>VXAZ01008143.1:7587-35281 GCA_013399875.1 Gymnorhina tibicen | reverse complement strand
CTTCAGTCAGTTGGCCAAATTACAGTCATTTCCAAGACAAGAAAAGCACAGTAGTAATCTTATATGACCACCTGATCTAATCAGAGGTAGATAAATGTGGGGTTTTTCTTACAGAATAGAAATTAAATGGTTAGGCTGCAGTTTCCGTAACAGTTGCTCTCACTCATTATTTCTGGCTTNGAAACAATTAAGCTTCATCAGTTTCCACTGTCCTCGTTGAAATGATTGTGTGATGTCACGGTGATGTTTATGTGTTTTGTGGGTCTTAATATCAGGTGGCAATTTCCTATTTTGATAAGTGTGTCCCATTAAATATTACTAAGTTTCACAAGTGATCACTGGCAGAATACTATCCCAATATGAGAAACAGGGCAACCAAGAACTTCTGCACTTAATTGTGATTGCATCTTCTACACTTTGTAGTTATTAGAGAATGAAGCATCAACATACAGTTGGCATTGCTGTTATTCCCTTGATTTTGGACAACTGGTATTTTAATATCCTAGGATTGTAGGGAAAAAAAGACATTCCTATCTAAAGCTGTTTTCTGTTGTAATTTTTTGTAGTAAGCATTCTAATTATAGCTAAAGTTAAATTGGTAATTAAGATATTACCATAATATTTTTTCCAAAGCTTAGAAAATTTGTCCTCTGGTAATTTTTTTGAATTAAGAAGTATTTTTCATGTGACTAAAGCTTTATGTTTCCAAAGAGAGGGTTTACACCTACAGTCAATAGTCAATTTCTGTCACTTTTCCACTTCCTGTAAGTTACTTTTCAAGTATGCTTATTAATTTAATCAGGCCTGCTTAGGAATAAGTGTCTCAAAACGTGAGAATCTAGTTCTAGAATATGTTTCAGAACTGAAGTACTGATTGTAGTACACTGATGTTGGGTGGATCTTGTATTAAGGGTGCTTTGGGGATCTTCAGTCCATTGTCATTTCTCAGGGATCACCATATCAGTGGAAAACAAAGTATAATAAAGTACAAAGTATGTAAAACTTTCCATATTTTAAAAGTGCATCTAAACTGTACCGAACTAAAAACTGACCTCTCTTTGTGTACACACATATACACGCATAGACAAATTCATGTGAAGATGTACATTGATATATAGATGTACATACATATAGGAAAAGTTACAGAGAAAAGAGATATCAAAAGACAGATACTAGCTAGACTGAACGTGTGCATATTTAAATAGATATTTTATTTTATCTTTTTTATGACATTATTTCCAAATGTGGGAACCTGTTGATGGTGCCTCTCTTCCACCCTCCTGTTTTTAACTCCAATTTCTTCCTGAAATCTCTCCTGCTCAGGAGACTGCTTGTTATTTTTGTAAAGCCAGCTGGTTTTGAAGCATATCAGGTGTGTTCCAAGATGGATTTATATTGAAGAAATGTCATCTCCTACTTCTCTTACATGCGATTACACATGCCTTTGTTAATCTAGTGATTTAGCTTCTTGTAAGCCTTCCAGATTCATGAGGCACAGACCACTTTCCTCTGAATTCTCCTACTGTGATTCGGAGGGCAAAATATCCCTACTACTACACTTTGCCAGGCAAAATTTGTTTCATAGGCAGAGAGACCAGTATGTTTTCTCCACTGTAGCTAGTGGAAAAAATTTTCATTGTTTTCTGTTCTTCAGTCTTGATAGCTCCCGCTTAACAATGGCTCATATCACTCTTGTGCTCATTATAAGCATCTCTCCATCCCCTCCTGTTTCCCACCCTTTTTACACTGAAATACTGTATTTGTTTGATTCCTTCTTTCCTTCATCCTTCAGCAGTCTCTCCATCTAAGCCCACTTCATTGATCATTACCATCCATGACCTCTTTATATCTAGCCCTTATCTCTGAGTGAATGCTGGATGTTGTAATTTGACTTTCTGCTGCTTTGTCAAAAATGTCTTTCTCTTCCTGATACCTCCCTGCAACTCCTGTTATTCCACACACTAATCTCAACATAAACTTTTTGTACTTAGCTAAGCCAATTAACTCTGTCATCTCCTTTTAATTAAACAGTAGCCCTTATAACTCTTTAAATTGCAGTCACCAGTCACTGGACACTGTAATCTCATTCTTTCATTCTGTGGGACTCCTTTTAACATGCTCAAATACCTTAACACAAATGCCTTTGCTGTGGTGGTGAACATGAGAGACTTGTCTTCTCCATTCCCATGCAACATTACAGCAGGATGCCATTCAGATCCAAACCCAGCTTTTGTCTTGTGGTAAACAAGTCCTCCTCTTTGAACTGTCTCATTGGTTTGCATTAATTGTGCATATGAATGTGGTGTACACAGTTCAGGCATGATTTGAATACCTAATAAACTCTGATGAGTGAATATTAGAATGTCATATAGCTTAAGCTGATATGCTGCAGGCAGTAGCAGTAGGGTAGGAGTTTGTTGTTTGAGACCTGAAGAACAATCAGACTATGAAATCTGAAAATAGTAAACAAGAGGAGCTTGGAGAGATTCCCCATAATCTTCTACATTCAAGTGTTTATTTTTTCAGAACTTTTTTCCTATTAACTATCACATTTGTTGTGGGAAAACATGAGGGAATGAGTGAGTAAGTATTATCTTAGATAACACTAAGATGTTATCTAAATAACATCTTAGAACTTTCAGTTCTTTTTTAGAAGCTGTGAAGTTAAACATCAGAAGAGCTGTAAAATTTCAGGGATATTTTGATACATAATACTTAGAATTAAGTATAAAATAATAAATACTGTGTTTCTGTTAATTTACTAACCTCCTTGCTTTTGATTATGAACCATGTAGAAGTTTTAAAAATTTGAACACACTGATTTTGCTCATTCAGCAATTTGTTTAACCATATATCATGTTGGTGACTTAATAATGTCATTGTCTGTTGATAGACATGTCTCTGATTTAACAGAATTTTTTTATCTCAACTGCATAGGCACATAAGCCTTGCTTCAAAAATAGGGACAGATAAAATATGTTTAGCCTCATTTATAGCAAATAGGGCTACTTCCCAATTTAATACACAGTGAGGCAGAAAAAAAAAAGAATATCTCTATCTATCTCTATACTTGGTGTTCTTACCTCAAGGTGTTTCAACTGTGAGATATAGAAGTCTATGTATTTTTATGTATATGTTTGTATAGCTGAAATAAGAGTCATACTTCCAATGTGCTTTTTTCTTTGTGTTGGTTTTCTTTTCAGTATACTGTACTAGCTGTGGTCAAGATGAAATTAATGTTCTTGATAAAAGACTCTATAGTGCAGTGTTGATGACGGGCCAGTGTTCTGGCTGTCTCTGAAAAGGTCTTGTGTGGTGTTAAGGCTTTCTATTTTCCCACTGCCTCCATGGCGAGTAGGCTGGTGGTGGGAAAGGATCTAGGAAGGGACCCAGCAGAAACAACTGATCTCAGGTGACCAAAGGGATATTCAGTACCATGTAATACCATATTTAGAGATAAAAAACAGAGGGATAGGGGTTAGCCTTGCTTGCAGACTGGCTGGGCATCTTTCTGGTTGTGAGAGGTAATGAATGATTGCTTTTGTATCACTTGTTTGATTCCCTTTCCTTCACTTACCAAATTGTCTTTATCATGATTAATTTTTCATTTGTATGAATATTATTCACATTGCTTTCATATGACCTAGTTAAAAGCTAGGGAGAAATGTATTTTAAAAATTTATACTAATTTTATAATTTTTATAATTTTAATTTTTCTACCATCTTGCAGTAGATATTTAGGAAGAAGAGCAGCATCATAGTAAAGTTTTCTTTCTAAACACAGAGCAATAACATCACTGAAATACTGCAGGAACAAGCATTTGTCCTACAGAACTACTCATGACAAAATAATAATTATCTTCCTGGTGTCAAGTATATTATATTTCCTTTCTAGAAGTAAACAGTCTTCCTAGTGAAATTGTAATGAAAGCTGTGAGTGGATTTTATATATGTGATAAATACTCTGACTAATGCTTCAATTTTCTAGAAAAAAGGACTAAAAACTACCCTAATAAATTTCTTATTGTCATGTTTATGATTAATTTTTATGTATCAGTGAATAAATCTACCTAAATACAGCTTTTTGAAATAACTTCAACAGAATTTTCTCACCGGATCTTTGGCCAGCCACATTTGAACATATACTTTGCAATACTCAAATATATTTTCTGTTTTAGTGAAGACATCTGTAATTTAGCAGTAAAGGCCACCCACTCCTTTTACTGTTTATATTTCTGGAGTTTCAGGTATTACTTTAACGTGTTTCACCTTGTAACAAATGCCTCAATTTCCCTAAGTCTTCTTCTGCCCAAGGGTTATAAAATCTCTTCTCTGAATCACACTTACCTACAATGCAGGTGTTTCTTTTTGTTTTTCAAGGTCTACTTCTGCCCGAAAAGTAGAATACATGTAATTCTCCAGGACCTTTTTTCACCTTTATTAGTATTTTTACATTTACTTTGCCTTGTTTAAGTGGCTGTAAAGTTAACAAAATTACATTTTTATTTGATGTAGTACTAGACGACAGAAATAAATAGCTGTTCTGTTTTGCAAACTTGTCTATCAAAATATGGAATAGCAAAAACTGCAAATGTATATCATATCTACAAGGCAGATTTTCCTCATTAATTCTGAAACCTGCAAATAATTGCATAATTGCTTGATAAATCTAGGCTTAAAATGAACACAATGTTGATTTAGGAATTAGATTAACAATAAGCCTTGCAGAGTATTGGAGGGGAAAAAGTCTCACTATTTTTTGTTTTAATTTCTGGGTATTCGTCTTCACTAAAAATTTGAGCAGGTAGACATTTTCTGAAAACTTATTGTTTTGTATTTAAAATTAAAAACTTTGATTTATTTCTGACCAAAGTTACAGAGAAAGAGAAAAATTGATCCTAAACCTGGCTCTATTAAGCCTCATTAAAAAAAGTAAAAGCTGAATCTGGAAAGACTTATCAGGAACCCTGTGCAGGAGGCATACTTTTTGGTTGAGATGCCCCTTTGGGATAAAGAATGGTTCAGCAGACAGATAAACCTGAGCCATAGCTCCTTCTGTTCTCATGCTTTTACTCTCATTTGCTCTCTCAAATGATCTTTAGGTTGGTACTATTTTGAAATAATACTTTTTTCATCTTATTTTTGCCTTTTCATCAAAAAAGGTGTTTTTTTTTTTTTAATGAGTTCAACATAGAAGTCTGTCTGTTTAATGATTCTTACCTACAAATGCAAGAGAAGTTTAGAAATTATCCAGGTGCTTCTTTGACAGTGTATTATCAGCTGTTAATTTTGCTGGACAGTTTTAAATGAATTTTTCTGATTCATTCTTTGCATGTGTATTGACACTAGTATATGAGGAAATTGGGAGGGTTTTTTTGGCAGAGATGTCCATATTGGGTAAGATAGCATCCTAAAGGAATATTAGAAGGAGGTAAACCTGGAAAGAAAGCTTGTACTTCACTGCGACATGCTGTGCTAACATACCAAAATGTATAAGAGATATGAGTTTTTGTTACCCATAAAAAGTTGTGCTGGGGTTCTGGTTTAAAGAGGAACCTAAAGACATCATTTTTAAATGCTTAATCTTTCTTTTTCATCTCAGATTCAAACTTTTTCAAATTTTTTCACTCAGCATATACTGCTGAGATACTGTTGTCTGATTTTGACTGGTTTCTTTCTTCTTAAACTTCTCGCTTATGTACCTCAGACATATGTTTTCATATATCTTCATATGTCTTCATCTGGTTATTTTCTTTTCTTTAAAAATGACAACAAAAAGAACAAAAAAAATCCACCCCCCAAAAAAACCCAAAATAACCCAAAACAAACCAAAAAAACCCACCAAAAAACCAACTAAACAAAAAAACCCGAAAAACCCCAAACAAAAAACAAAACACCCCCACAAAAACCCCAAAAAAACCAATAATAAAAAAATAAAAACAGAACAAAGAAAAAAAACCCCAAAAAACCCACCCAAAAAATCCAGCCCCAAGGTGTGCCAAGTTCTGTAAATGAGAGGTAATAAGGTTCAGTGTGTGTGCCAATGTCTGTAAAAAAAAGCTGCCCCACCTTAAACCTCAAGCAGTATTCACCTGCCAACACCACTAGGATTTAACATACCAGGTCCTGTTTATTCAAACTGTTGCCACAGAAGCTAATATTTCAGCCGTGTTTGCTATAGACAGAACGTGCCAGTTTTCAACTTATCTTCCTTTCCGTTCTAGGTATTACAATTGTAGAAGGACTTTGTCAATAGTGCTGCGTTCCCTGGCTTTATGAAACAAACTGTGACTTTGAGGGAGGTGCAGCAGTGAAGATATTGATGTCCCAGTGCTGCTATTGCAGCTGCTGCCTGTTTGATTTTTATTTCCTCTCCCCCATGTACCTATCAATAAGCAGGTTCATTTTTATAACCAGCATTTGTCCAAGCAAGAATTTGTGAATGTTGTTGACAGTTATACATAGCCAATTCACTAAGAGTGAAACTTTAATGTGGAGATACAGTTCCACATAAATTACATACCCTAATGAGATGTTTTGGCATGCCCTGTTCTTGGTATGAATAAAGATGGTTCATTTAATCTTGGAACCTGACTATCAGACTATAAGGTAGTCTGGGTGGGAGGCTCTCTCCACTTCACCTTTTGATGTTGTGCTAGCTTGAAAAAATTATGTCAGAATTCCTTAGGTCAAAGTGAGGGAGTAAGAGGGAGCATGACTGCAGCTAAATGCATTGGGCACCTATTTAGAAGAGGGAAGATCCCATTTCTGATTTCTGCTCAAAAGTCTGCATGAAAGCCTTATGTTAAATAGTAATTGGAGTTCAGAGATGTATATCTGCCCCTCACACCAATCCACAGGTTGAGGAGGGCATGGGACACAAACCTTTCCACTTCCTAATTGGATCTTGCATCCACTGACTGGTTATAGAAAAGGAGGTCACTGCTACCATCTGAAAATTTGTGGGTTTTTGAGAAATAAGTCTTCTGCCAGCTACAGAAGAAATTGTCCATCTGTGAACCCTACTCAACTCCTGAATTTATTATATAGAATCATGGAATCATAGAGAGCTAAGGGTTGGAAGGGATGTTAAAGATCATCTAGTACCAATCCCTGCTGCCATGGGCAGGGACACCTCCCAGTTTACTCAAGGCCTTATCCAAACTGGCCTTTAACACTTCCAGATTTGAGGCATCCACAACTTCCCTGGGCAACAGTGTCGCAGAGTATCACGACTCTCACAGTGAAAAATTTCATCCTAATGTGTAACCTAAATTTCCCCTCTTTCAGGTTGTACCCATTACTCCTTGTCCTATCACTACAGTTCCTGATAAAGAGCACTTCTCCAGCTTTCCAGTAGGCCTCCTTCAGTTACCGGCAGGTTTCTAGGAGGTCTCTACACAACCTTCTCTTCTCCAGGCTGAACAGCCCCAGCCTTCTCAACCTGTCTTCTTAGGGGAGTCATCTTATCAACTTCTTGGCCCTCCTCTGGACTTGCTCCAACAGTTCCATGTTGGAACACCAGAACTGTACACAGCACTCCAGGTGGGTCCCACAAGAGCAGAGCAGAGGGGCAGAATCACCTCCTTCGCCCTGCTGGCCACGCTCCTTTGGGTGCAGCCCAGAACACGTTTGGCTCACTGGGCTGCGAGCGCACACTGCCGGCTCATGTTGAGTTTTTTGTCAACCATCACCACCAAGTGTGTCTCCTCAGGGCTCCTCTCAGTCACTTCTCTGCCCAACCTGTGGGTGTGTTTGGGATTGCCACGACCCGAGTGTAGGACCTTGCACTTTGCTTTGTTGAACTGCATGAGGTTTGCATGGGCCCACGTGTCAAGCGTGCCAAGGTCCCTCTGGATGGCATCACTTCCCTCTAGAGTGTCAACTGCAACACACAGCTTGGTGTCACCAGCAAACTTGCTGAGGGTGGTGTCAGTATCACTGTCCCTGTCACCAACAAAAATTATTAACAGTATCAGCCCTGGTACCAACCCCAATACTGACCTCTTAGGAACACTGCTTGTCACTGGTCTCTATATGGACAATGAGTCATTGACCACAACTCTCTGTGAGGCCATCTAGACAGTTCCTCATCCATCCAGTGGTCCATCCACCAAATCCCTGTCTCTTCAATGTAGAGACAGGCATATCGCATGGAACAGTGTCAAACGCTTTGCATAAGTCCAGGCAGACAATGTCAGTTGCTCTGCCCCATCCATCAGTACTGTAGCCCATCATAGAAGGTCACCATTGTTGACCTTTGTAAAGCCATGACAGCTGTTACCAACCACCGCTTTGTTTTCCATGTGCTTTAGCATAGTTTTCATGAGAATCGACTGGTCTGTACTTCCCCAGTTCTTGCACTTATCCCTTTTTAAAAATGAGGGTTAGATTCCCCTTTTTCCAATCATTGGGAACTTCACCTGGTTACCACGATTTTAAAAAAATTATGGGTAGTGGCTTAGCAATTAAGTCTACTAACTCCCTCAGGACACACAGATGAATTTTATGAGGTCGCATGGACCTAATAGTATCTGATAATATCAGCACCTTCCTACAACTCTGAACCGCAAGCCTAACTTTTGATAAGAAATGAGTTCTCATAGAGATTTCTCCCTTCCATGTTTCCTGTTGATAGAGAATATGCTATGTGCAGTCTGTGCTCAAAATGCTGGGGGCTGTGAAGTACATTCGTGGGAGACTGTGGCAGTGATGGGACCAAGACCCACCCCATGGGCTGGTACGCACCAAAGTGTGTTCTTGTCTCTCGATTGTCCACCTTGGAGAACCATTTGTAGCATGTCTGGTTGGAGCTATCTCCCCAACAGAGAGGTCAGACACCTGACCTCAAAGTAGGGATGCAGCACAAGATCCAGGCAGCTACATCTTAGGGCTGGAATCTGGTTTTTAGGTTTTAGTGTCACATTGCCTACTTAAGATCATATATGGTAGTTATGGTGATATTGGACATTTGCTGAACTCCTAGACCTCAGACCAGCATCTTAACTATACCTTCCCCATAACAACAAAGCATTAATTGCATTTGAAAGCCTGCCTTTTCCAACTCTGATGAACATTTAAAGAGATTAATGTAGCCTAGATTTGTGAATGTTTGCCAGTAGTCTCTATGACATGCGATAATAGCTTTAATAGTTTATAAAATATTAGTAATGTTATAGCACAGTCTGTAGGTTTCTTAAATATAGACTGTGTTGAGATACCTAGATGATTCTGAAGCTTTTTGTTTTTTGCACACACTTGCTTTTGTCTTTACTATTTAAATTGATAATCTCAGTTAATTTGCAGGGGCACTTTTAGTTTCTTGTGCAAATGATAAAGTCTACCCTTTGGCATAATTCAGGTATGGTCAAGTCTCCTCAACTCCCTCTCCCAAACAATATCAAGCTGTTAAAAAAATGTTGCTTCATACACAGAAATACCTGTGTTCATGCATTTCAGTAGCTATTTTTATTAAGAGATCAGAACCAACTTCATCCCTTAAACACCAGTAATTAGGCTCTAGAAAGTGTTAAATAATTTAAAGTAAAATTAACTTTCCTAGAATTCACTGTCAGCTAAAAAGATCATGAATCATCTCTTTACTCCAGATTGTGACCTAAACCAGTAGCATTTTCTGATAAAAGAAAAAACCCTTATCTATGAAGATCATTCAATTTTGTATTCTGTGTGTAGCTGTTTAATCTTTTGAGGCCGTCACATAGCTTTGTGATATATTAATACTAACATATCAAAAATAAGATTATGCTATAAAATCAAGCAACTTTTGAAAGTAAAGACTAACTTAAGTTACTTAAGTTTCTCTGCTAAAGATGTACTTTCTTCAAAAAAAAAATTAATTTATTGAAAAAGTAATTCCATGGAGAAAATAAGCAAAAAACCAAAAAGGAGTAGTGTTTCCTTCTGATTGAAATGTGTATAGAGTAATAGAATTATTTAGGATGGGAAACACATATAAGATCAAGTCCTACCATTAACCCAGCACTGTTAAGTCCACCACTAAACCATGTCCCCAGGTGCCATATCTACATGTCTTCTAAATACCTCCAGGGATGGTGACTCCACCACATCCTTGGGCAGCCTGTTTTAAGGCCTGACAACACTTTCAGTGAAGAAATATTTCCTAATATCCAGTGTAAACCTCCCCTGGCAGCTTGAGGACATTTCCTCTTACCTTGTCACTTGCTACCTGAGAGAAGAGACCAACCCCCACCTGGTTACAAGCTCCTTTCAGGCATCTCTAGAGAGTCACAAGGTTCCATCTGAGCATTCTTTTCTCCAGGCTGAGCCTCACCAACTCCCTCAGCCACTCCTCATCAGACTTCGGCTCCAATCCCTTCAACAGTTCCATTTTTCTTCTCTGGTCTGACTCCAGCACCTCAATGTCTTTCTTTCAGTGACAAACCCAGGATTTGAGGTGTGGTCTCACCAGCCCTGAGTACAGGGGGGACAGTCACTGTCCTGTTCTGGTGCTGAACTGTCAGGTGTGGTGCTGGCCACACTATTGCTGATCCAAGTCAGGATGCCACTGGCCTTGGCCACCTAGGCACAGCTTGCTCATATTTAGATGTTGTCAGCCAGCATCTCAAGGTTCTTTTCTACTGGGCAGCTTTTCAGACACTCTGCCCCCAGCCTGTGGCTCTGTATGGGGTTGTTGTGGCCAAAGTGTAGGACCTGGCAATTTGTCTTGTTGAACCTCACGCCATTCGTGTTGGCCTGTCAAGCCATCCTGGCCAGGTCCCTCTGCAGAGCCTTCCTGCCATCCAGCAGATCCACACTCCTGTGCAACTTGATCTAAGTCATAAACTGGCTGAGGGTGTGTTTGTTCCCCTTGTCCAGATTATTGATAAATACGCTAAAGATACTTGGTCCCAGGTGGTGACTGGATGGAACTCCATTCTCCACTACACTTTGGGCCTGGTCATCCAGGCAGTGTTTCAGTCAGTGAACAGGACACTGGTCTCCTTAGCTTCAGTTCCACAGCTATCTCTCCCAAAACCTGTGCTTTCAGCCAGATTTCCTGTTCTGCCTCCACAGAGGGTATCTTTCCACACCACTTCCTTGTACTCTTTTTCCCTAACACCCCTTTTTCTGTACTGCCACTCTGCTTAGCATGAATCCCATGTGTTCACCATGTAATGGGTATATGTGGTGGTTTAGGCCAAATTCAGGGAAACATCCAAAGGGAACATCTCCCCAAAGGAAGGCAGGCCACAACCACCTCTCCCCCCAGCCGGGTTTGGGAAAAACAAATTTTCCTTGGAGGAAAGTGAAGGAGAAAATAAAAACTATTTATTTAACAAACACACAGGAAAATAATAATATTAATGCTAAATAATAAAATCTCTCGCTCTGGAGAGAAAACCTGAAAGATTTTAGAGTCCTTCTGTGGGTGTGGTCTCTCTCCTCCTCCTCGGAGCTGGGTCGGCGTGGGGGGCCCCCCTCCAGGCCGGTGGAAGGTCCCCCGGTGGGGTTCTGATGTTCTGGTGTTCTGAACAAGTCCAGAAGAGAAGAAGGGAAAAGAAAAACCGAAGTCCCAAGAGGAAAAAAAACCTCAACTTTCCATCCCTCTCTGAAGAAACAGAGCCAAAGAAGCTGACCGAAAAGCCAGAAAAAAGTGCTTCCTCTGCCTGCCACAGAAGTAGCTAATCTCTGTGTTCTTGAAGCACAAACTGTTTTGAAAAGTTCGTTCAGTTTTTTTTTCTGTTTCTTACATCCAGTTTTAAAGGCATAGAAAGGCTCAGGAATCATGTCTGGGCATAGAGCAGTGGTAGGGGATACAACAGTATACAGTCACTCCAAGACAGTATACCATGGATCAAAAGCAAACATTTTATTATGGTCCTGGCTTGAAAATAACGTAGTAATTATATAAAAAAAAAATCATCTAATATGAAAACCAAGCAGATCTTCCTTCATTCATTATGTGTGACAGGAACTTTTGCTGTTGCCAGGAAGAGAGAATGTAACTGAATCCAACTGTGATAGCAAAAATTAAATATAAATAATTGGAATTGCAATCCCAGAGTGTTAAAAAAATTGTTTGCAGGTAGCCTCCTAAAGTTTCTACTTCTGATAACCAGAATAGTTCCTAAATCTTCTTCACTTCAGACCTTTGATCTGACAAAATTCATACTGTTTCCCTTCTGCTGTGTGTCAGGCAATCACATCCAGAAGTTCTTCAATTTTTGTTTTGATTTTATTTTTATAATACTGCTGCTTGGGGGAGGTCCATTTCAGTCCCTTGAGTACCAGTTATATACCATTTCTGCCTCAGCCACTGTAGCACAGCGTCCTGAGTGACAGCTGATGGCACACTTTGCTTTAATTATGACCATGGTTATCTGAATACAGAATGCATTTATCTCTGCTGCCGCTCTGAAATTTTCCTTGACCTGCATGGTGTTTCCAAGCTGCCTGTCGTGTACACATTTATCGAGCGAACAGCTGAGCTTTAGGATGGCTTTTCTCTTTCGAAGTGAAGAAACACCTGTGTAGGAATATCATACACTCTGCTCAGTAGAGGGGATATGCTCAGTTTTTCTGAGCATATATTATGTAGCAATAAGTTGGTTAGATTTATCAAATATATTTGATAAAAACATAAATAGGGTAGTACAATAATTTCTTGATATGTTAGTTGGTCTTGCTGAAGACTGAAAGTAGAACATGCTTCTGTTTGGCTTTTTTTAACAAAAACTGTAAAAATCCAGGAACAACATGGCATCTTTTTGGTGCTCCAAAAAAGCAGCAACTTGTTGAAAATGGTAGCTAAAGTTGCTTCCTGAAATCTGTATTTCATTGACTTAATGATGAATTATTCATCAATAATTATATATTTAATTGAAAATGTTGAAATTGAATGGTGCCCATGCTTTTCCTGCAAAGTATACAGTATCTCGAAGCAGACTTTTTACACTTTTTTAGTAGAGGGAGTATCAGAAAATGTGGCACTTAGTTCTGCAAATCAATACGTGTTGGCTTTCTGCACAGTTATACTCCAGTCATAAGGAGTAATATCAAGATGAATCCATTAATCTGTTGCAGGGGCGCTTAAAAAGGTGATTTAGCATGATATAACTACCTTCTCTCATTCTGATAACTGAATAGGAACCAGATGCAGTTTCTATAGAGAAATACAGAAAACAGGAAAAGATAGCTAGAAATAACTGATGGTGAAAACTAGAGTAGAATATGTGTCAGCTTAAAATCATTATTGTTGCAACTTTTATCCTTTCTCTAGCATATACGTTCAACCCCATGCACTTATTTAAGTTACCCCCACAGTATTTTATCAATAAATGTAAGGCTGGTAAAATACGCACAAATACATATGCATATCAAATACATAAACCTAGTGAAGGATGGTTTAAGCTCTTCATAGTTTGCTGGTAATATGTGCATCTTGCAGGGTTTGCTGCTGAGGTCAAGGGGATGACTCACACAGGGAACTAAGGCACTGAAAATCTGGCCCTAATTGACTTCAGATTGGATTTTTCCTGGATTGAAATACTTATAATTGCACAGTGGCAGTGTAGCTTTAAAAATATCATGTAAAACTGCAAATGAACTGAATCTGATGATGTGACTAGCTTTAAGTTTAAAGTAAAGTATTATTTAATTATTTAAAGAAAGGGTTTGAACTCGAGTTAAAGTTTGAAAGAGTTCTTTAAAGCCAAGAGTCGCTCATTGGAACCGCACAGTTGTGACTTGGTTATTTCAGTGTTGCTCCCTTTGGACTGCATTTCTACAGTATGATAGCATAAGTTGTATTTAGCTTAAGAATTTGTTAAAGGAAATTTTTTTTTCCAGTGATGTCAGCTTTCATACAACTGACATGTACAGCTGAAGTGTCTCTCCTTCTCTGAGGTTAAACTGTTCTACTTTGCATAAAACGTTTTGCAGCTCATTATTGGTATATTAACCTTAGATGAATTAGTGCTATTTACTGAGAAAGAGCAAGATGTTTGTACCTTTGACTATTGTGTCCTAGCTGAACATCTACTGGGTTATTAAATATTCCACAGGTGGGATTCACTTATCTTTGAATAGATTTATTTTCTTGCCAACTGTAGTTTTAAGTATTCATTTCAGCAAACAAGAATGGAAAATTCCTGCATGTGGAATTTTCCAGAAGTGGGGATTATAATTGTTAGCACTCTTTTTCTCCAACCAGAAATAGTAAATTAAATCCAGTTTTGAGGATTAGGTGTGATAACATTGGTGACTGTGATAAACAGAAGTACTAAACTGTTAACAGCAGTATGTTTCAGCTTATTTTTCACTAATGAGAAAAGCCTCATCTTTCCATGAAGGTGCACTTCTTCACTACAAAGGAGATCATTTGTGATGTTGATGTTTTGGAGTTGTGAGCACAATTTTAAGTATCCAACATTGAAAGTAATTTGCTATGTTTGATTTCTGGGTAATGTGCCTCAAAGTGTTAGGCTTTGGGGACAACAGGCAAATGCAGGCTGTGATGTAGACTAAATGTATTCTTTCAATCCCTTTAACAGCATTATTTTGTTGTCAAACATTTCTAAGTTGTTCTTGCAATTTTGTTCCTGGTGCTTTTGATGAAACTTAATACATCTAAGCCATAGTCTTGGATTTACAGATTAAATACAAAGGGCGAGAATTTTCCCATGTTTGGGCAGATAGAAGCAGGAATCTGCAAACAAAACATGAGTGTATTCAGGTTGCCATCACTACTAAATGTGTTCTCTGGTACTATAATTTAATGCTTCTGAGAATGTGATATATGCCTGTTACTTGGCATTCTCACAAACAAGGTAAAGTCCTATCAGGACATTGTTCTTTTGCACAACAGTAATAATGCTTTTGCTCCTTAGGAGAGAAGTTAGTTAATCTTAAAGTGGATCAAAAAACCAGGCCCCACCTTAGAACTTAGAGCCTCACCTATTTGTCATACTTCCATTGCAAGCACCTCAGAGAGAGAGGTAAAAATGGGGCATGAAGTAATTTCTGCAGTCATGAATATTTCAGTTCTCAAAAGAACAAACAAAAATTATTGAAAAGAGCATGTTAGGTAATTGTTCACAGGCAGAGAGGTTGGAAACTGTGCTCTTGGCTTTATTAACATTATTAGTAAATATAGGTGTGTGCCAGTGTCTCCAGACCCAAACATTCTTGTTCAGCAGTTATGTGCTGAGTACATGGGCAAGTCACCTTTGTACCTTTCCAGAGTTCAAGCTGAGGTCTGCTTTGTGTTCAGTCTTACTGTGTTTCCTGGGAAACAGAAACAGTGTAGAATAATAGTATTTTCCTAAACAGCTGGTGATATCGTGATTGATGGCAAAGTACATTGTATGCCCATGATGTTGTTTTTCCTTGGCTCTGTATAAGCACCATTCAAGGGTTTTTTTATAGATTTCAAATACCAAATAACTGTTTCTGTTGGAAGTCAGGAGAAGTGTAGGAAATCTTTTTCACTAACCACACACAGAATTCCATTTTAACTTCTCTTCCAAAAATATGTCGCCAGTCCTTCCTGTGTGGTTGGCAGATGCTGCCTTACCTGTATTCCTTATGTGATCCTGGCTTGTGTTTCCAAAAAGAATATGAAGATAAGAATATAAACAACAAGAATAAATAAGAAGGAAATTGTACTTTCCTGCTTTATTCACACAAACAAGCAGAGGTGGAGGGATTTTGAATTTTTCTTTTTTTTAAATTTACCAGGTAATTAAAAAGAGTGCCATATTTTGAATCTTATCAGACCATTATTCAGTGAATATGTGGTCATGCTTGAAGAACTGTTATCATTTTAGAAGGGATTAGAAATTAGCTGGGTGTTCACACTGTTAAAACAATGAAACAAGAATGGAAAGAAGGATGTGTCTACTCCATAAACTGAAATTTTGATTATGTATAAATTCTATCTATACTTGGAAAAAAGTTTGCTTGTGTTATGTATTTATTCAGGATTGGTAAACCTAGAAAATCACAATGAAAATTGGAGATTTAAAGCAGTAAAATAATGATTAACGGCAATGGAATACAAGAGATTAAAAGTCAGATGAAGATAGAGTATGTGAGTGTTTTTTTGGAAGAGAATGTCTTTCTTTGAGTCAGCCTGGAAGAGAAAGAGAGGAATTATAGATACATGGGGACAAGCACGAGACAGCAGTTAGCATTTTTGGCTTAATAATAAAAGGCATGACTGGGTAATAAATTGAGGTTTGCTTAAATCCCTTCTGATCCTTCAGTCTAGTACCACAGATTTTTAGATGGAGGAACTCCTGCATACTGTCACTTTTCTTGTGTTGTGGGGTAACTAGAACTTCCCTGCTCAAGGGGATTCACCCATGTAAATGGCTGTTAGCACACAACAGCTTCTATATTGGATGTGTGATACAGACACTGTGGTACCCTTGAACAGCCATTCTGCAGAATAAGAGAAGCACTGCTTAATTATCTCCAGAAGACATTTCTAGGTTAAAAGCACGGCTCTCTGGAAAAAAATTTAGTTAATCATTTTCTCATCAAAATGCTGTGCCCAAAATTTTAGTCAAAGTTTCTAGTGGGTAGGACATTTTATTTTATTGATTCAAACCAACCATTGTTGGAAATATAGAGTTGACAAACTCTATAGAAAGTATCTTTATGGCAAGATCTCTGATGTTTATTTACTGAACTTAGATCATGTACTAAAAGATCATGTACACTGTGGTTTGTTAAGGTACTTTCCTCAGACAGGTAAAGAAAAATAATTAAAAAAAAAAATACTCAGCATCCTAACTCTACAGAGCTGTAAAGAGCCAAGCAGCAATGAAACAAGACAACCATACCTGAGCCTTCCAGACTGATGAAATTACTAAGCAAGGGGAACTCATCAGGTTGGAGCACCAATGGTGACAACAATCTGGCCACCAAGATGCATCACTTCTCTGCTCTCTCTCTGAGATTCTTAGCTTATAATGTGTGACCATTCCTTCTGCTGACCCTAGTTAATCCAGCAATCAGTCAATCCCTACTCTACTTACACCTTGTAAATTCAAAATGCATGACATGCATACCTTTTTCTTGATATTGGTGTGTCAGCATAGACTTTTTGCAGTTATACCTATAGTATTACGGTAAAGGTAGCTAAAACTCTAGGCAAAAGTTGATCATAATTTTTGGCACAAAAAGTTACATCCAGCTGGGTGTCTCTTGAGTCAAATCCTGTGAAGAAGCTAAGTGAAAACCTCCCAGCATGGAAGGTCCTTGATATCTTCCTATTGCTATCATAGGAAAAACAGAAGTGAAAGCACCACTAGAAAATAGTATGCTAATTTTTATAGTATGATATTCCAAATAGTATCAAAAGAGCTGTAAATTGTAAGCTTCCAGCACATGGTTTAGCATTTCAATATTTTTTTTCCACAGGATCAGATCTAGTGTTTAATTACAAACAGTATGAATGTAGCCCAGTGAACTTTAACAAATCAGGGACAATGTTCATAAAGTGACCCTCAAAGGTGACAGTGTTTAGTTCTGGTCTTGTAGACCTTTGAAGTTAGTTTATTTAATTTGGGGCAAGTTTATATTCATGAAAGAAAACTGTATTTTGGCTTTGGAATCTAGATTGCTGGTTAGCCACCATTCATAATTATGATATTACTTATTAATCTTTGTAGCCTTAGGTCAGTAGAGGTCTGAAGTACAGACTTGCATGGCTCAAGCATGAAAACTTGTCTCTTTTTCTTTCAGGTGACAGATGGTTTTAAAAATAAGCACAGCTACAGCATGTAATACTTGCATCATTTTTTGAACAGCCCATTGCAAAGTGCTTAAAAAAATTTGAAATCTCTGTGTTGCAGATAGAGACAGTGAGAGGCAGAGAAACATTCTTTAGTTTCTGTGAGTCTTTACATTAGGACAGGGCAGAACCTGGACAGATTCAAACCGGGGTTCCTTCAGTCCCAGTCCAATGCTCTATTTACTTAACGTAAAAAAGATCACAATAGAAGAATATTCTTAGTAAAAAATCTCAATTTTTGTCTGCCAAGTCTATAATCCCACTTTGTCTTTGAGACAATAACCAAAGTTAAGATCTATACTACATTCCGAGTTGCTTTTCCAGGAATTTATTTCTCTATCAATTAGGATTTTCTTTGAAAGATCCCACTCTGAGGAGGCATTTCTGTCTTAAAGTTTAAAAGCTTCCCATTGACAAGAGCTCAAATTCTCTGTTAAATTTTTCATTAAAAAGTAGTTTCACTCTCTGAGAGTCTCTGCTGGAATTCAAGTCTGTGAAGGTTTATTCAGGGTTGGTATTCAACAGGCAGTATTCTTGCCTGTTTTTAAATTCGTGTTATTTATTCATTGTTAAGATGTTAATAATTAAACAAGGTTCCTTAAATAATAGTAGCCACTTGGAAATTTAATATAGATAAATGTAAATATAGGGGAGTTTTTATGTTTCTCAAAATAATTCACTTGAAAGTGTTTGAAATTCTACCTGAAGAGCCCTCTCTCATTTTCTTATGTATTTTCCTAGGTTTTTCCACAGTAGATAGGATGCTAAATTCTTACCACAGGGCAGACACTTTGTAATTTTCCATGTGCTACTGAGAAGTTTATTGGAGATTTGGAATTAATCACTTATACAGTTCTGTCTCATAATGTGGTTTAGCTGTTACTGATTGACCAGGGTAAGTAAAGAGTTCTTAAACTATTGATGATGACTTTCTATAAATTAACAATGCCATTAACCTCCACTCAAGCAATGAGTTATATTCCTGAAAAATCTCTCCCTTGAGAAAGAAGTTGAAACCATAAAGCCAAAGAGGTTTTACTTATGGTAGCCCCTGCAGTGCTAATATCGTGCTGTGGATACATACAAATATCTCCTCTTGTTTCCACATATAAATTTATGGAGACTGAAGTGAGTAGCTGAATACTTTAGGGAGCTTCAAACAATTATACTGGAGCCAGAAGCTTCAACCTTTTTTCCACAGGAAAGAAGACTTTTCCTTCTGGTTAGCAACTGGAACAGAAGCAGGCAGAATTGGTGCCAGTGGTTCTATTGGTAGTTTTCCCACTAATAAGAGAAGGGAAAAGGGACAAAAGGAGGAGGAGGAAATAATTTTTGAGGAACATCAATTTGGGTCCACAAGCATAATTTTTCAAATAGTCTCTTGTTCTTCTCTTATTCTGGAAAATACAAACTACTCCAGTAAACTGATGTATCTTAAGAACTAACCATATTTTCAACTTCTGTAGTGAAGACTGGAGGTAATTAATGAGTGAAACAGCCATAGTGTCCTGTCTCCAAACAGATTACATGCCAGTAGGAGAAGGTGTGAAATTATGAAAATAATTTTCTGATTACACTGAAAAAATTTCTGTCTATGGACTCCACATGTAATAAATAGAAATCATCATTGTTTAGTTAATGATGGATTCAGAAAGAGCTCTTCCACTTTTTCCTTCTGAGAAAAAAAAAGAGAACAATTATAATTTACTAGGATGAGGGCAGGGATGAGATGGAGTTTTGTTGAATATTTAAAACTTATTTGCAAGTTACATAAAGAGGTCAAAACTGAGTAGACTGTGCTCCCTGTCTCACCAGACTACTCTGTTCCTTAGCAAGTGGTGGCCATATCTTACCTTCAGTAGAAAACACTAGTCAGGGAAAAAATGGTGGTAAGGAATCTATTGCTTATATCAGCCTGTGCAAAGAGCAGAAGACTTATGGGTTATGTTTTGTAAATTGGTAGGCAAAAGCCATATTTGAAGTCACAGCACATATATAAATCAAACATAATTTCATGCAAATCTTTTCTGGAATTTGAGAAGCTTCACACATCACTGAATTTTTAGGTGAGATGAACTCTTGTCTGGCGCTGACAGCATCTGCTATTATAATTTCACTTCCTAATTTGATACCTGTACTCAGTGCATATTACTGCAACAGTATTTTTCACTTGGTCTTTCTTTCTTTTTTAAAGCAACATTCATTTCAGTTTCCTTGTAGGAAGGAATGGGAGATGGTTAAGTAGAACACATACCTTTCCTTCTTACATGCTACACTATATTACAGTGCATTGCACCATACCCAAACACATGATACCATTAATATAGTAGCCATATTATAGCTTATGCACTTCAGATATTTGAGTTTATACCAATAACCCATAAACTTTATTCATCATCCCTTTTGTGTATGAATAAATTTCCACCTGTTGCTGACAGCTAGAGTACTCTTTTTTTACCCAGAGCACCACTGACAGACTCAGTGCCCACTCCTTTGGGAAGTGCTGTCTTCTATCAGTTAGCAATCTTTTCACCTGCACCTTCTGCTTGCAAATGATACCAAAGTCCTTTGTAACTGGTATTTGTAATTTTTTCTTTCCTTCAACTGCAAATAAAAAGACACTAAAATTCAAAAGGAAAGAAAATGAACATTCTTATTAAGACCGTGAAAGATACCTGTATAGTGTCATTCATGACAGATTTATTACAGTGTCTCAAAACTGACAAACCAGCCTCCAGCTGTGAATTAATTCTCTTAAGTGGCACAAAAAATGTGAAAAACATTGAAATGTACTGACTGGATAAAGTTAATAATATTGCTTCCATACTGAAAGTTCCAAATACATTTTGTAGTATAGTTGTCTGATTATCTGGCAAAAATATTTTAAGACAAGTAGAGAGTACTTTAACTTGGCTGATAGCTGGCAGTTCTTCCCACAGATACCACTAAAGATTCTCAAACAAAAATAACTTAAAGCTCCACGTACAAAGACTAGCACATCTCTGATGATCATAGGTGCCAAGTGCAGACGCGCAGCATCGCAATGTTTTTACTTAGCTGTCCTCTGACATTATTCTGCCAGAGCAGAAAAACATATTGGGAATTAAACCTTAAGTTATCATGCAACTAATAATTTATTATAATTTTTTTGGAAGAAGGTTTGTTGTGTTTTTTAACTAAGATGCAACACAGTTTTGGACTTTCTGTGACATTGCAAACAAGCTTTTTGTCTTAGATGATAGTCAGTTTGAGAATAAACTCTTTTCTAGGTTATTTAAACATGAAAAGTCAACTCCAAACTATTAACTTGTTGCATGCAATTGTACTGCTTCTGTATATTGTCATATTTTTTAAGAGCTAGGTAACCTCTTTTGTGTGGTTCCTCAAAACATGATTAGTATTAATTTTCTGTGTCATCTGAAGTTGCTTCTTGTTTATTTCTTTGTAGCTCTTTCCTGTATCTGCATCTGGCGGTTTTATACTTCCAAGTATCTTGCTTCTATGCCTAATTTTAATAAAATATTTTGATTGTTAAACTAGATACCAGGCAGAAAAGAAATCGATGACTTTATGTCAGGGAAGATGGTGGGAAAAGGGCGAGTAAAGGGGAAGCCAAAGAATATTCATTTTCAAGTCAGCTTCTCTGTGACTCATGCTTCAACAGTCTGGCTTAATTCTGTTGTGAGGGTCAGTTCAGGACTAGGGGAAAAAAGGTTTTAGAGGAATCAAAAATATGGAAACCTGCTTGACTGCTCTTGGAGCATAGAGCTTGAGATTTCATTGCCCAGCGGTGTCCTAATACCAAGTGCATGCTAAAACTGTGTTATCCTCCAAGTTTTGTGGCTTGCTAACCTTTCAGAGATGCCAGCCGGCTCATAAACTGATTTTGTCAGCCTTGCGCAAAGAACATTACTAAACTTGGTTTCAAAAATGTCTTGTAATCAGGACTTGAGCCTAGAAACATCTGGGCTTCAAGAAAACAGGAGGGCTTCAAAGATTTCCTTCTCCTGGAGGACATAACCTATGTCTTTTGCTCTCCAGCGGTGCTCTTATTCAGACTTTCTAGAAATACTGTATTGCAAAGTCTCCAATTAACATTCGTCCAATCCTCTACAACTTTATTTCACCCTTTAATTTTTTCTTAATGCCTCTTCCCTCTCTCACATCTGTGCCAATCATCCCTTCCTGCATCATTTAGTCTGATCCCAAAGCAAATAGCAGTTTTGGTTTTGTTTGGCATGTTCCGTCATGTTGTTTAAATATAGTGAAACAAAAAGCCTTTGAGTGAAGGTAGATATTTGCAAAAGTGCTTCCTGGGACTAAGAAGCTGTGTGGGATTTAAGATAATATAATGAAGTTTCAAAGGCACTACACTCCTGGAAGGAGATAGAGATTAGTGTTAATAAAATTACGATAAACAAAAATAAAAATTCAGAGATAAACACAGGAAAAATAACTCTATAATTATAAAAATGTACTTTATGTCATTACTGTTGAACTGCTTACTTCAACATGAAATAAAATATGTTGTTCTATCAAATAGTGTAATATACTATCAAAGATAATAAAGAGTTGTTTGGCCTTTATTTAGTTTGTAGTAATCTCTTCAGAATTTTCTTTGTTTTCACATACTCACTGTCATCACAGTATTACAGAAGTGATTGCCTGCTGGTTTTGTTTTATTTTTATTTTATTTATTTACTTCCTTAGACATTTTTGATATTTTGTTTTGTTGGGGTTTTTTTTTGTTTTTTGTTTGGTTTTTTGTTTGGCTGAGGTTTTTCATTTTTTGTTACTTTGTTTTGGTGGTTGTTTTTGATTTTAGTTGTCCAGTCAAAGCATACATTCTTTAGTTTTGTTTGAAAAACATGTAGTGTAAGTTAGGGGTTTTGAGAGCAGAGCACTGGCTATTTACCCATGGTCTTGGTTAGGGGAAAATGAGTTAATGCTTCTGGTAAAATGATCAGTTCATGGCCTTTTTTCAAGACCTCTGCTGACATTCATCTTTACTGGAAAAAAAAAAGTTATAAAATTAGCCTAAGTATACTTGAATATGAAGAAAAGATCACTGTTAATGTGTGCAGCTTAAAGAAGAAAAATCCTTTTTATTCCCAGAAAAGCCTCTTGTATTTTAAATGTAGGAATTCCATTTCGTATAGCTGGCTCAAGAGATGAACTGAGACCAAAGGTAGGAGGTTCAATCAGACCAAGTGCCAGGTCCTACACTTTGGCCACAACAACCCCATGCTACCCCTACAGGCTGGGGACAGAGTGGCGGGACAGTGGCCCAGCAGAAAAGGCCCTGGGGGTGCTGGTTGTCAGCAGCTGAACATGAGCAAGCTGTGCCCAGGTGGCCCAGAAGGCCAGTGGCATCCTGGCCTGGGTCAGAAATATGTGTCCAAGGAGGACTAGGGCAGTGACTGCCCCCCTGTACTGGGCACTGGTGAGGCCACACCTCGAGTGCTGGGTTCAGTTTTGGACCCCTCAATTTAGGAAGGACATTGAGGTGGTTAAGTGTGTCCAGAGAAGGCCAATGTGGCTGATGAAGGGTCTGGAGCACAAGTCCTGTGAGGAATAGCTGAGGGAGTTGGGGTTATTTACTCTGGAGAAAAGGAGGTTCAGGGGCGACTGTATCACTCTCTACAACTCCAGGTTTTAGCCAGGTGAGGGTTGGTCTCTTCTCCAGAACAACTAGCAACAGGATGAGAGGACATAGACTCAAGCTGTACCAGGGAAAGTTCAGATTGGACATTAGGAGGAATTTCTCCACAGAAAGGATGATTAAACATTGGAATGGGCTGCCCAGGGAGGTGGTTGAGTCACTTAAGGAAAGACTGGACTTAGTGCCATGGTCTAGTTGTCATACTAGTTTTCTGTCAGAGGTTGGACTTGATGATGCCAGAGTTCTTTTCCAAGCTAATTGATTCTGTGATTATGTGTGATTCTGTGAACCTGTTTGATACATGTAATAGTGCATGAAAGTATAGTAAATCATAGGAATTGCTGAATTTCTTGGGAAATGGTTGATGGCAATCTTCCTTCAGGTTTATTTAGACAGTGACAAACTCACTAGAACACATATGATTGTGGCGGATTTACAGTTACTTAGGTGACTTTCACTTTGACGCAAACAGATGTGCCCACTGAGAGGCAGTCTTTACCTACACTCCAATCCAAATACTCAGAAGATTGGCATTTCTTAAATTTCATTTATGTGGGGTTTTTATACTTATTCCACGTGGATTTTATTTAGAAGTAATTTACCTAAGGAGACTGTTGCTGTTGAGGCAGGGATGACACTATTACCCCAGGTATAGTTTCAAGCAAAATGATTCTTTTTTCAAACTCCAGAGATATTTTATAGACTTTGCCATGTTTATCATTCATGTCACTCATCCACGGGCTGCTTAACTACTACAACAGATTCATTGGTTATCATTTAGCTACAATATGCTGTTATTAGTTACCGGTAACAAAGGCATCCTAAACATTCTAAGCATTTAGAAAACACCAGCTGCAGCTCTGCTGTTTTGGTTTCTTGCTTCTGTTAACACGAAGTTTCTCACAGGTACAAACAAATTGTGCTAAGATCAATGTCGGAGCCAGACAGGCTTGCTGACCTGCTGTTAATTCCTGCAGGAGACAAAGGGAATTTTGTATTTTAGTCTCTAAAACATTTTGAATTGATGCTCTGTCTTAAGCAGTCATATCAATATCTCTAAAATGCTACAGGTACTAGCAAACAAAGCATTAAGTAACAGGATTGAGGCTGTAAAAGGTAAAAACTATGAACAGAATTTTGGGATCATTTGTTCTACATAGATACTAATTTTTATAACCTTAGAGTTTTACATTTCTACTCAAGATTCAAAAATGCCGTAAAACATTGGAAAAGAATACCCTTTTCAATTATATAAATTTATACTTCACAACAAGGAATGGTTTAAATCATTAATCCTGTGGACTGAAAAGTAGAACTTATGTTTTTTGATTAGATTCACATTGCTTCCAGATAATATTCTGAGTTTGGTTGCAGACTGTGTGCAAATCAGAGAAGCAAAGGAAAATCTACAGTGAGGGATCTCGGTCTATGTAGGAAAGGTTTAGCCTGGCATATGCTGTACATCAGGTCTTTTAATCCATTTGCCTGATTCTGTGTTTTCATGCTGTACACTTATATCCAGTCAAAGGCAGAGGGATATACGAAGTTATATCATGTTTCATGCAGTAATACTGCTGTAGCTACACTTTGCTCACAGCACAATTTGTAGGACAAGATAATGCATTTTTTTACACCAGCAACACAGTTGGAGAAACTAGATAAAACTTCTAATTTGCTAACATTTTTAGTGATGAAGAAGCAGATAGCATCCCTCTTCTGCACTTCTTTACTGGTTAGGTGCTTTACACAAATTTGCTACCTCACCAAATGGTCAGTTTTGTCCATTGCCAGTGACCTAAAGGAGCCATCATGGAAGCCTGCAATTGAGGGGAAATTTTAGGAGATCCCTATTGTTTTTTTACCCAATAATTCTTCCTGAACTCTGTTATGCCTTGGTCTACTTGGCAGGTTTGTTAGATTTACTCTGGGCTGTGTGCTAGAGAAACAACAAAATTCTCAGGAGGTTCGAAACAAACTATTACTTGCAAACTTTAGAACATTAAGGTAGAATAAGGTACTTGGCAAATTTTAAAACAACCCAGAGAAAGTAAGGCACTTCACAAACTTTAACTTATCCAAACACAACAAGGCACTTAGCAAGGCATTGATTGGAATTTGTTAGTCCAGCTTACAGTACATTTTGAGAAGGTAGAAGAAGAAGAAGGTAGGAGAAGAAAGAGAGAAAGAGACAAAAAGGAGAGAGAAATGTGTATAGTCACCACCTGAGGATCCAGTGTGGTCTCAGCTGCTTTTAAATCCAGGGAAGTGGAACACCCCAGCTTGGCACGTGTCATCATTCTTTTATCTGCTCCTGTTCCCTGGGACTCTCCTCCAGACATGCACCTGCACTTTCATGTTTCCAGCAGGGCCACGTGGTCAGCATACACCGTTTTGGACTGGAACAGAGACTGATTTAAGGCACCAGGGGGCCTTAATTGGTGATCTGTGGCCATCCCACTGACACAGAGCTCACCCTGGTCCTCCCCAGATTCCCACCTCGTTCTTTTGAACAAGTCCACGGGTCTCCTAAAAATTCCCATCCAGGTGGCCATGCAATGTGAAAAATGAAGCATATGAACCTAATCTTACCCAGGGACATTTTATTTGTCTGGCCTTGGAAAGCAAGGATATGCCTATGAAGTCCTTTCTTGGCAGAGATAAGTATACACTTCTGCTTCAAACTGGACTCAGGGCAGCTCTGTCTAGCTGCAGTTAAGAGTAGCTTTATATTCAAACTAATGTGGGACTTGGTCTCTCAACAAGACTTATTTTCATAAGTATTACACACTGTTAGCCAAACTATGCAGCTTTTATCTGGACCTAGCTCATATTCAGCTCCCTTAAAGCATAAGGTAGATGAAGTCACATCTGTGTAGAAGATACAATAGAAATTAAAACTGACCTTACACAACATGGGCAATGGCCATGCATGGCAGAAATTCTCTCCTTACTATGCCAAAGGGCCTGTGGACATGAGTTTGGGCTATTTGCAAATGTGGCCTGGAGGTGGGTGGCACAATGGGGAGGTGGAGGGAGCAAGTGTGTTGGCAGGTGCCTCCACAGATGAGATTAACTGAGAAGCTAAGGAAATAGTTTTCTTTGAAATGACAAAATTCAGTTTTGCTATGGTGTCAAAAAGCAAGTAGCATGTAATCAATGCAAGTTTGGAGTTCAGAAGGTATTTCAGAGATTTGACTGCATGAACATATTAAGAAGAAACAGAAAATCAAAACATGGTGATGAGGTCATTTCAGTTAATAAATTAATAAGCTGCTTTATGTACATTTGACCTTCTGGTGTTGATTAATTTAACATGTGTGAGGGGTCTGAGGAGAGCAGTTGCTATTATTAGCATAGTCAAGCATAAGAATCATTTGAAACACTTTGTCACAGTAAAAACATCCCTGGTTCTGTAGGAACAAGAAAGATGTTGAAACTAAAAACAGGAGCAAGCTCTATAAGGAGACAGGCTTGAGATGTGTGAGTGTTTAAGACAAATATCCTCTATGTTTGCTGGCGTTGCAATAAAAGATAAGAAGGATAATTGCATGTTCCTAGGAAAAGAGGGGTTGCAGAAAAAGTGCTCTTGTTCCTGTCTTGAAAGTAAATGTCCTTAATTGCTTTAGAACTATCAGTTAAGCAGACAGGATATTTGCTTTCTTACATGTGCTCCCATATACAAAGCTGCTCTGCTCAGTCTGTTTTCATTGTACATGTGATCTAAGTATACACTTTGCAAAGCTGGTTTTCAGAACTCTGTGTTCTGTTAACTTCTTTTGCCTGCAGAATTACCACACACACATGAGAAATACTCATTTTGGGCCTGCTGAACTTTAACAGCTCTAAGTTGTGCAGCAACTGACCTGCAGAGGAGCTGCAGTCATCTGAGAGAAGGAATGTAAACTGGGCTAGACAGCTATCAGCTTAGAAATAGATCGTTTTAAAGAACACAGATGTGAAGTTCTTTGATTCTGTCATATCAAGTAAAAAGTAATCTTTATGCAATGAGTGGCAGGAGCATATCCAGTTGTGGGATTCTGTTTTGAATTCCACCTGTTGATCTTGCTGTACCTTAAATCATTCCTCCCCTGCTGGGGGAGGACTTCTGAGTCCTTGCCTGGATTCTTGTTAATTAATGGACATTCAGCCTTCTCTGCTCTCAGATAGTTTATTAAGTCTTATCAGAAAAGTTAGAAGTACAGCAGAGGGATGTGCATGCTGAGGAAAATGCGCAGAATGCCGCCGAAATC
>VXAZ01008142.1:128269-156635 GCA_013399875.1 Gymnorhina tibicen | reverse complement strand
TCCTTGGAGGGCTTCTGCTTCACCGGCGTGACATTTTCAGGCAAGTGCCTTTCTTTGGCATCCCCCTTTGGAACATTTCCATGTTTTCCTGAGCGGTGGGTAATCTGACTGTCCATTATTCCTTTGCAGCCTCAACACCTGCTTAGAAACTTTCCTGCTGAATTCTTTTACTCCAGCTGGTGAAGAGAAAATCCAAGATGCTGCATGAAGCTGTTTTTTTCACAGCGTCCTTTCCAACGCTTGGCTGCTCTCACCTGCAATATTATTTCATAAAACACAGAGTTATAAACACCAAGAAAACCCAGTTAAATCTTGCTGAGGGCTGCAGCTCCTCTGCTCTGTCTGCAGCCCAGCCTCTCTGCCCTGTGGCTCTGGCTCACTTTGCTCTGCAGTGGCAGCCTGCTTACTGGCAGCTGGGTTGAGCTTTTTTGGAACATGTCTGTGCCAGGATTCCTGTGACCCTCTCTTGGCTGCAGCCTCACTCCATCCCACAGAGCAAGGATGAAGGGATGAAAGTCAGACCAGAGCCTGGAGGAGAATGGGGCCAGGGGAGGGGGCTGGTACCTGAGCATACAAGCTGGACATCACAGGCTGATCTGTGTTTACATTAATTATGAGCCCTGCTGGATTTCCTCTCCTGCCCACAACCTGTCTGCATTAAACACAGGAAGAGAAATCCTGTGCTGAAGTCTCCAGCCGCCACCTGCTGCTCCCCACCACCCTCCCAGAAATGCAGCTGGCGAGAGATGTTTTTATCTCCCTGCACTTTGCTCCTTCCCTGAGCTGCATGGGGATGTGGGGGTGTGGGGATGTGTTTCTCTTTCCCTTCAACTGCCTGGTCTGCTTCCAGAGCCGTCACCGCAGGAAAGCCCCTCTGGCCCAGGCAGGGAAAAAAGGGAATCTTCCACTACATCTCTGTCCCTGTTTTCCTATTATCATTCAGTTCTCGTAATTTATTACAACTCTGTAGCTCCTGGGCTTATGCCAGGCAAGATGCTACACTGCAGTGGGGATGGTAGATGCTTTGGTACAGAGTATGAGGATAGGTGTATTAAATTGAAGTTGTTGCAAGACCAGGACTACATCAAAACCTTGTTTTGCTGAGAAATGCACAGAAGGTGATGTGTTCAGCTGCATCAAGCATCACCAAGCCAGCTAATGCAGCACAGCTGAGCATCTACTGCCAGCAAAAACACAGGCAGCAGTAACTGAGGCTGGTGGCTCAAGGCAATGCATTCTGTACAACCAGGTTCATGGCTCCCCTGGCCCCTTCTGGGGTCTGTGTGATCTGACAGGATGGAGATTTGCAGGAGCAGCCTATATGGAGAGGGGAAAAAGGAGCCAGCTTGCTCATCTGAGCTGTGCCCAGCAATACATGGCCGGGTATATTTACCCGTGTCACCGTGACATTGGTGTCTAAATATACAGAGATGATAAGCCACCCAGGGAGCCATTAAAAATGCCAGAGGTCACCACGTTTTGGATCGATCACAGCAGATCCCCAACAACCCAAATTAACTGCCTGGTTAGTTTTTGAAGTGCATTCTTGGAATGTGCAAGTCTTAGCTGAGAAAAACAGCTGGAGTGGATAAAAGTGTTCCCAGGCAAGACCTGGCAAGGGGAGTGGGCTAAGAAAAGGAAGGTTATTGCTGCCCCAAAGAGATGGTGATCCAGGACAGGGGTGGTTTTGGGGAGCAGGTTGGATTACATGTGCTCGGGGCACTCTGCCAGCCCCAAAGTGCTCAGACCTGGCAGCCTCCCAGTGCTGGCCTGGCTCCTGATAGAGCCTTACAGCTCCAGCCCGGGTGGTTTCCAGTGAAACCCTCGTGTTTTTGCAAAACAACATTTTCACTTTGAAGGTGTTATTATGTGCTGGATCAGTCCTCAGTTTCTGGCTTCAGAGCTTTCCTCCTCTTCTTCCTTCCTGCTTTCACCCTCCCAGCCAGCTTGGAGACAGGACTCTCCTTTAAGACAAGTTGCACCATTTTCCAGGGTGAAAAAATAAGGAATGGAAAGAGAATGTTTTCTTCTTTCTTTTTCTTTTTTCTTTTTTTTTTTTTCCTTTTTTCTTTTTTCATTTTTTTTCTTTTTCTTTTTCCTTTCGCTTTTTTTTTTTTTTTGTAATATTAAGCAACACATGAAAAACTTTAAAACACATGGACATCGTGACTCAAAAGTCCGTACAAGAATAAAGGGTGTGAGGGAAGTTTCCAAGCTTTCTATGCAGTGATTTCACTTCCAGAGAGTTGCTTTAAATCCCTTGATTTCCCCAGGAGCAGAAGATCAGGGGCAGAAAAATCACATACAAGCAAGCCAGGACTCCTGAGCCAAGCCATCCTGTCTCCAGGATTTTTTGGGTTTTCCTCACTCCTATGATGTTGTGGGATGCCACATGGATACCCCAGCCCTGCCCCTCACAGAGAAGAGGTGAGATGTGAGTGGTGAGTGGGGAGAGCAGGCACTGGCATTTCTGGAGGCAGCACAGGATGAAATTGGGATTCCTAGGATAGATTCCACCAGGGTAAAACAGTTTCTGAAGCTGCACTCCCATCCTTTAAGACTCACGTCTCCTGAAAGCATTAAACATCTGCTGGCCTAGCTGGCAGCCTGAGTGATGAGAAGGACTTTTGCTAAGGGGTGCACAGAAATGACCCAGAGCCCCGATCCAGCCCTATCCGTGCTCCATCCATGGGGTTATGGCATCACAGAATCCCTTACCTGTGAATATTTAACTGATCCTTGCAAAGCCTTTCTGCTCTGGCAAGTGCTTTATTAACCCACCCAGAGTGCAAGTGCTCCCAAGCCAGGGTGGGATGAATTCTCCCATAGTGCCCTGGAAGCCAGATGTCCCAGGGATACAGGCACTGTTGTGTTATAACTGGGCTGCTTTATCAGGTGCTAATCAGGTATGGATCTGGGCCTGTCCATCCCCCAGAGTGGAAGAAGCCGGGATTCCTCGCCCCAAGGATCTTAGCAGCAGATTAAACATTGACATATCCAGCACTGTGATAAGCAGAAATGAGCCAGGACTTTAGACCCTCTTATAGCTAAACAGGAGCTTCAAGGGTTTCAAGTGACAAAACACATACCAGCCAGCTCGAAGGGCAGCTACACACCCTTAGTGCATCTAACCTCAGAGTCTCCTTCCCCCAGACCAAATTTATCCTCAGAACCTCCCCATGTCTCTTGGCATCTGTGTCACAAGTTTGTCAGGCCTCCATTCACGTTCCAGCTATGTGATTCCTGATTCCTCAGATTTTCACCATTCTAAGACTCTGAGGCTGGCTCAGTTTGTGCTAATAGCACCAAGGTCATGGGTTTGATCCCTGTATGGGCCATTCACTTAAGAGTTGGACTTAAGGATGATCCTTGTGGGTCCCCTCAAACTCAGAATATTCTGTGATTCTGCATATGTTTACCTTCCTGCTGGTTCAAGGAGGGCATCACTCTTTAAAAAACCCATCAAGAAATAGTTCTTCCTTTAAATAGAGGGATAGTTTTCTACATTGAAGTTCCTTTTATTACAGGTTATCAAACACTTAGTCACTATCAGGTGCTTGCAGGGAAAGAATACAACATGTCCTAGCAGAAAGAGCTGTAGGTAGCTAAACATAATAAGCCATAAACAAACTACTGCCCTGTCAAATGCTGCAAGAACTGATTAATCATTTACCAAGCCCTTTTAGACTGCTTAAAATGGACCTTTTGAGCAGAAAAGTCATGCGAAGTATAAAGCAGTCCCCATTAGCTCTCATTTCCCGCAGCAGCTTGGCAAATATGGGTGGTGTTTATTGCTATTGTATGGGGGATTTATTGCTACAAGGGACCCGGGGGAGGCTTGCTCACCATTTTTTCTGTGCATACAGATGATGTGAGAAAAGAGGTATCTGCTGTCTCTGCGGCTGAGGAGGAAGAGCCAAGGTTATCGCATGAGCTGCCACAGATTAGCTACAAACCCAACAAGGCTTAACACAAAGTAGAAGTGGCTGGGGGATGGATGCAGATGGTGAAATGACATTGCCAAAGATGCTCTGCAGTCCATGTGGTGCAGGTAGGGGCACCAACGTCTCTGCCAGCGCCACACAGCACTTACAGAACACCTGGAGCAGCACGAGGAGGTGGAGACCAAGGACACAGTCAGAATCCATCCCTCAGAGTGATGCAGGATTCTGCTCCACCTGGAAATACACTCATTTGTGTCCTTAAGCAGGGACAATACCAGCCCTAGTGCTGAATGCACCCCTCACCCCAGGTCTGGGCTTTTAGAAATTCCTGATAGCTCCAGTGAGGGCAACAGTGATGACTGGCCTCATTGCTTCAACCCTTGGCCCCTGGTGATCTCACACGTATCCTTGGGTTGAAGCATCAGTTTGGTTTGTATTAACTCTGTATCAGCAGCAGAGTGGGACCTGCTGGGAGGCCTGTGGCCATATCCTGCAGGGATGCACCAGTGCCATGCAGAGACCTTCACCACCTCACACCACCAGACAACTCTGAGCAAGCTTATTTCTGGAAACCATCCTGATTTGGGGGGCTCTGCCCTGCTCCCCACGGCTCCTGATGCCTGGAGGGTTTTTAGCTCTCCTCAGTGTGAAGGTGGCTGCACAGAAACTGCTGGTTTCTGCCTGTACAGAGTGCTGCTGCAAAGGTGATTAGCCTCTGCAAGCCTGACAATGTCATAAGCCCCCTGGAGCCTTGCAAATCCAGCTCAGGTCTAGAGCAGGAATATTACTTGAGGTTTTTCCTAATCCAGAGGATTCCAGTCTGTCAGTACTGGGGAAAAAAGGTAGCATTTGCTGCACAGGTCTTTCATTCCTAATTGCTACAGAAGCACTGGGAGATCCACTCCTGTCCTCTTGTTTGAACAAACTCCTCCTCCAAAGCCAGGAGAAAAAAGCCTTGCAAAATCAACTTTCTCCCTATTTCAGAGCTCTCCCTGACTCCTCAAGATGCACACAGTGTCCGTGTGCTGCTCCAAGCTGCAAGTAGCGGCCACAGCATCCCACTGCACGCTGGGAGCTGCTCTGCCCATATCCTTGGGAAGGAGCTCCATCTGCTGAGCCAGTGGCCCGGGCTGAAAGCCAGAGACCATTGCCAGACTTGTCCCAGGGCTGTGGGGTGACCGGTCATCAGGCATCTCCTGGGCAGCACTGAGCTCATCAGACCCTATTTACCAGGATCAGTGCTCATGAGGAGCTCCGGGGGTGTTTCGAGGTACCTTCCCCTCAAACAAACTGAGCAAGGAGGGATAAGCAAAGTGCAGGTGAGGGGAGAAAAGGTCCTTCTGTGCCACAGCTGCAATCATGTAAGCAGGCTGAGGGTCAGTGGAAATATGGGAAAAGGGGAAAAAAAGGGTGCTGTCATCTCAGTCTGCTTGGAATGAAGTCAGTAGGCTGAGCTCATGCCAGGTGAAGGAATAAGCCAGGAAGTCACCTGGATCTCAGCTGGGCTTTCTCCCACTTAGTCCCAGGCTCAGCTGGCAGCTCTTCTTGGAGAAGAAGCTCCTGGGAGCTGCCTGCAATAGCAGAGAGATGAAGAGGATCAATTCTTGAAGGCTTTTCTTGAAGGAGAACTGCTCGTCTTTGCTATTTTCTGGCGACATTGAGTCAGAGACCTACCATGAGGGCAGGACCAGGTAGGTCCTTGAGGGATGCTTCAGGCTCTGCATGGGTTAAGCCAATTGCCTGCGAAGGTGAGGGGTCCTGGGAAACGCATTTCATGCCTGACCCTGTGGGACTTCTTGTGGCACTTATGCACCCACAATGGGAGATGAGGCTCTCAGGTAGGCTGAGTGCATCTGCTCTGGGCTCCCCATGGTCTCCCTGCTCACATGGGAGCAGGTCTGCAAGGACTCATGTAAACCCAGGCACCTCTGGAGCTGTTGCTTTATCCCAGACCAGCTCCACTTCCCAGCCTGGGGGTGTTTTGGCATGTAAAAATTTCTTTTTCCTTCTGCATTAGTTCTTGGAGATACAGGATCTTTACTGTAGTGATTTTCCTAAACATCCGATGCCATTTGATCTCTGTGAACAAAGGTTCCAATGCACAGAAAACCTGACAAAGGCCAGAGAGCTGAAAAGAAGGCCAATGAGAATTTCCACCTTGCCCAAAAGATGCTACCTTTGGAGAGAGCAGAATTTCACCTCTAAAATACTGAACAAACTCCCCAGAACTCCAGTCCTCCTCACCCTGCACACACAGTGTGAATTTTGCCATTTCTGTTCTGGGATAACATTAAGGGTAAAGGATTGAGCTCAGATTTTAAGCTGCTTCCTGCATGTCCCCAGTGCCACAAAGCACCGTGCTGGCTCCACGGCTGGGGTGAAAGTGTGGCAGATGCCTGTGCTGTCCCTGAGCATCCCACAGGTTTAGGGCTAGTGAAATATTTGTCTCCACTTGCTCTCCCAGCTGTTGTGTGCAGGAAAGCAGTGCCTGCCTGTCCCACATCAGATAGGGCTGCAGCTGGTGTGTGGTGGGTGACCCCTGGTGCTGGCCACCACGCCACCATCAGGAGATGAAGTTTCACTTGATCATCGCTTCACTCTGATTAAATGCACCATGAGCTACAACATGATGAGAAAAAGCAATGCACCCATCAAACTGACAGTGGAGACAAGAACAAGGCTGCTCCATGGGACTTGGGCTGGCAAGGACTAACTGACATGGAAATTACGTGACCAAGAGCCAGAAATTACAGGACTCTCCTGCTCCACATGGGAGAGGCCACAGCTGGAAAATAGCTTGCTCTCTCCTAGGGACATCCCAGGAAAAGCTGTGAAAACAATTTGAAGAAAGCATCCCTATGCATGAGGCTATGCCATTCCCTAAGAAAGCCAGTGCAGTGGGGAAGAATAGGCTCTAGGGCTACAGAGCAACTTTATATGCAAATATTTTCTTGCATATATAAGAAAAAAGGCCAAAGTGGTGGCCTAAAAAATCTCAGTCGCTGATGTTCAACTGATTCTTTTTGGTCTGTGCTGACAGGTTTCTTTTGGACTGACCACTTCTCTCCAGGGCTTAAATATGGCATTGGTTTCTGGTGTGGGCTCTCCTCAGTCTGGTACCAAGGAGATGCAGTGAAGAGTGTTTGCATTTTCAGTCCCAGTCCAGTAGCACAGAATTTAACATCTGCACTTTTTAAAATTAAAAATGCCCAAATAAAAATTTATCACAACTTGACCTGTTCCCAGGGGGAAAAAACCCACAGTAATCACAAAGAAACCTGCTGGTAATTTTCTTAAGCACAGTGCTACAGTCAGACAAGAGCAATCTCACCAGGGCAAGAATTTACCCCAGCCTTCCCCTTTGTTTGCTTGTAGAATGTCCCTTGCTATATCCACATCTGGTTTGAAGCCCAATTCCCCCTCTGACAGTGGGAAAGCTGGGAGCCATCATCCCAGGGCTGGGCAAAGAGGGAGCTGCACCATCGGAAGGCTCTGACCTGAGACCATGCCCTTGCATGGATCCCAATACTGCACTGTTTTGACAGCTTGGCCACTAAAGGAAGCAGCTGCCAGCCCTTCAGCTGACTCCTGGTCTCACGGGCAGAGCTGGGACATGTGACATTGGTGCCATCCATGACTGGACCCCAAAAGTGAAAGTGAAGCCACCATTTTAAAGTGTTTTTATGCAAAAGACTTAATGGTTTATTCAGGTGAGAATTACCTCAGCAAACATATGGGACAGACAGGAGCTGAGAGGATGTGGCTGAATGGGAACATCTTGCTAGCAAAATTGTAACTCTCGCTTGCCCTGCTGCTGTTTCACCTGTCGGCCTTTGCTGCTTTTCCTTTGGGAGGGATGTAAGGTTTCCTCCCTGTGCAGAGCCCAAAGTAATGCATGAAAAGCCAAATTCAACCTGAGAACCCTCAGGATGACAAATAGGGTAAACCCACAGCAGGAGCCTGCTCCCCATCCAGGAGATCAACTTCCCCTTCCGTCACCCTCCGGCTCTAGGACAGCCACAGCTGGTTTGTGAAGTTTCATCTCCTCCATGACCTATAATGCTGCCTAAAATCCTCTTGGTGGGGATAATTCTCGCTAAAGAGAAAACGACCCTGTGACTGCACAGCCAAGTGCAAGGTTTCAGCAGACACATCCCACACCCCTCCGGCCACTCCTGCTGAACTTTGCCTTTTCTTGCCAGGGCAGTCCTGCATCCCCCTGCACTCCCAGCCCTGGCAAAGGCAGCGGGCCAGCCTGCTTAGCATGCATCTGTCATTGCTGGGAGCAATTGCTGCTGCTAAGGAGCCGAGCCCAGCGGCTGCGAGCATCTCGGTCCAGCGTCCCCCCCATCCTGGCTCGTCATATGATTTCTCCTAAGGGACAACTGCTGAGCGGGACTGTGTCTCCAAGCTGATCCTTTGCTGATAAGCCAGCTGCCAAGCCTCCAGTGCTGAGACAAAAGAGTTTTTCTCTTCCCAGAAGGTTTTTCTGCTGTGAATGACAGAGAAAGGGGCAAAAGTGAGCTGTCTGGCACTCCTCGTGGGCGAGAGGCTTTGGGGGCTCTTTCTCCCCCACTGTGCTGGCAGACCATGGAGCTTTTCAGGCTGAGCCTGGGCTGCATTTGCCTCCTTCCTTGGCTTGAGGGTAAGTTTCTCCTCCTTTGGGGTAGCTGTAAAGTGGGAAGAGAACTGCCTCCCAGGTTTTAACCTGCTTTCCTGCTGAAGTGTTGCTTGGGCTGCAAAGCTCTGAACCCATCAGCTCTAAGACAAGTGCCGACAGGCACATTTCAGGGCAGCATTTAAAATGGGATTAAACACAGGGGTACAGAAGAGTGAGGGACAGGCTGGCAAGGTGTTGGGATGGTTGGGCCAGGGACACTGTGGCATCATGCCGGCTGCTTTTATAAAGTGCTTTTAAGCTCCTAAGAGTAGTGGATGAATAAATCTGACTGGGGAGGGAGGCAGGCACTAAGTGACCTCCTAAGCACTAATGCTGCTCCCTGCCCCAGCTGCTCCTTCCCAGCAGAAGTGAGTGAGCTCAGAGTATGCTAGCAGCATGGGAGAGGGTAGTGGGAAGTGCAGAAGTATTAGTCCTGCTCCTGTCGTGGTCGGCTGGGAGCGGGATATGCTGGGAAGCTGCAGAGTCTGCACTGCACACCTCCACGGAGCAAACTTGGTAGTGGCTCATGTTGACATCCAGCTGCTTTCTGAGGTTGCTCCAATCCTGTATCCTGCCCATGCACAGGAGTATTTTGAATCCAAGCAGCCCTGTTTTTGACATGCATGGATAGATGCAAAAAGCAGAAGTCCCTGCTGAGCATGATCCCTGAGATGCAGAGCAGTACTACCCAGGAACAGTTTCCCACAAGTGGTGCTACCACAGTGACACCCATTCCATTATGGGCATCAGGGGGAATCCATTTTCTTTAAAAACAGGGAAAGTCCCTGAGTTAATAAGCCTTTTTATTTTGCTGCTATGACTGAGACGTCAGGTTGAAAGAGACTCATTGAAATAAATTCCTTAAGTTCTTCAAGGCTCATTCAGTCCTTGAAGCTGCAAGAAAAACAGCCCTGCAGTTTCACAGGCTACATGCTCAGAGCTGTTCAAAATCTCTTGACCAGAGGACTACAACTATTGGGGCTGCCCAGCTGGGATGTTTATTCCCTAAAGACAAACCTCAGACTCTGACCAGCTACTGTCCATTCCTTGCTCCACAAGTGTGTGTTTCGGGGGATGCTTTGAGAAGTTATCCCTCAGTTTGCTCTGCAGCTGGGTAAAAGGAGAGGTTTGTGCTCCTACAGGTTTGACTTCTGCTCCATCTACTGCTGTTTTCTGCATGCTAAAAGTTGCCAGTTAAAGTGAACTAAATCTCCCACTTCGTAAAGCCCAGGCTGAGAGCATGTCTCTGTACTGGTAAGGAGTGATGATGCATGTGCATCTTTTGAAAGTTAGAGGAGATCTGGTTAGCACCTGGAGATTACACCATGGTGGGATGCAAAGAGAGCAGAACAGCCTTCAGGGTGTTGCTCTTCCTCTGCCTCTAATGTAGATCTTTTCTGGCATTAGAATAAAGTGATTTTTTACTGCTGCCATACGACAGAATCCTCATGGTTGTGTTTTATTAGTAAAGTAGGGAGGATCACAGGACATTTCTTTTCCTTCCTAGTGTAATGCTTTTGGTGCAAAGATGATCAGCCACTGCATTTCAGCCAGACCAGTAATAAAACAATAAAACCACAACTGTTTTGCAGAAAGGAATTCATCTTCCCAATGCCTGGCAATGCCCAAAGAAGCTCAAAGAATAGAGCACAAACATGTTCATGCTTGGGGCCGATCTCTCCCTGCAGCAGCTTCTCCCCATCCCCTCCTGCCTGGGTCTGCTGAGTTTTAAGGCTGCTGCCAGGACAGAGATGCTTTCTCTCAACAGACCTCTGAGGGTTTGGTTTCCTGCTGAAAACCGGGAATCCTGGCATTTCCTAAGCTGGTTCTGACAGTTGTTTCTTTGGAAAATACCTGCAAGAAGAGAAGAGGCAAAAAGTTTTCTTATAAAGCCATACCTAATGGTGACCCCATGAGGTGCAATGAGCAGTGGGAAGTCAGGAACCAGCAGGATCTGTGCCTACATGCACAAAAAGAAAACTGCTGAAATAAAACTGCACTTAACACTGACTCTGGACCCTCATGCACTGGGTGTAAGGCTGGTGGTGGCTGTGCTTGGCATCTTGGCCTGATCCCATATACTGGGAGCCACTCCTCCCCCTCAAGCTCATGGCAGTGCTGGCTGCTCCCTGACCCCTAATGCCCTGACCACAAAAGGCAGCCCTAAGCATTTTGCACTGAAGAGGCAGAAAGGCCAAGCTTGTATGATACTTCTACTCCCCCATTTACTTTTCCAGCCTCCAAGCATTTTTCACTTGGGGGATTTCCTGGCTGTGATATGTTTAACTCTTCAGTAGCTACCAGATCTTCTCCCTTGGCTTGTGCAGGCTCTCCCTGGCAGCAACAACACACAACACCTGGGTGCAGACCTACCTCCTGCACACTGTGAGCCTTCCCTTGGCACCATCTGGGATCAGTCCTTGACCAGTCAGCCCCTCTCCATCCTCTCCAGATCTCTCTGAATTTTGCAGATACCCATTATATCCCCCCCACCCCGGGACTCGTTTTCCCCACTTGCATCAGCTTTGTGGTTTCACCAACCTCCCCTGCTTCCCATCATTTACAGATTTTTTTTTTTCATGCCAAAACCTTCCTTCTTTTCCTATGACTCTCTGCTCCCTTGAAGGCCTTTGCTGAGATACTTGCTCAAAAGGGGACCTTGCAGTAATGTGGAAAGACATGAAGCCCTGTTGGTCAACCAAAAGCAAGATATTCTTAAGAAAGCAGCAGTGGTTGGAAAAAAATATGGGCGAAGCCACCCCAAAAAATTTGCAAATGTCTTTGATCAAGCCATCACAGGCACTGCTTCGAAAGAGCAGAAACTTTCTGAGCTCCACTGGGATTACTGGTAACCAAGGCTTTCTTAGTGGCATTACCTTAATTAGGAATATTGCATGGAATTTGCTCCAAATCCTACATGGAACAGCATGTCCCAAGGGTGACCATGCTGCAGAGAAGCAGGGGCTTGTATTTGCTTGCTTTTCTATCTTGTAACCAGACAGAGTGTCAGTATCACAGGACAAATGAGCTGACATCAAGAGCCTTGCTAGAAATTGTTTATTTTGTTCCTAAAAATACGAAGAGGCCAAACTGTTCAAGTATGAGCAGCCCAAAGCAGGCATCAGCTTGGGCTCTGTGGGTAAGGCTGGCATTTTCCAGAGACGCTGAGTCCCATCCTCAGGGAGTACACTGGATGCTCTGGTTGCTCCAGGTTAACATTCCTGAAATATTAGGGCTGATGACCCTATTTGTCAGATCACTGGGCAGCAGGACTTGGGATGTCATTTTGTCTCCTGAGTAAAGATTTTTGGTGCCTGATGTGTATCTCAAAGCAAACATACTCCAGGTTTAGTTGTGGGTCTACCCCTTGTGACTGTGTGGGGCACGCGCAGTGGCTGCTGCCAGTCACCCGTGACTGCAACGTTTGCTGCTACTGTGCAGGTAACAAACACAGCAGTTCTTCAGAGGTGAACACGAAACATCAGGGACTCTACAGAGAGCAAAACACGTTACCTCCTGCTGCGTCACACAGCAGCACTCTTTAAAGTGTGATAAAAATACCCAAAACTTTCAAATCGACAGCCACTGCCAAGCAAGGAAAAGAAAAAACAGCAAGGATTGTGGCATGCTTAATGATAAAACCTTTAATAAAACATATGAGAAAAAGATGTGGATGAGCAGCCTAGAGAGAGAATACAAAAACTGCCAGCAGAAATTTTAAAACATATCTGAAGTAGGAACTTAGTGGGGGTCAGGAGGTCAGTAAATAACTGGCACAAATGCAAGAAGGGCAATCAAAAGCAGAGCAGTGTAGAAAGGCTGAATGAACTATTGGCTCTGGTCCTCACTTCAGACATGGTCAAGGAGGTCGTGGCAGTCACTCTCTGCAGTTTGAAGAGTGTTATCAAACAGAACTGGCAACAGAGGACGTTTCAGGAGGAAAAAAAAAGATAAATAATCTCTGGCAAAGGACCACAGGCCAAATGTCATTTGAGTTACAGGAGTTACAGGAAACCGAAGATGACATTTTTAAAATTTCTAAGGAGTGTGTTAAATTCTTACTTAAAGCAACCTCAACAACAAAGGGCTGCATTACAGCAATAATGTCCCTCTTAAGAGGGATCCTTGCACAGCCTGGGGAGACACGGGTCCCCAGGTTCCATTTCAGCATCAAGCAAGTCAGTGGAAGCAAAGAACAGCATTTACAGACAGATAAACATGAGAAAAGTCAATTCAGCTTTTGTCTGAATGGGAATGTCTGACATCCATGATGGTACCAATAAGCACATAAAGACCAAGGCCTTGTGCCACTGTTTGCAAAAGGCTTTTGATAAGCATCTTCCACCAAGGCCCTTAAGAAACTCCATTCTCATGGAGTAGGAGAGAGACCTAGCCCACAGGCTGGAACAAGCAGGTAGAATAAGTTGACAAGGATCACAGGAATGATGGTATCAGCAGGTGCTCAGAAAGATCAAAAGGGGTGAATAATGAAGTAATTAGGCTTGCTGATGCCACAAAGTAATTAAGAATAATCAAAACTTAAGTTGACTGTGTTTAGTTGCAGATGGAGTTCATTATACTGATGGAACAACAAAATGTTACTTTTCTTTGAACTTCAGAGCTGAAAAACACAATGTAGTGGGCAAAACCATTTTACCAATAAATACCCAGTTATACTCTCTGAATTAGCTCATACAGAGCACTCGAATGGCTGCCCAGAGAAGTTGTGGAGTCTCCCTCTCTAGAGACATTCAAGCCCCATCTGGATGTGTTCTTGTGTCACCTGCTCCAGGGGATCCTGTGTTGGCTGGACTGGATGATCTCCAGAGATCCTTTCGAACCCCAGAAATTCTGTGATCCTGTGACTTTTGGAAAGAGGCACTGGCTTCTTGTTGTCTCGAGTGAGACCTTTACTTCTCTGATTCTTACCCTCTTTCTCTATTAGCAAATATTAATGGCCCAGCGCTGGAGACAGGATCCTGAGCTCAGCAGATGTTTTATCTGACCCAGCACAGTTGTCATATTCCCCTGCTACATTTTAATGCATGTCTCAGATTATTATTTTGGAAATGGGTTTCTCACAGTTAAGCTGAAGCAAAGAGGTGAGAATCCTGAATTCCAGAACCTAGGGAAAAATGGCAAGGGTGGGGTGGGGCTGGGGGGATTGTATTAATCCATTTCAATTTTCTAAAGTTTATGGGAAATTACATATGCAACATTCCTCCTGCCTTTAGAAGCTGGCAGAAACTCAAATCCAAAGTGCATTAAACATCTTACCTCCACCCAGCTCTCAGTAAGGGTTAAAGAGAACAGGGCTTACAAGTTGTCTACAGATAGCCCAGAAATCTAATTTCAATTTAGGCACATTGGTTTGGCAGGAATTGTCTGGATTGGTGGTTATCACAGGTCCATGCAAGTCAATATCCCACTGCAGACACCTTGATCAGACAATCTCAGAGCTGGTCCAGAAGAGCTGTGGTTTCTGGCTCCTCTCCTCAGGCATTCAGGCTGAGCAGAAAGCCCTGAGCTGTCTCTGATTTAACAGCCCCAAGGCACTATTAATCTAGCAGAACCCTAGAATTTCCTGAGAGAAAAACATGAGATCTCATTTAAGCTATTGTTTATACCCTTGTTATTACGTACCAGATTCTGTTTATACTGTCACTAGTATTTTCAGGTACTGAGCCAAATACTTGTGTTGGCTCAGTACTGGGTATTTTGTTTTGGGAAAGGAAATTCTGCAGAAATAGTTTAGATAAAAATCAGTGTTCTTGCCTAACATCACTTTTCAGTGTCCTCTGACTCTTTATGCTCAGTGCTATATGCTGATGGGGTTTTTATAACTCTGTCTCCTGGGGAAAAGAGAGAAAAAACGTCACTGCAAAAGCTGGGAGTTGCCATGTGTTGTTATTAAAAGATTTCTCAGAATGTTCAGAAATTTGAAACTTCTATTTCTATGCATCTCTCTTAGGCATAAAACACACAGCAGAAGGTACACCCGCAACAGTGATGGATGGTTTAGCACTTAACATTTTGCTCAGGATATTCACAGGCCACACCTGACGAAGTTATACTGAAAACAGTGGCAATCCTCCAACTAACATGGATGACATCCATCCTAAGTCATCCAAGATGTTGGGGCCTGTTGCTCTTAAAAGCAACAAGCAATTACAGAAATTGCTTCAAATTATGTGTTTGTCGTAGGACAGCTGCAATGTCTCTCTCTTACAAAAGGTTTTTTGAAAGTGGTACCTTTGTTCCTAAGGTGCACAGACCAATGCCAGGTGTGCTAAATCCAAGAAAATTTCAATACTTACATGAGCTGCCTCAGCCAAGAACTTACACACTTCTGGTGGGATATGGTTTTATCCCTGCACTGCTTTAATATCTCCAGAAGCCACTTAATGGAAAGTGTAGCTCAAGGTGGCCTAGTTGGTCCCAGATGAACAGCACATGGGTGATTTCAATTGCTCTTTTACAAGATTTGACCTGGATAGGGGCAAAAGATCCCTCAAACTATCCAATTATTTTGGAGGGAGGGAAGGATGGCTACCTAGTTAAAGCAATTGAAGTACTGAATTAAATATATATATAGGCAGATATTTGATATAATCATTCAAGTTGGAAGGATGTTTTTCCTCATTAGTTACACGGGTTACTTACGTAACTGTTATTTTCCTCTAGCATTGCTCACAGATATTTGCATGCTCCTTTTTCTCAAAGAAATGTCATTCCAGGAAATTAGGAATCTGTGGGAACTGTTTATTTAGGCACGCCCATCCAGGAAAGGACTGGTGGGTTACATCCTCCCTCCCCCAGGGTACTTACAAGGAGATGTGTTTGCCTCAAGACGTGCACCATACTAAACCGTGCTCTGATTGTACCGCAGTAGCAGAGGGACAAGGCTTCCTCATAAGGAACACCCGGCTGGAAAAGTGCATCCGTGCCTCCCACGAGACCAACAGCATCGGCCTGGCCAGCTGCAAGGAGCACTCCCGGCAGCAGCGGTGGGGCTGGGACCCCGACTCCGGCACCATTGTCAGCCTGCACACACAGCGATGCCTCTCGGCCCACAGGATGCACGAGTATGTTCTGGTCAAGCTGGAGCCCTGTGGAGACTGGGAACGCCAGGCGTGGTCCTGCAGCAAGAAGGGACACTTGACTCTGCAGAGCTTGGGCTTCCACCTCAGCACCAAGGAGGGAGGCCACAAGATCTTTGTCTCGAGGGAGAAGGACAAGTTCAGCAGGTGGAAGACGCTAGCAGATGAAACCATCTGTGCTGCTGCCCGGACAGCAGCTCGGAGGCCCAGCAAACCACCACAACAAGCTCTAGACACACGTGTGTGGATCTATGAAAGTAAGATGAGGTAGATTTAGCGTTGGATAACATCTAACTTTCATGTCATCCAAGCCACCTAACACCGGGCTTGCACCCATCATTCTAATTCATGTGCACTTCGGCCCCACCTGGAAAAACACCAAATGGCTCCAGCTCAGCCCCACTACCTGGTACCACTGGTTTCCAGTAGTGGCTGTTCAGTGTTTTCCAGAAGCATGCAACACCTTACAGGATCAGGTCTCCAAAACCCAGCTGCATTTCTGAGGACAGGCAAATATTTTGGTGAAGTACTTCTGAACTGGTGCCCACAGCTAAGAATAGTTGAAATTGCTTGAGCCTCCCAAGCACAAAACAACCAAGGAAGTCTCACAAAGTCAGGCACTTTAGACTTTGAAAGAGCTTTTGGTGCTTTGGGATGTCTTTTTTGTAAGAATACAACTAGAGGCCGCTGAAAACCTCTTTTAAACTTGCATGACTTATTGAGAAGCAGCTGCATCAGAAATTATTGCTTCAGTTTCTGAAATTACAGTTCTCTCCTGTGAGACCCCAACAGTGCACCTTTCACTAATGAAACCCAGTTCTAACCTTCATTCCACATTCTCATTATCCTCAGAAGTGAACCTTGCTCCTGGTGCCTGATGTGGCCAGAAAGAGACTGGTGAACACAGCAAGTAGTAGGAGGTAGCTTAAGTGTTGCCCTCCCTTTGCATTAAGAAATCCCAGAAGATGACATCAAAAATTATTAAAAATTGGGTTTATATTACCAGTTTATGGCCTTCACCCTTGCTGAAGAGAATCTAAACTCTCCCTTCACGGGTGTTCACTAGCCTTTGTCTAGACTGGACACAGAAAGAGCAAAACCATCAGTCTTGTCACAATGTTAGGAGTTTGACACAGGGCTACCAGACACCAGGCATGGTCATTGCACCAAGATGTGACTGTGATCCTTTGTCACATGCCCAGTGAAGCCCACTGCTGACCGCTGATAATTCATGGTCCAGTCTGTTTCCCACGCTCATTTAAGTCATTTCTGCAAAGAAAGGTGGTTTTCACTACTTTTCTTGTAGAAAGTTGTGTGCAGGACTGAGATCTGAAAATGACACTCAATTCCTCCTCTCCTTCTCCCCTCCTCTCTTTTCTTCCAGTCCAGAGACCCAAAAAGGAGGTGGTGTTTGTAATGGTTTTTATGTGTTTGTCCAGTCTGTAGGTGATGAGGTTCCCAACATCCCTCAGGGAAAATTATTTCCCTGACAGGAGTTTATTCCTTACCTTAAGGTTGATGGACCCAATGAAATTTTGAGCTTTTCAGAAATGAGTAAAGAGAAAATGTGATCTATCTCACTGGCATAAGCAGATGGATTGTAAGTATAACCTTTTGACACAGAGAGGCCGTATCTAATTTGAAATAAAAAGAGATACATCAGCTGCTTTGGCTGTCGTGTGCAGAGAAGGTGGCTTTTTTCCCCTCAAGGTTTTTAATCAGCCAACTAGAAGGTCAACACATAATTATGACAGTAGTTACAAGTGTTAGTGTTTCTTTAACATTAAGTTAAGTATGAACCATACAAATTAGATACCATAATAGGCTAGTTAAATATAGGCTGGGAAATGCATGGAACATTTAAGCTATGGCAAAAAGGTTCGTGAAAAGAGTGTTTTCATTCCCCAAGGCAGTGTTCCTGGCAGCCCAGGGCTGCCTTGGAGCCAGGATCCCCAAAGAAGGCTGTGAGGGTAAACACAGAGCAGCCTTTGAATCAGGTTGTGCCACTTGGTGCATCTCATGCAAACTCATAATTTTCCTATCAATACCATGGTTCAATCTACTGGAGGGAACCTGTGACTACTCAGTAACAACATCAAAGTCCTATGTATTTCTTTAGGCATTTCTTATCTAACTTCCAGTTGATCATCAACAGACAACTTCTACTTTGGCGCGTTATCTGCTCAATAAATTACACCTCTGTAGCTGTGGTGTGGGTGCTCATGCCAGAGGATGGGTTGGGATTTGGATAGGCAGCAGGGAGCCCTGAAGTCATGGTTTTCTTGGTCTTGGCACATGCATCATTGCAGGAGAGGGGTGAATTACTGACACTAAACTTCCCACAACCTCCCCTCTAGCAGCAATTGCTTCCCCACATGCTCTACTCTGCAGTAGGACTGGAAGGCAGAGGAAGGTATTGAGCCTTACAAGAGGTATGGACTACTTACCACCCTTTGGATCCCATTTTTATATCTGCAGTGTTGTTAACAGCTGTGATTCTTCCACTTGCCTCTTCCTCACACATCATCCTCTAACAGCTAGTGTTACACTCAAACCAATGACCACATCTACCACCAGAAAACAAGCTCTGCTTTGGTTATTGATTCCATCTGGAGAGGTTCATTTCACCTTTAAAATCTGTGAAAGCTGAAGGCCCCTGATGCACAGGAGGAACTGATTGCTACTGCACCATATCCTGCTTGCCTTGCAGGGCAGAGAAACAAACCAGCAGGGCTGGGTTCCTTTTCCTTGCTGGGCCATATCCAAGTTCCTACAAAAACGTAAATGATAATCACACAGATCTTTGCTTTATTTCCTTCCAAGCTAAAACCATTGATTCACCAAAGATCGATGCTGTGGACAGAGAGTCTTCTGTGAGCTTGACTGACCCACCTCTGGCTAGCAGATTCAACAGCACTGTGTCTCCAGTGAAGACCAACCAGGCACAGCTCCCGGCAAATGAGGGTGAGCACTTTTCTGAATGCGTAAGTGAGAACAGCAGAAGGAAAGTGTGGGCAGCATTTTGAGGTTACTCAGCTATTTTCAGTGGTGCAAAAGTACCTGAGGAGTTCTGAAGAACTTCCATGTGTACCACTGAGTGCTTTCACCCAACATGCTGGGCAGCTTCCCTTGGCAAGTGGTTCAGTGATACAGGCTTAACCTGGAGGCACAACCACCAAAAGTTTTAGGAGCAAAAATTATCTGTGGCTGGGGAACACCAAGTGACAATAAAGTTTCCTTTTCCTTTCTGGGTCCCATAGAAAAGGGATTTGTGTTTACAGTGAAGCCTCAGGAGGAATTTAGACCCCTGGTCCAACTGGAAGCTGCTAATCTGAGTCTTTCTGCTTCTTCTGCTAGATCCATCCCACAACCACTCCAAGAAGCATGGAAATCGGGGGAAAAACACTGGGGCCAGGCTTGCAGGTAGGTCCAGGGATCAGCCAGAGGAGGAAGGGACCAGGCAGATGAAGGTTCATCAGTGTCCCTGCTCATACATTTCCCTGGGGTACTGCTGAGGATGCTCAGTAGGGAATGAGGGCACAAAAATTACTGTCAGAAAGACTCTTTTTAAAGATTAAACAAATCTCCACAGGCCTGTGATAAAAAAAATTAGTAAAAACATGCAAATGTTTTGTCCCAGCTCATCAGGAGAATCAGACAGCCACTAGCACTGCTGCTTTCCCCCAGCCCTTCTTATTTTCTATCAGAAAGCTGCAGAGTTAAGAAGCATGAGATGTCATTGTCTTCGTAGCAAGACAGAAAACCTTTTGTGGCCACTTTCAATAGAAGGATGCTGTGCAGTGTAAAAGCAGCTGTAAGATGCTGATCTTGTGGGGCAAAGCACTTTTCCTGTTATCTGGCATTCTTCAGGGACATTGCAGGTGATTTTTTGTGGCAATTGTGGCTACTGCATAGGAACAGGGATATGTACAGCAAACACATGATGCTTTCTATGACACCCTTTTCAGGCACCAACTGGAAGACGGCCATGCTGGTCCTTAGCCCCTTGGCATTCATACTGGGATTAATAATACTGACACTCAATGTCCACTACAACAAGTAAGTGAGAGTCAGGTTCATTTGCTTTGCCATAAACAGCATTTTAAAGAAAAACTCCAACATTCCAAAACAGAAGCCTTGACCTCGGCACCCTTCCCCATTCCACACCTGATGTCTCTGGCTCTCAGCAGATGGGTCTGGTCACCAGTGTGTCCCCCTTGGTGATTTCTCCTCTCTGCCACCCTGTTTATCCATCCCACTCTCTGACCCACCCAAATGCAGCCACTAATGTTGGCTCCTCCTCTCCTACACACCTTGTGTCATCACTGAAGGAAGTGGTATTACAGTTGAAGACATGGAGAAGCAACCAAGTGCAGACAGGTGCAGTTACTCTCTTCTCTCTTCTCATAGGAAGAAGAAAATCCTCTCTGCTCTGAAGAGCTCTCCAGCCAACAGCAGCAGAGTTGATTTACGGGAGCCAACCCCCTTACGAAGAGGCCCCCAGCCGTATCTTCCACCATCCCGCTCCCCTTCCCTGAGGCGTGGAGAGATCCTCATCGAGTGGAAAGATGGGACTGTCACTCCTCTTTTTGATAATGTCAACTACCAAGTGGACTAGCTCCAAAATGACAGAGTTGTTGTTCCATCCCACATCACTCTTCCCACCAGGAAGAGAGCCACTGCAGCTGATCTCCTCCCTACTCTTGCTGTTTTGACAGGAAGCACTGTTTGGGGTTTTTTTCTAAACACTTGAGTACAATCTCCTTGCACAGCACAAAGTTGAAGTAAGCAGAGTAGATTGTTTGGTTTGTATAGGCACATGCTGCTTAGCAATTCCAGAGTGCTTTAACCCATAACAAACTCCAGGTTTACCTAAATGAAGCTGGGACTTCTGCCAGCTGCAACTGCCCATTGAACCAATATTAAAGTTACTGAGCATATGAAAAAGTGAAACTTTGAAGACAAGGTGAAAGCTAAAAAACAGTCCTGAAGATCCTTTTTAAGATCTAGCTGCCAAAAGACACAGAAGGCCATTGGTTACATTGTCAGTGTGAGAATGTAATTAATAAGCACTGCCTTCTATAAAATCCCTTCCAGATACCTGCCAAAATATTCATCCCCACTAAGTTGTCAGTTAAGTAACAGCAAGTCATTTTTCTAACTTAAAAGGTAGCACTCCACTGTCCTCTCTGCATCACTTTAAGAGCCCTGCTGAGAGAGCATGTGTCTCTAAAAATGTTTCCATATTTAAGATGTACTAAACCTTAATAAAATACACATCCTCCTTTATTATATAGACTGGCAAGTAACGTCGGTCATGCTTGTTGGGGATATTGAATATAGAGCCACTTTATACCAGCTTCAGTCTCTGATTTCCTGTAATCATATGGAATAGTCAATGAACAGATATATTGCTCCACCAGAGCAGTAATTTAGTTGCTTTTCTCTTAGACAGGAGTAAGACATTGTTTTCAGCCTTTACACTTCTTGTTTGAGCATCATTACCTGTGACTGTCACACTCAATGCTAATCTTTTCTCAGTGAAACCTGTAATGTCTTAGCACTTTCCTAATATTCATGAATGTACGCTTTCCTTCTCTATGATTCTGAGATGATGTAATCATGGCTATAAGTCAGGAATTATGTGGAGAAAGAAATAATAACACCAGGAAATTACAAGTATGAGCTGTGTCAGTGTATTTGTTCAGTAGAGCAAGGGAAACCATATCCTCATGTCTCTTGCTTGAGCAACGCCTTTCACTTGAACTAAATTAAGCTGGTCTGCTATTTCAGTGTAGCTTGGGCTTCTCTAGAGTTTGGTTTTATTTAACCTATGGCAGAAGTAAGGTCTCTTCAGGGAATTTTAAATCCCTGGGTTTTGTTTGGTTTTTTTTAATTTTTCTTTTTAAATGGTAAAAAGTTTACTGTCATGAGATATTATTATAACCAAAAACTTAACTGGTCTAAAAATAAATATCTTTGCCAGGCAGATTATTCCATAATTATTTACTGGAGGGTTTCCCAGATGCTCCTTGGGAAAATATTTTACTGGTAGACATGGGCAGAGGAAGAACTCTTTCTTCACCACTGAACAGCAAGAATCAGAGTTAAATTCTGACTTCCCAGCATTTCTGCTTCAAATGAAACCCGAGGACTCTGGGATCAAAAAATGCGCAAGCACCATTTTACTCACAAAATTTGTGGGAATACATTCTGTACATAAAGCGCTCAAAACACACACACAGTGCCTCGCCAATTATCACAGTTACACCACTTGGAATCTTGTTCAAGTAGCACATCACCTTACAGTGCACAGCACTGGTCACCCTCCAAAACCTTGACACGCTTTGGGAACGCTATGTTCGCAGTGCCATTAAAAGGGAAATACTGGCTTGGAGCTGAGCTAACGTCGTGCTTTCCAAAGCACAAAGTGCCTGTGTTCATTACTGCTGAATGGGCAGAACCGATGACTTGTTAATGACTCTCTAACTCCAGCTTAATATGCTAATCTTGCTCATAACCACGAAGGCAGCAACATCATTGTTTACACAGCACTGATTAAATGGTAGCTCAAACAATAATGAAAAACCAAGACTGAAACTGCACAGGCTTTTAACTCTTCTCTCGCACTCTCACTGGTTGTTCCACTCTCTGCCACCACCTGAATGAAACACTTCTCAGCAGTGTTCATAATCAAAATAAAGCCTGACTGTAACGTAGAGGAGCACTTCAGTTTTTTATGTGTATATATACTTATATATTTATATATTAAAGCCTCCTTATAGTGCATCCCTTTTTTTGTAAATATAAATATATGCAACTATAAATCACTCCACTGGAAGGCAATGGAGTGACGAGCAAGAGACTCCTGTCACACTGGTACCAACATTATTCATGTCTGCAGCCCCAAAAGATGAGTGGCTGCAGCCACAGAAGCACTGACTGTATTAAACAGACACAAGATTGCACATAAGCTTGGATATCCTGTGCAGAAAGTGTATTAAGTACCCTTTCCCAACCCCTTGGAAAATGTAAGGCTAAGGTGTCTGTTAAAGATCAAAAAACAAAAATAAAGAGGCAAAAGAAGAACTTCAATTTACCACTTAAATACCATACCTCAACCATTTACTCAAACTCTCTGGATGGAAAATCACAACAGTACATTAGGGATGTACATAAATTCATGATATGAACAAAAAAGACCTGAAATGATCCAACAAGTTATCACTGCATATCAGTGGAAGAGTTGGGAATAGAACTACTGCTTCCTCATTTGAAATTCAAGGTATGACTTCTGCAGTAAGCGTTTTGTTATTAAAAATCCCCATATGCTCATTTTCTCAACTCTCTAGCTTTACATCAGCAAGTCAAGATATATTAAGTGTTTGATTTTTCAGAAGGACCTGTGGTTGTTCAGCACTTCAAGGGAGAAAAAGAAAGGGGGAAAAAAAAGAAAAAGAAAAGGAGACAGAGACAGAGGAAGTCTTTTGTTAGCTCTGGGCTTCAATTCAGACATCTCTGGCTTATGGTTCAATCAGACTACACTTTTTTGTGCTAGCTAGGGGAGACAAAAGCACAATCTCTTCAAAAGCTCCATGTATCCTCACTGAATTTCTACAGATTTAAAAAAAAAGAAATCTACATTTCTGCAGCCATGTAATTCTTCCCCCAGTTTAAAAAATAAAAAGCCGCCACATCTCCTCAAGAAATCCCCTTATACTTCACAAAAACACTTATTCTCTGGAGCAGAGAAACTGATGCACTTCCTTCAGCGTTGCTTGCATGTCCTCATATTCTGCAAATTTGCAGGCATCCTCCAGCTTCAGCCACTGGAAAGCTTGGTGCTCCTCCGACAGCTTGATTTCTGTGTCGCAGTCCTTCATTTCTGCCAGCCAGTACACGACGGTCTTAGGCTTGCCACGGACAGGGTAGTGCAGCTCTTTCCTGTAGCCCTCGATGAGGGTGAGCTGGCTGGCCTGCAGACCAGCCTCCTCCTGCGTTTCCCGGAAGGCTGTCTGCAGGTCATCCTCCCCTGGGTCCACATGGCCTGCCAAGAGGGTGGAAAAGTAAATCCCTGGGAAGGAAACTCACATTTTGCTTTAATCGGGAAACACTGGGAGACAGAGATGAGAATACACTGTAGCTGACACAGGATGAAATGGAAATTGGAGAACAGAGATTGCTTTTCCAGATCTTACGTCTTGATTTGTCTTTGTCTTGTGGCTCTCAGGATCACCCTTTATCCCTCACCCCTGAAACTTCCATCGGCCTATCAGCACCAGACATCTTTTCTTCCCACTCCTCCTCTCCTCTTCTAGAGTGCTCTACACCCCTAATATTCCACCTTAGGTTATACTTGGGACTGAGTCCCTCATTTTGCCTTTATCCAGTTAGAGAGGAGACAGGTCATCTGAGAGTCTTAATCCTCTCTCAACCATGTGCTCTCACATAAGCTTAAAGCTCAATTCTGCAAAACCCTTATTCAAGCCAACAGTCCAGAAACAACAGGACCAGGCACCAACAAATGCCATTTAAAAGGCGAGTTTCATCTAGGCAGCTAGGGATTTTTTCTCTTCCATGCTCCCCTCTCAAACAAGCAACAAGCCTAAAAGCCAGTCCTTTCACCAGCTGGGTAGCTCTCCTAGGACACATCATTTATTTTATGTTGCTCAGAACGAGAGGTGCCACTACAAACAACGGATAAATATAACACGTCCCCAGCCGTTTGTACTTTTGTTGAGAAATGTCAGATTTGGTTTTCTCATGAAAGCTTTGGACCAGAACATAAATAGAACAAGCCAAGCAATACCTCAAAAAAGCAACATAGCAGGAGTTGGGACATTTTAGGAGGGAAAAAAGAGTTTAAGCTTTATTTTGTCCCTGGTGTCACTCTATTTTCTACATAGCTGGCTGCAAATAGCTATAATTTCATCACAGAGATGAAATTCAAGTCCAAGATACCCAAAGCCCCCCTTTAGTACCACAACTGGGGTATGTGGGAAGTTTGTTTGGCTTTTGCAACAGGTCCCACTCACTTCCCTGCCTGTGTATCAAAAGTGTGAACACCTCTTACAACATGACATCACCTCAAATGTGAAATACACTTTTCTTTTAAGCAGCAGCTGTGCAGAAAACAGCATCTTGATGTTGATACCTGTTGATAACCTTAGGTCTAAGACTGGTAAGTTGCCAAGTTTGTGCAGTACAGTCTACCTGTAGGGCACAAAAAGGACTGCAGGCAGCACCTCACACACCACAGCTTTCAGATCCTCCCACCTGATTCCACTAGTGCAGTTCCAATGGATTGAGAAGGAAAATGAACCCTACATCCCTTTCCCATCAGCCTCAGCTAGTGCAAAGTCACAGTTCTACAAGCAGTGATAAGGCTGATGAGGTTCACATGAGGGGATCCAAGCAAGTCCAGTTTAATCCTTTAAGAGCTGCAGCTGCCCAGAGAACTTTTAAAATAACAAGGTACAACCGTAGCTGGAAACTGCTTTCTGTGTGAGCTTGGAGAGACAATTACAACTTCTCCTGACTCCTGCCACACTGAATCTACGTCAGCATCATATACAAGTTTTGTTACCAGGTCGTACATCCCAGGGCCACCTTGGAAGACCACTCCCATCACAGAGATTATAAAATGGAATAGCTTCTCTTCATTAAATTCCCCCAAAACAATACCAAGCTTCTATTACAGCCCACCATCAGATTGTGGCTTTTGTATGTAGCTTTCGATCCCTAAAATCTTAAGCAGTGTGTTGAGGGAGGTGAATCTCCCCCTCTGCTCTGGTGTGACCCCACCTGCAGCGCTGCATCCAGCTCTGGAGTCCTCAGCAAGGGAAGGACATTGACCTGTTGCACTGAGTCCAGAGGAAGCCATGAATATGAGAGGAGCACCTCTCCTTTGGAGACAGGATGAGAAAGTTGGGATTATTCAGCCTGGAGAAGAGAAGGCTCTGGGGAGACCTTAGAGCCCCTTCTGGTGCCTGAAGGGTGGTGGTTTAGAAGAAAGATGGGGACAGACTTTTGAACAGGGCCTAGAGTGACAGGACAAGGGCTCCTGCTTTTCAACTAAGAGAAGTCAGACTCAGACTACAGACAAGGAAGACTTGTTTTTACCATGAGGGTGGTGAAACACTGGTACAAGTTCCCCAGAGAGGTGATGGGTGCCCCATCCTTTGAAAAATCCAGGCTGGATGGGACTCTGAGCAACCTGCTCTAGTTGAGGATGTCCCTGCTCACTGGTGGGGGCTTGGACCAGACAACCTTCAAGAGTCCCTCCCAACCTATACTATTCTATGGTTCTGTGGTTCTGGGTGTGTGAGATGTATACTTATGAGACAATTAGCTCCCTACCAAAAAGCCTACAAGTAATTTAAATTGCTTGTCCAGAATTACTGTGTTCCCAGGGAGACCTTCCACAAGGGTTTCTTCTCACAACAATCAATCATGTCCCAGCAGATGTTTTTTAGCTCTCCACTAGCTGCAAACTCAACTCCCTTAGGCTCTTGGTGGAGTAGACAAAGGGGGAGGTATGGAAAGTTTTGTTCTTTCCCTTAATAGGAGAACGTAGCTGACACCGTTAAAAGTTTTTTTTCCCCCAATTTGCAAACTCTTGTTTACAAACTGCTGCACTATGCTTTGAAAGCACTGCATTTTACAATATGAGAAGTAAAAACTATCAGGAAGAAACCTCAGGTGGTAAAAAACAACATGCAAGAAGATCTATAGGGAACTTGAAGTGTTTCTGTGCTGCACTTTTCCTGGTACCAGGGCTGTGACTATGTACTACCAAACACTGGCTCTGCCATGTGCCTTTACAGAGCAGGTGCTGTTCTGTCCTGGGATACAGGGCTTGTCTTCTGCTTTGAGGCCTCACTGATGAGTAAGGATGGCTGGTAAGGTTAATTCTCCTATCTGTCCCTCTCATCTCTACTGCATTAAGCAAGTGATCTTCACCAGTGATCTCCTGCATCTCCTAAGAAAGGCGCATTAAAGTGTAATATTACAGATTTCAGCTTGCCTTCCAGCAAACTGTGACCCTTCTGATCACACATGGGTCAAACAATCCTCCGTTGGCAACAGTGCTGCCTGGCAAAGGATCAGACCTGAGGCAAGAAGGTAAAATATCCCCTCATTACCTCACTTCAGTTGTGTGCACATCATCTTGCCGGAAACATCAAGATACCTGAGGAGCTCGGCTGGGTGACACCCCCTGCCCCAACCCAAATCACTTGTGCCCAATACTTCATACAGCCACAACTTGCAGCAGATTTCAGCCTCAGAACTTGCCCCTCAGCTGCATCAGGAGCACCATCAGACAAACAGCACAGCCAGCAGCAACTCTCAGCTGGTAAGTGCCCCTCAAAGCTGACCTCAGCCAAAATTCACTCTGCAAACTGACACCAACAACCTCCAGGAGTGTCATTAGAACAAAAATCACCTTTGGGCGGGGTCCAGTGGTGGGTTCCGTAGGATGTCTGAAGCAGGAGGTACTCGATACTGTCAGCGACCTTAGAGGACGGTGCTGGCTGCAGCCTCCTGTAGATGATCAAGCCACAAGCTCTCACAGCCATTCCCCCTCTGCCAACTGCACCAGGAGCTGTGGAACAGCACAAAACAGGGGGCTCAAACAGACCAGCTCTATTTAGCCAGCAAACCGATCTCAGCACAGTAAAAAAGTTGTCCATCCCTTTGAAGTTACTACGGAATTAAATTGTATCTTATTTAGATACCTTTGAATCATAAAAAACTTTCCTTTTAAAACAAGGAAACAAGAATCTAGATAAAAGCTTTAAAAAAATAAAATGTTATCAAGAAGCATGAAAAATGACCTGTATATCACTTCTTTGCTGCTGATAGATTACAAACCATATTGTAGGGAGAGGAGAAAAATTACAAAGCAAAAGGAAAGGCACGGATTAACACTGAAACTTTTCCACTGCAGAACTCCAAACGCCCTGCACAGAGGTAATACCTCAACACTACTGGAACTGGCATACTGAAATAATTGCTCTGGACAGATTTCCTGGAGCACAAGACTCCTCAGGATATCAGGGGCAAAGCTGAGAAAATGAATGACAAAGGACAGGCTCTCTGCTGTCTTGCCTAGACATAAAGCTGTCATACAAAACTAAAGCTTCCTGGCACATGTGTTAAGCACTGATTTGATGTAAACAATAAGAAACACACTTCTTAAGTGATAAATATTGTCAGCAATAAGCTACGGAGCCAGGATGAGTAGTCCTATAGAAAAAAAGAGGGAAAGCAATGGAGATGAGTAATCCATGTTACAAATCGGGGCGATTCCCAGTTCCGGGCAAAGCTTTGCATTTTGACAGAGATGCACACTTCAGTAAACAATAACTTTATAGAACACTGTATTTTCCTGGGACGCCAAGAGCGGCATCGTGATACCTCCAGCTTCCAACGCGGGAAACCACAGCACGGAGCCCTTCACCACCAACCACGCCCCTGGACGGCGCTCAGCTCTTTTGGTCAACCCCTTTAACCGCCTCCATTAGTTCCTGATCAGCCACAACAAGGACAACCCCCCCCCGCCAGCCCCCACAGCCCCGGGGCCATCTCGGGAGACCAGCACCACCTCCCGTGCGCGCCTGGAAGGACAAGGACAAATCCCAGCAGGCCCCCTCCACGGG
>VXAZ01008142.1:63459-128237 GCA_013399875.1 Gymnorhina tibicen | reverse complement strand
TAACCGACGTCGGCCTCAACCAACCGCAGCGGCAGCGGCGCGGGAGGTAGCCACTCCCTTCTCGTCCCGCCCTCCCGCCTTCCCTTGGGCCCCGCCCCTATTGCCGAGAAGGCCTCGGATTGGCCTCTCTCCTCCGTGACCCGCCCCGCCCGCCCCTCTTCCCTCTCTCTATTGGCTGGTTGTGCGCGCGAGGCTGCGCGCGGGCGTTTGAAGCGGGAAAAGCGTTGTTGCCAAGGAGACGCGGCTTAATGGCCGCCGCCGAGCGGTGCCGCGGCCGGTGAGTGAAGGGGGTCCCAGCCCTGAGGGGACGGGGACGGCCGGGCCAGGGAGGGGTCTGGGGACACCACCCTGACCGGCCCCACCGGGTTTTAGAAAGGGAAGAGCCGTGGTGGGACAGCTCGGGGAAGGATGAGACATGTCCCCCCTTCAGACACGCGGTGCAAGTCCGGACGCGTGGCGGTTTGTTTTGCTACATTTTTATAATTATAAAATATTTTTCAGCTATATGTTTTATAGATAGTATGTAATTTATACGATATATGAAATATATAAATGCAATTTAAAAATATATATTTATATGTATTATGTGCAAGATATGAAACATTTAAATACTATTTAAAATATAGTTTTGATGTATTTTATATAATATATAGAAATATTTTTTATTTGGTTTTATATTTTTAAAATGAAATAAAACTTTAAAATTATGAAAGAAACCTTGAGAGCCATTTGGCACCCTGCTATAACTCGTGGGTCATTTTCTCGGCACGTGGTTGGATTTTGGACACTTCCAATATTCAATATCCCGATATTGGACACTTCCCCTTCTCCCTGCAGCTGTTGTTCCTGGCAGCTGTCGGGATCAGCTGCAGGATGGAGCCTTTTCTGCTGAGGTCACCAGGCTATACTTAGTATGGAGAGAGGAATAAAATACCATGAAATACTTTGTGGGAAAACAAAAAAATCCCCAGTATTTAGTTGCTTGTAAGCCAGTTTTAATGACATTAATTAGTACGAATAGAGGAATAAAATACTCTGAAATACTTTCTGGGGAAGCAAAAAATCCCCAATATTTAGTTGTTTGTAAGCCGATTTTAATGACATTAATTGTTTTAGTAATTTCCTTGAGGTATGCCAGTGGCAAAGGAAACCCCCATTTCTTACTGGTTGCTGCAAGTAGCAGACCTGTGTCAAGCTCCATCTATAAAATAGTTGTCGCATTAAAAACATTCCCTCCTCTCCAGTTTGTTTTGCTGGACTCAAGCTGCAAGTGGTTATCTATTGTCAGTGTTCAGCTTCAAAAGAGGCTGCCCCAACACTTGTTCCAAGGAGCAGTGGAATGTTTAATGCCATGTTGTTTACTTGCAGGGTAGAGTAATCCTATGATCTTTCAAGGGGATCTGCTGCAAAGTCAAGCCCGGCTTCACAGATCCCTACCTGTTGCATTAAACTAAAATTATGGGCCCGTTTTACAATATAGATTATCTCTTGTTATGGAGCTTGTCTTAAAAAAATGCAGCTGCTGCCTGACCCTGTTCTTCACAGGAATGCCCTAATTCCCAAGGAATGGGGTCAGAATGATTAAAGGTAAAGCATTTTGTGTGGTGCTCTGGAAAAGCAAATTAGCCATTCACTTCTGGAGGGTTAAATCAGATTTGGCTTTGGATCACCTTAGAAAAAAGAGCTTAATGTTCAAATGAATAAGGAATGAAGATGGATGAGTAGTGACATGAGTTAATACATTTCCCTTTTCTCTCTTCATTCTTTGCTTCTGTATTTTGAAAAACCAGCCAACTCTTTGGCATGAATAGAACCTGTGCTGGAATGCTGAAGTCTTTTTTGGGGTAAAATGGTTGCAAGTAAGGAGTACAGTATGCTGCTGTAGTTGCCATCAGGAGAGGAAACACCCACCTGCTACAAACATTTACAAACTTTTAAAGTTCTTAGCTTTAATTTTATAAGGTACTTGTAGAGGAAGATGGTTTATATGAAAAACAAGATGTTTTGTATGCCCATTAACAATTTCTATGTTTATCAAATACCCTTGAAAATCATGACTAATAAAATTATTTAATGATCAGGCCACAGATGATGATTCAGAGTGATTACCTTAGATTATATGCAGGACAAAATGTATAGTTTCCACTTGCAAGAGTGTCACGTAAGATTTCTTCACTTTATTTCCCTGGTTTAAAGAGTGGATATAATGACACTTGTGTTTTCTCTCAGTGGTGACACTCAGGACTGTCAGTGGGAATCATCTAAAACAGTCAGGTCAGTATGAGTGAGCTACAGTGGGATAACAGGACATGTGAGGATTATTCAAGTGAATGGGGTGCTGAGATCTTTAATATATCGGAAGTTAATAAGGATAAAGATACAGTGGTTCAAGGCTGCTTTATTTTTAAAATAATCTCTATGGGGGTTTTACATCATTTATTTTATACACAGTGATTGACACTCGCTGAGTATCTTTGAAGACCTGTCCTCCATCTTGAAAAGCACATTGAGAAGGAAGAGATCTTGTAAGAGGTAATTAATAATTAAAAGCATTTTAAAATGGAGAGTCAGCTCCTAGAGCGTAATTTTGTTTTAAGTTAATTTCCTTCAGGACAGAAAAATGTAACCACTCCTTTCTGTTATTTACACCCGACTTTTCTTTTTTTCATCAGCTTTATGACCTTTAAAAACCTCTAATACTGAAGCTGAGGAAGAGTTCTCTGATGACAAGCTGCAATCTAATTCTGTGGCTAAAGCTGGTCCCTTTATATATAATTCTAGTGCTTTTTTACAACAAGTACTTACCCATTACCAGCATCTGGAAGCCTTTTAAAATCTTTGTAAAACATCCTGGCATAAGAAATAAGTTGTAGAGAACTCATGTTTGCCACATAGAGATGGCAGGCTGGGTGGACATGGAGAATTATACCTCCACACTCACCTCTTTTTCAAAATATGTTATACCCAACTATTTCAAGAAGTCCTAATCTTTTATCTCAACCCTGTTTTCAGTGAAGCCACCCATATCTTTGTGGCGAACAAGACCTAGTTTTGATATGAAAATACCACACTGAAGAATGCTATGTTTTTCTGCCCCATGACACGTTGTTCTCATGGCTGAACAAACAAATAATTGAGGAAATGCTGGCTGTTACACGACTAAAAGTCTTCTGCTTTATTTTGCCAGAAGATGGCATTAACAATTTAGGATTCTTGAAAACCTCCTCTTTTCACAAAGCCAGTTTATTCTGAAGAATTATGTATCTGTTAGGAAAAGCATCTTCAGACACAAAGACCTCTACAGGGTTGGATGAATTAAAGTATTCTTTTAATGAGGAGAAAGATATCCCTTTTTTTTGAACATCAACGACTGAAAGGTGAGAAGAGTTTCACTGACAATTGCAGTTTTCCCTGAGTTCTTTCATGTTTGAACCGTGCAAAATCTTTCAGCAATTCTCTAGCCTCAAGTTTTAAAGTGATCAGAAATGCTGGAACCCCTCGTTATGCCAACCCCTAATTTTATTTCCATGGTTAATTAATTTGTTACTCCTTTATTAGTGAACATTTTGTTTTCCTAGCTTGTGAAATTGCTGTCCTGTCAACGAGGAGTCACTGGAGTTTTCCCTGAAACCACTTAGAGCCAGTAAGATTTATTGTAACTGGGAAGGCAGATCTCAGCTCTCATTAAGAGACCAAGTCTCATCAAGAAGCCATTTAGTTGCTTTCACATGGCACAGAGCCTTAGCCAATTAGCCACAGAGAGCTGCTTACATGGCTCTTGTATGTTCTTCAGTACCTACATTGCTTGGATTTTCCTAATGCTGAGAATTCTTCTTACTTGTCACTCCATATAAAGACAACCTGTTATTTCTAGCTATTTAAATATATTTTGTTTCATTTTTAATTAGGACCTTGGCCTTCAAATCCATTATTCTCTCCCCTTGTCTGCTCTTTCTTTTTTAGAAAGTGTCTCCATTGTTTCCCTTTTTATTCTTTTTTCTCTCTCCTGTGTTCATTATTATAATTCCAACAGAGATTAAAACACTGAATTAGGTCTTTGGACACTCTGTATTTAATGTAAGAATATATAAAGATGTAGGTGTAATCTAGGATACAGATAGAGGGTAGACAAAATAAATTTACTGGATTATTTTTGTCTTTAACAGATTCCCAGCACTTTTGAGATTGGTGTCTTGGCCTTGAGTTCTAGCTGTTCCTTTCATCAAACAGAGGAAGTTTCCCATGGCAGTGCATACAGAGAGTTGCAGAGCACCTGTACTGGTTTTACATTTTAAGCTACCTTATGTAAGAAGGGGAATTTTTCCAAAATGTAATTCTTTAAATGTAGTCTCAGGTTCCTGTGTGTTTTTATATGTTAGAGAAGTCGGCAAGTTGTGAATGCTTGTGAAACCCTTGCACACAAGTCATAGTTAGTCTCCCTGATCTCTGGGTTTGCTACCCTCTCTGTAAGTTTTGATTTCCTCCTCCCAGGATCCAGCAGCCTCAGCAGTGACTCTGATTTTACCTCAGGATTCAGAATCACATTACATACACATTAAATAAATTCACTTACATATCAATTTTTTAGTCTTGGAGTTTGTTGTTGTTGAATCTCCTAATTTTACCTAAAGCATAGACTCTAAGTCATTTTAGACGTTCTCTACTGCACATTTTGGCCTCTGTAATATCTTAATCTTATGTTTAATATATTAATCTTTATGATTTTATTGTTGTTATTACTTCAACATCATTTATTAATTAATGATATGGACTCAAATTTGGCAGTGACCTTATTTTCTTATATAATGTCATTGTAGAGAGCCTTGAAAATCCTCACAAAGAATCTACCCTGAACTACAGGGAGGAAAACTTAAATAACTCGGTTTTGTTGAGTCTTAGTGTGACCTCCAAACATGAGTAAGAGGAGTATTTGTTAAGGTCCTAGACTGAACAAAGGTATGAGATGGCAGTGGGCAACAGATACTTGAAGTGCTATCATTTTTGTGTTTTATGGAACAAGTAAAAATATCTGCAGATATTAATCCTTTGGGATACAGACAGCTGCACCATGCATTGCCAGTAAGACATAAGTGAAGAAGTTGGGGGATTTGGGGCATACTTTTCAGTGATGCATGTTTCTTTTTTGGGTTTCCCAAGAATGCAAGTGTGGTGTTCCAGTGGCATATATAGATATAGAGAAATGCTGTGTTTCAGATTTTGCAGAATGGGTTTTTTTTGGCTTTTCTGTCAAGGAGACTCAGAAATTCTCACAGGATTCACGACATAAAAGAGAAAGTTACACTACAAAACTACAACTTTGCTATAGTTCATCTGTAAGATGACTGGTCTTAATTAGGCAGCTTGAGGTGAGGACAAGTGCAATTTTTTCTCCTCTGGTTAGTTAACCAGAGGTAGCTGAACCACATTAGACCACATGCCTTGATATTAAATTGAGTGTCTAAAATTAGGCATTTTACATTCTATAGCTTGAGGACAGGGTTTCAGTAGCTGTGGCATTCGTCAAGTAGACATCAGGCGTGTAGGAACTCTGTGGCAGTGAGTAATATTGCCTTGTGCATTTCTTACACATTGTTGTGTATTGTATATAATTGTGAAATATAGTTTTATGGATAAAATATTTGTTTCATGTTTTAGTTTATTGTTGTTATTGCTATTTTCTGTAGTGTTTGTCAGTCTAGTGTATGGTAAACTTGGAGTTAAACAAGCTTCTAGCCTAAGGTAATGGCATCAGAAAATGTGCAGTTTCTTCATTAGTAACTTTGTCAGATGTGATGTTTCATATGCCCCTAAATTTATTTTGTTTGATTTCTTGTAGGCTCTAGGCTGAAGATGGCATCATGCCTTTATGAATGCCTTTGTGAGGCAGAACTTGAAAAATACTATCCCCACTTTGCTGCCTTTGGTCTTCAGAAAATTGATGAGCTTGCCGAAGTTTCCATGGAAGATTACACCAAACTAGGGGTCCATGACATAAATGACCGCAAGCGACTTTTTCAGCTCATTAGAATAATCAAAATTATGCGACAGGAAGACATTGTAGACTTAAGCAAGCAAGATTTTCAACCACGTGGCCTTTTCATTCAGCCTCAGGTGACCAGATCAGGTCCCCGTAGACAGCTGCGTTTCGAGTCCTTTTGTGAAGAAAGTGATGGAACAGTTAAAGACTCTGAATCTGAATTATATCATTCACCTGATTTCAGTGCCAATGAAGAGAAGAACAGTGCAGGGGAAGTTCTGGGACTCATTCCACCACACGATTCAGAGCCGATCAGATTAACTAGAAGAGACCTAAATACTCCTGGAATAGGTACAAAAAATGACCTGAGCTGTCCAACAGTTTCTGATGATATTGCTCCTCTCCTGGGGGATTCTGAAGCTCCTATTGTACAAAGAGTAACTCACATTTCAGGGTATAATTACGGACTACCTCATTCCTGTATCAGGTAATAATCAGTCACCTTTATTTTGCTAATACTTCAGGCTAGTCATAATTAATTCTTTCTTAATTGTGGAGCAGAATCTGTCTTCCTCACCTCCAAATAAGCAATCCAAGCACTACAGAACAATGCAAAGTCTTACAGACAAGAGAGATATTAATAAGCATTTGCAACTCTCCAAGTCTTATAGAAGGAATCATCTGAATTTGACCAGCTGCTACTCACCAAGATTGTCTAAGAATAGTTTTTATTGTCTTTCAGGACTTAAGGCTTTGTTTTCTTGGTATTTGAGCCAATCTTTGTGTTTCCATGGGACTATCTTTTAAAACATTAGTTTTCCAAAATATGGCATTGCCTGTTGTTAAATTTGTCAAGCTTTTCCCAATAGAAAGGATACAGACTGTGATGGCTATATTTGTTTATAAAGAAATTTCTGAACTGAACCTTTAAAAGGAAGCAGAATGAATAGAGCTGGGGAGGGTTACAGACCTGGTGGTGAGAGGGATGCCTTGCAGCTGCTCCTTAGGCACATGATCTGTAACTTCCATACTTTTCCCAGTGTTTGATACTGCGGGGGCTGTGGTTATCGTGAACCACTGGTAAATCTACCCTGGCAACACTTTTAAAGCACCAAGTATTGCTTTCCTGATTCAGAGCACATACACCTCTGCACACATAATACCAGTATCTAGCTTGTTGCAATGCAGTCATGGTAGTTAAAATGCAATGAAGAGAGGTAGTTTTATGAAGTCATGGGAAGGCTGTGGGGAAAGATCTGGTACAGGGAAAGATCCATGGAATTGAGGTGTCAATTACAACTCCCACTGAGAGTGCACATAGCCTGGAGGGACAGATGCTGCTGCCACAGTGGAAAAGTACTAAGGTGACATAGTAAGTAGAGCACTTAAACTATGAAATGCAAGACAAAGGTTTATAACTTCCCTTGGCTGGAAAAATAAATCATTCCCACCTTCTGGAGAAGTGCACTAACCTCCGATATATATTGATAACTTGGTGCATTCTCTGTCTCTTCTGGAAGTTGAGCCAAGATGCAGCTAAAAGGACAGGATTTATAGTGTTGGCAAATTAAAAAATAATGAAATATAAAACCTAATGGCTCAGCTAGAGGAGTTAAAAATTTTCAATCCTGCAACAGAGTCATGTTCTTCATTGTTCTCACTTCCTTTCCTTGTTCTCTTCTTTTTGTAAGCACATTCCTCTGTGCCTAGCATTATGGTTCATCTTGTGAGCTTTCTGCATCCTCCTCCTGATATGCCTCAAGTTAATTTCCTCATGTTTGGAGAGTTGTGCATTTCAGGCAGGCTTGGAGCAGCATGCTTAGACTTGGGTTTGTGATTCCTGTTTTGCAAGAGCTTAAATGCTTCACCAAATCCATCCATTCCCATGTCACCTTGTGATTTGACCACACATTCACACATTGTGAAGTCTAATCTAGTCTCATCTATGAGAAGTATTGGAAAACACGGACATGATTTCAGATGGCAGAAAGATAAAGAGCTCTTTTAATATGTTCAAATTTATTTTGAACTTGCCCATAGCAAATAGCTTGATTTTACAACGGCGTATGGTTCTTCTGACCTATTATTTAGTCAGGTTTCTAATGATCTGTGTCAAGACTTTTGTGTGATTTTTTTCCTAGTAATGGAAAACTATTTTATTATAAAATACAGTTTATATTTTAAAACAGTTAGTAAGAAATATAAACTTTGGGTTCAGCATATGGAATTAACATGCATTCTATTCTCATACAAAATATACTCAACAAATGTGCCTCTGTACTAGAGAGAATTTATTCTTTTTCCTCATTAACAGAGCCTCTAAGTTTTCAGTTTTTCCTTTCTCCAAATATTCCAACCCTTTCTGCTTCAAGCTCTTAGAGCACAACAGGCTCTTGCTGCAGGTCACCAAGTACACCCTCTGGCACAAGACTTAAACTTCAGAGCCTCTGATCATTTGTTGGACAACATTTGGTGCCTAGTGATATACATAAGCTCACACCAGCTTATAAAGCATCTCATTTCAAGTGTCATTGCCTTTCTTTTCCGAGGAAAGAATTTTCCATCTAAATGCAGGGCCTGATCCTGGGCTGCACGGGAAAGCTGTACTAAAATTAAAGGGACTCCAGTGACAAGTAAAGATTGCTTGTGTGTGGTCTTCGAAGACCACATCTTGGGATTTAAATCTGCATTTCGTGTGGTCCTGGGGAATCATGGAGCACAACAGCAATGATACCACAAGCCCGCGGATGTAATGAGATGTTGAGTCACTTGTGGGTTACAATTTATTAGACAACTGGTATATATGAGTTTTCAGTTGCTATGCTTCTAAGAGGTTTTGGCATTTGGACAATGTGGCAGAAACACTGCTTTTGGACGAGTTGGGGCTTGATTATTTGAAATGCAAGTCCAGGCTGAAAATCGTTACTGATTTGGCTGAAGACAGCTTGAAGAAGGGAGAGGTGTAATGAATACATTTTGGTTAAATTCAAGCCAATTCTATTCAAAAAATGCTGTACACAGCAGGTTAATCAATGAAACATGAAATGACCTTCATAAAGTGGCTAATTATGAGTGCAAATAATTTCAGCAAGATTAAATTTCGTTACGTTAACTTGTATATTATGCCAGCTTTGATCTTGTGTTTGTGTACAACTGAAAATGTCAGTCCAGCAACAAGTTCAAGAGTGTAGCTGTACAAACAGAACTATTCTTTTAACAGAAGTGTACAAAAAGCATCAGTCTATTTGAAAAAAAGTGTCAGAAAATGCACTATGTAAAAATGAGGTATGTTATGGAGTTTTTTGATAAGCATTAAAGACAGAAACATCATCTGATAAAAGTAACAAATTCAAGCATATTCTAGATTCTGTTGTAACCTGATTTTAAAATGTGGACATCCGCTATTGCTGTAGATCCAGTACTTCTGACAAAGAGACTCCATGGACAGAGAGTGAAAAAATCAGAGTGTGTGTCCGAAAACGTCCTCTCTGCCTGAGGGAACAGAGACGTGGTGAGGTTAATATCATCACAGTCAAAGATAAAGAAACCCTACTTCTCCATGAGAAGAAGGAGGCAGTTGATCTTACACAATACATTTTACAGGTAACATCCTCCATTGAATGTTGTGTTATGGGCCAGTCATTTGCACGGAAGGGTAAAGCGTATTGTGCTTGGAGTTTCTGTGAGGGAAGACAGAAGAGGACTGTTAGTATTTCTTACACTGAAATACGTGGTGGGCTTTTCTTTTAGCTCAGAGTTGTCTATATTTGTGTTACTTCTGATTTATGCCAGCCTGTGCCAGAAAACCTGAGTGCAGAATTTTAAGTGCTAGAAGTATGTCTCTTGCAGCTTTCTTTGTATGTGGCAAAATAAACCCTCTGCTACGTGCCATTGCTGCAGGAGAAATGCCTGCTGATGGCTTTCCAGAGTACTTCAGTGAGGAGTTCCCTTTCCACTGTTTCAACACTGTAGGTCTGTTTCAATGAATCACATACACCTTCACCCCCTCCCTTACTTTTTTCTCAAATGCTTTTGAAAATTAAGATCCCTTTTGGTCTTTGTTTCTTAATCTCAAATACTTTGTGCTGTCATAGTTCAAATTCTCACTTGTGACTGACAGCACCAGGAACAGAACTGATTTGTAGAGGCAGCAAGCCATTCTCAGTCTCCTTGGTGTTATTTTTACAATCTGGGCCCTAGGAACAACTGTTTGGAGTATCTGGTAAAAATTCAGTTTGGAGCTCTCTCAGGCCCGGTTCATGTGCCACCTTTTACAGTGGGACACATGCTGCATCATTTCCACAGATCCTGTTTCTTTGAGTCTGATCTGAAGTGTCGGAAGTTTTGATTTTCTTGCCTCCTTCTGAGTTCAGACAATCCAGCTTTGCTTAGGAAGAGCTTCTCTCTTCTCTGGCACAAAACTTTTTGAGAACAGAGGCAATTAATCACAACTTAGTCACAAGTGAGAAGTAATTTTGAGAGAGTCAAGACCTGACTCTCCATTATTTTTACTGTTACAGTCTGACTGTACATCTGTAGGCTGATTCGTTTCATGAATAGGTTTTCTTTAATTAGCTTTTTTTTTCTTGTTAAAAGGCTCTAGTATGTTATGCTTCAGAATGATGGGAGATTGAGGCATTTTTGCTTCCCTTTTTTTTTTTCCTCTATCCTGAATCTCTTGATTGGTGTGTTCCTCCATAGGTCGTGCTGCATATTAAGTGTGCTAGATCACTCTGTACCTAATCCAAAGCCATATGAAGTCACTGGAAAGACTTTTGTTATTTCATTTTACCTTTGAATGGGATTGGAGGGGAAGTGAAACGTATTCAATCTCATGTAAAGACCATCTTTGTTTTTCAGCATGTTTTTTATTTTGATGAAGTCTTTGGGGAATCATGTACCAATCAGGATGTGTATATGAAGACAGCTTATCCTCTTATTCAGCATATTTTTAACGGGTAGGGCATCAGTGCTTACATTTGTTATTTTTTGCCTTGTTGTTTTCCAGTTTTATATATTGCCTGAATTTTCCTTTATGCTTTTCATCTTTTGAAACATACATTCATTTCACATTTGCCACATACCTTCCCCCTTTCAGAATATCTTTGATTGCAATTTTGACAAAAATAAATCAGGGAAAACTTTCTTCACACTTGGTGACAAATCTCAGTTACAGAGGAAGGCTAAATTGAACCTCAGGTGCAACAAAGAGACAGCATGGGCAGCCTAGAATTAAAAAATGTGTCCCAGGATTTCTGAAGTCTAATCTTCAGTCTAACAAAGGCTCATGTGTGGTAGAGCACACTCATCTGAAGAGAAATAATGTTACCTGTTTCCTGAGACTGCTGAGAGATATTTTTGCATGTATTTGTACAGTTCACAAGGCAATAGAAATTATTAATAACCTTGTGATTTATTTTTGTTTTATTGATTTATATTTACTTAGAGTTTTAATCATAATTGCATACTTCCTGATTAATGGGAAACTGATGGTGTCTTTACATGAGAGATCTTACTTCCATGCAAGGTAATGATCTTGAATATAATTAAATTTTTGAGTCTTTGAAGGAAAAGATTACATATCCATGCTGAAAATTAACGAAATGGAGTATTCTGTTACTGAAAATCTCCAAGTGCCGTCAACAGAGAGTATCATGCCCTTGAGAAACGGAAAGTGAAAAAGGGGAATGAGGCTTGTACCTTGCTGTGTAATAATCACTAAAGCCACAATTCACATTACAGCTAATCCAGTAATGCCACCAGAAGAGATTATGCTATTTTTTTCTCAGCTTTCCCCTTACTTTTCCATCCCTCCTGCTAGCATTGGTCTAATCTGACACCACGGTGAAGCCAATCTGCAATCTAAACTGGCACGAAATGGTTCACTGTGATTACTGCAGCCCTACACATTTTTACCCATTTCTCTGCCAGGGGTACTGAGCCATGTATGAAGTCTTTTTTTTAAGGGGGGCAGGGAAAGGAAAAGAAAGGAGGAGAGCCGGCACCTTGTGCCAGATCAGATCTCCATAGGGTCTACTTGGAAATCATTGTTAAGTCTTCTGCAGTTTCCCAGAGAGGATAGCAAACCAAACATCATTGCGAAGGGGACACTATAGATAGATACTAACATTGCAGAATATTATTTAATAGATATGAATTAATCAGATGTGACACTAAACACATACATTATCTTCACAGAGGCAATGCAACTTGCTTTGCATACGGGCAGACTGGTGCTGGCAAGACTTACACCATGATAGGGAATCACCGGAACCCAGGACTCTATGCCCTGGCTGCCAAGGACATCTTTAGGCACCTAGAAGCATCACCATCCAGGAAAGATCTTATTGTTCTGATCAGTTTTTATGAAATCTACTGTGGACAGCTTTATGACCTGCTAAATGGAAGGAAAAGGTATTTAAATAAAAACATGTTTTACTGTAAGCCTATGGTTGTGAATCAGTTGGTTACCATTTGGAAATCAGTTACTGTTTTCATGCAATTACATTTAACATATAAGCATTTGTAGTAATTGTTATGTATTTAATTAGGGCTGTTCCTAGGAGCTACTTAGGGAGGAATGCAGGATCTGACAGCAATACTGTGACATTAATAGGGACTTCTGGTTTTTTGTTTGAGGAAAAATCAAGGACTTACATTTGAGATATAAGCTCAGACTCTTGCTTACACTGTAATAAGATAATAGCTGAATATTCATAGGTAGAGAAGCAAGCTTCTTGTGGCCAGAAGTTCCTATCTTAGAATCACAGAACAGTTTGGGTTGAAGCAAACTTAACGATCATCTTGTTCCACTCCTGCTGCCCTGGGCAGAGACAGCTTCCACTAGACCAGGTTGCTCAGAGCCCCATCCAGCCTGGCCTTGAACATTGCCAGGGATGGAACATCCACAACTTCTTTGGACAGCCTGTCTTGTGTCAGCCATTGTGGAGTCCCTGTCTTTCCCTGGTCACACATAAGCTCTGGCTGTCCCTCCTGCTGTGCCATTGGGGATTGGGCTCTTGCCAGCCCAGTCTCCGAAGATCCTGTTGATCTCCTACCTGCTTGACTCTGCAGAGCCTGCTCACCTTCTCCCTGGGCACCTTTACCTGGCAGCCCAGTGACTCAGCCCAGCAAGCCTCTGTAGGTGATGCTGAAATTTTACTCTAAGGCTATAGGAGCTGCTTTAAAATCCTGTGCAAAAATCCTGAGAATATGAACAGAGCAAAATTTACAGTCTGAGGAGGACTTAGAGGAGCCTGAGGTGTAGTTTAAACAGAGACAGTAACTCTAGAATGTAAACGTGGTAATTCACTTCCCTGCTTTTTTATATTCTTGAACTAGCAGAAATGCATTGGTAATGTCTCTTTAGTAGTGAAATGTCAATGGTACTTGTTATAAATGAAATACCGCTTCAGCTCTGAAAAGAAATTAATGACAGTAGGGCCTCTCCCCAGTCGGTAGCCTTGCTTTTCCTCAGTGTCGTGGCACGGACATGTGTTTTCATTGCTGCTTTCTGAGATTTCAGAAATCTCCTTTCTGCACTGTTCTCTTTTCAGACTTTTTGCAAGAGAAGATGGCAAGCATGTCGTTCAGATTGTTGGACTGCGGGAGGTTCAGGTGGATTCTGTAGATCAGCTGTTGGAGGTAACGTTTGGGATTCATTCTTTGTCTTCTGCAGCCCGATTTGCTGATTGGTGAGGCGTGTCACTTACAGAGATTTTTTGGTGTGTAGCACAAGTGTATGTTCCTGTTTAAGGCCCTGAAATTGGCAACCCCAGCAGAGCACCAAGGGGCACTATTAAAAGTGCCTTGATTCATTAAGCTGTTTCTTGTGTTAGCCACATGCAAGCAGTTGATTCACAGCTGTCGCTTCTGCTGCCATTCCTTAGGGAAAGATTCCAGGAATTAAATAGTGTCCCAGTAAGTGACCTTGAAAGCTGGATATGTATTTTCACCCAGTATGATATCTCAGGGTTCTATGAACTTAGATTTTTGTATATGGAAGATATGTGGATTTGGCACAGAATGTATAAATTTGAAAATTACTTGAAACAGAAATTAGAAAATACTTAAGATTGAGATATTTGTCTGAATTAGGATTAAAACACTGCTTATGTTAGGCTGAACCCTAAAAGGACACTGGCAAATTTTCTGTATTGTCCTGCAACAAGCAAGCTGGTTAAATCTACTTTGTATTTAGCCTGACTTTGCATAATTTAATTCCTTTCTTTGGTAAGGAAGTGTCAATTACAAGTGCCTGATACTGTAACTCACTCATTAAAATTGGCATGGTGTTGTCCACTTATATTGCACTTAATTTAGTTCTTCATCTTCCCATTAACTCCAAGCTTCAGGACAAGCTGGTGATGCTTCTGCAAGTTAGAGTGCAAATTTGCTATATGGTTGATATACAATTCCTCAGTATTATCACATTCCGCACACAGAAGAGCTATTAAATTACTTCATTCTTACAGATATCATGGAGGAAAAAGATTAGATTGTTCACAGACCCTTTTGAACACAGAAATGCCACTGGCTTGACTCAGAACTTCTGAGTATTCCACAACAGTTATATGGAAAGAGCTTTGAACACATCCCTAGTTACTTACTACTCATTGATGTTGGCTGTGATTCAGAAATTACCTGCACTTAGCACTGATATAAAGCTTGGGAGCTGCAGTGGTTGGTTACGTTGCTTATTGAGAACTGGCCATTGAAAAGCATGAATAATTCACATTTATCAGCTGAGAATGTATTGATTTTGCTAGTCAATATTTTAATTTGTTCTTACAACCAGAAGCAAAATTAGTGACTGTTTTATGAATGCCCTGTTGCAGTTAATGCTAGACTTTCTGCAACAGTCCTTCAAAGTTTCCAAAAAAGAATTGTCCAGATTTGTATCTTGAAGGAGCCTTTGTCCTTCTGCCTTGCCTTCCTCCCTTGTTTTCTTATTTTCTTGTTGTATTGAGTATAATTAATCTTTTAACTTTGTTCCTTACGCTGGCATAATTTTTTTTACTTATGGAAATTTAGAAAGGTTTTGGCACTTCATATTTTTTGTGTAACTTTCTGCATAACTGTACTCATCTACTACAATAGAAAGTGAAATTTGAAAGAAACACAACAAATGGTCAATCTCATGAATCTCTTAGGTAGTGTCTACAGTATTACAAAAGTATGCCAATAATGTAAGAAAGAATTTAATTTTATAATTTGGATATTTTGCAAATCTGAGTGAGTGTGTGATGCAACAGCTTCTTACTTGCAGTGTGCTCTGTAAGCTCTGTAGTGTCACTGCGAGCAAGTCCATATACAAAGCTCTGAAAGAAATATTGGAAGGGATCCAGTCTGCCTTTACTGCCTTGCACCAAATTCTAAGGCTGTAATGAACCTTTCCTCACAATGTTTCTTCATCTTAGGAGGACAAGATCTTTCTGAGAGATTGTGGTTTTATTTACAATTCGCATGGATTTCGTGCCCGTTATTTTGCAGGTGATTTTGAAAGGGGGAAAAGAACGTAGCACAGGAGCTACTGGAGTCAACTCAGATTCCTCTCGATCTCATGCCATCATCCAAATTCAAATTAAAGACACAGCCAACAGGGCATGTGGAAGGTAAGACCAGAAGCAGAAGTGCTCAGTGCTGATGTCAAGCCCAGGGACATCCAAGAGACAACGAGGAGGTGTTAGTGGACAAGTGTGAGTTAAATTAGAATATAGGGTTAAAATGGACTTTGAGAAATTCCGCAGTCCTTTCTCTGTTTCCAAGAAAAATGTTTTGAGCACATCTGTGAGAGCTTTGTCAAAACTGTTCGTACAAATTACCAGTGAAGGAGTTTGACAACCAAATCCATCCCCTCATCTTTGGTGTTTAATTTGGCCAGAGGCAGATGCCTGCAGTGGAGTACCCACATCTAAACTCATCACCTTTGAAGTCAGTAGAATGAAATTGTCACTTCTGGGATCCCTGCAGTGACCTAAATTAGGTCAGATGCATTTGCCCCTCAAAGCATTTCTGTGCTATAATTGACTACAAAGGGAGTGTGGGATGACTAACCCAGGTGCAGATGATTCCATTACAGATGTTTGCCTTTGGCCAGAAGAATCAGAGTACCTTACATAAACCTCCCTGATAATTTGAGTGTGTGACCCTGATGCTATCTGCGGCAGACAGAAAGAGCAGTTTACTTACTCGTGGCATCCAGTTTATGTATTCAAAAACTAATTGTGCCTCTTCTCAGTCATCTTTTCTCCAGACTAAACAACCCCAAGAAACAGGTCTGAGAAAAGAAGTCTGTGTATCTACGTTACTGCCTAGTGTCACAAAATCCTGCTGACACAACCTTCCATTAGCTACCACAGTCTTCTTTTCCAGGATCTAATTTTGAACACAAGTCAAAATGGGAGAGCCACAAACAGTGAAGAGAGGAAAAGACAGAACAGGCAGGCTTAGAAATAAAAGTGTAGAGGTTATGTAGGTGTGGCATCCGGACTAGGAGGTTTTTGTGTGTCTGAAAGGGAGGTGGAGCTGGAGTGAGGAAAGGATGCCAAGATGTGCCTATGAAAGTCAGGGCTGTTGCAGAAAAAGAGGAAGGACAAAAACAAAGATACAGCGCAACAGTCAGTACAGCAGCTGGCAGCAGAGCTAGGGAATGTGAAAGGGAGTAATGGGGTTTTGTGGAAAAAAGGGACAGGGATCACTGAAAGCTCAGTGTATTACTTTCTACACTGGAAACTTCTGTTCCTATTGTCCAAAATTCCTGTGTGACATGGCAGTTATCTGGTTTACCTGGAAGGAGAAATCACGACACAATTTCTTTTAAGTGTGTTCTTAAGAAACTACAAACACAGTGATTATGTGCAGAGATGAATGTGTTGCACTTTTTACAGCTTATCCAGTAAACTGTGGAGCACTGTCATCACATGTAACTACACTTTCTATTATTTAATGTTAAGATGCTCTGACACTGTTCCTGATGCTATGCTTATTTTGGTGTCTCAGATATTTCCAGTGGATGTTTCTTGTTGTTCAAAAGTAGTCGTTTCTAATCACTCCTCTGATGCCATGAGTTGCAGCCTGCTGGTTTAATAAAGAAAAAGAAGAGGGAAAAAAAGCCCCTAAGATAAATGCAACTTTGTTTTTTTCTAGGATATCATTCATTGACTTGGCTGGCAGTGAAAGGGCAGCTGATGCCAGAGACTCGGATCGACAAACAAAAATGGAAGGAGCAGAAATAAACCAAAGTCTTTTGGCAGTAAGCTACTATCATGTCTGGGGAAGATTTTGTATTTAATTACTGGCATGTGTTTTAGGATAAAAATGAACCGCAGAATAATGTATGCATTCCACAGAGGGGAAAAAATAACCAAAGTACTAAGTGTGTTCAGTTTAGTTTGTCATGTGACTGAAAAACAATTTAAGAAGGAAGAGATATCAGGATAAAAATTAAGTATTTTTAATCCATTCTTACAGCCAGACAGGTAAACATAGCACAGAGAATGTTAGGTGTAGTATAATTAAGTGTCTCATATTTTATATAGAAGATTTTGTCCCTTCTACTTCGAAAGAATACTGGCTTGGAATTTGCCGTATTTGTTTCATAAAAGCACATCTGTTCTTGCCAGTTATTTTCATCACTTGAACTCAGGCTTCTCTTTCAAATCAGGAATAAAGGACTTAAGAGCATAAAAACTAGCAATTTATGTGTGGGGAGGAAGGAACAGGAAGAAATGCACTCTTAAGGCAAACTGTCTTTTGTAAGTGCCACACTCGTACAAAGAGGGACAAAGGAGCAGAAAAATGCCATCTAAGATAAAGCAGAAGTGCCTGTAAGTGTAAATGGTGCAGAAGGCTTTGCACCTCCTTTGATGCAAACAAGCAAAGCTCAGTGGTGACCGGGGGCTTCTCTAAGTGAGGCTGAAGGTGATACAGGTTCCTGGGTATGAGCCAGCAGTGCAGAAGTCAGTGCACACAACTGTACCTCTTAGTCTGCTGTAAATAGGAGGTGGCTCGCTCTGTTTTGGGAATGTAAATGTTCTTTTGCACAGAGGCTTTTCCTGCACTGCAATATTAGTATTTGTGCTGGGAAGTAGCCTGTGAAATTGATGTGTTTCTGTACTTCATGCTTTCTTGAGTACTTCCTGGTGAATAACTGAGTGTCACAGGGAGTTGGGACCTGAATAGAAAGAAGTCTGATCTTAAAGGTCTTCTCCAGCCTAAATGATTCTGTGATTCCTGAGAATCCTGAGTGTAAGCCCATGAAACTCTTTTAAAAGAAACTTTAAAATCAGAGTCTGTACATTTTTGGTATTGTGTGAAACTAAGAATCTTAAATACCTAGGCAGTCTACAAGTAGTGACTGAATCAACTATAAAAGGCATCTTTGAGTAAGTCTTGTTAACCTGCAGCCTGTAGAACCTAGCTCTGGCCTCAGTGATCATAACACTCTCTTCACGCCTTTGAACCCATGCGAATTGAAGTCTGCTTCTGGTTTGAATATTCATGTTGTTTTCAAGTGGAAGACCTTCAGACATTTCAACTATGAGAGGCAGACTAAAAAATTATAGTAGTTTGATCTCTGACTTGTTACAGGTGCGGTTTTTAATAAAATGCTGTAAAAGTGAGAAATAAGTGGGAGTTTGTAGAATGTAGAAAGGTTTTAAATGCTTGATGGCAGTATCACCATGACAATACTGTAATCTGCTCACTCCAGAAGAAAGAAAATAAGACATGTAGCTCAAAAAGCTCTGTCCTTTGTGTACACCTGCCCTGCAAGCTGCAGCATAGTCTGGGCTACACCCAGTCTGGCTTCAGACTAGTTAGATGTGGTGCAGGCAGCAGCTCTGTGGAGCTCTGAGTGGGCTAAATGTGTGTGCTTACCCAGTTCCCTGCATTTGGTGTAGCCCACAGAGACATGAGGCAGGGCACAAACTGATCTTGCAAGAGACAACACATAGTAGGAGTCAAAGGTGGCACAGGACATGGGTAGGTTTGGTTTGTTGCAGTTCAGTTCCTTGCCAGCGTGTGACTGATTTATTTTTCCCTTCTGTTTTTTCCTTCTTTTGGTAGCTAAAGGAATGCATTCGGGCATTGGATCAGGAACACACTCATACTCCTTTCCGGCAAAGCAAATTAACTCAGGTAAAACGAGCAGAAAGGCAAGAGGAGATGTTTTGATGAGGACAAAAGCAAACAAACAAGAAAATAAATAAACAGATGGCATAGTTCAGTAACTGCTTCCTCTCTTGAGCAAGAGAGGAAATGCATAGCTTCTGCAAATTTTAATTTTAAAGGTAATCACAGAATTAAAGCCAACTGCCAGTTTCCTCCGGCCAATGCTGGGGACTGGCACGGGAAAAAAAGAAATAACCCAAAAGCTAAAACCAAATGAAACCCCAAACACCACCCTTCAGACTCATATAGAGTTACCATCCATCTCCACCCAGTCTGAAACCAATCTTGAATCTTCTGTTCCGTTACTGTCGTGGGAGCTTTCATCAATATTTCTTTACTCCAGCTGTAACATCTGCTTTATTCCTCAAACCATATTGGTACCCTTAAGGCATCGGGAACAAGGGCTTGTTCAGAGCCCTGATTAATACTTGTATCCATTTTAAACTGTAAACAAATAAAGGAAAGACAGACTGAGACAGGAGAACCACATTTAACCAAAAAAAAAAAAAAAAAGAGACTATCTCATGTTGAATTTCTTCTGTAGATAATTGCTAATTTACAGGATGCACAAGGCACGTGAACTGCTTAGAACTGAATTTTTTTTTTCCTTTGAACCCTAGGTGCTAAAGGATTCCTTCATTGGCAATTCCAAGACATGTATGATAGCCAATGTATCACCGAGCCACATAGCTACAGAGCACACCCTGAACACTCTGCGATATGCTGACAGGTAGGTGATGAAACTCGGTCTTGCCCGGATGAAAAGCACAAAGTAAAAAGTAATGTGTGATGTTTGCTATAACATTTTATTTTGGTTGTATTGAAAATGTCATTTTAGTCAAGAAACAGAATATTCACAATGCAAATAAAATTATTACCTATTCCAACTCCTATATTTTGTCTTAAAATTTTTTGGGTCTTGTAAGTACTTTCTGATGATTGCTTTCAGTGATGAAAAATCACTGTGTGCCCTGTAACTGCAGGATTACTGACCTCAGCAATCGAAAGTTTTGGTTTAGTTTTGTATTGTGATACTACTTAGAATGTGTGCAAGTCCTTCACCCTCCCTCCTGCAGAGCAGGAGGTAAATTACAGGCTGTTCAATGCTGGTGTTAGAAGGACAAGAGATGACTTAAGGGGCAAGAAGAGCAAAGGGACCTAAGGGTCAGGGTGGTAAGGGAAAGGTTGATACCAGTTAATCAGCTCTTCATAGTTGCACTGGTGAGTCTGATCCAGGAGCAGTGCAGCCCTGTGCACATCACCTGAGCTAAGGAACCCTACTGCAATTACTCCAAAAGTCCTACTTTGTGCCTTGTGGGACTCTGTGATGTGCTGTGGAGAGTACCAGCTTGTTCTGCTGCATTATAATGTGTGGAAATGCTACCCCCTTGCACTGAAACTGAGGCCATTTCCACTCACTTGACCTGTTAAGCGCTGCTCAAGGAAGCACTTAAAAAGTCTGCTGTAGATTTTTCCAAAAGTCCAGGCATTTTGGCATGGGGGTTTTGATACCTGTGAAGATCACTGACAGAAAACAAACCATGATGTCAAACTCAGTATTTAGTCTTAGTATGTGAAAGCATTGATTTGTTCTGAAGATGCTGTTATTTATCTGAAAGCATGACATCTTCTAAATCCAGCCTCTTTTCTATAGGGTCAAAGAACTGAAGAAAGGGATCAGATGTTCTACCCCTGTCACAAGAAGGCGTCGCAGAGCTGGAAATGTATCTCCAAAACGTGTCCAAAGCACTCCCTCTTTGCCACCTGGGGAAAAGAGCTCTCCGAAGAAAGTGAAGCTAGGCCTACAGCATCCCTCAGGTGCTACAAAACCAAAGGCATATCCTGCAGCACTCCAGCCATTCGGTGTCCCTCTTACCTCTACCCCCAAGGGAATTGGCAAAGGACATGCCTACAAAGGAAATACCAGCACTCCCTGCTTCCACCACACAACCCCAGTTAAGGGAGTCCTACGGATAACACATTCCCTGAAGAAGAAAAATGATGATCTACCCCACCACTCTGAAAAGAGCCCGTCGGTGAAGGATTTCATTGCCACAGCAGAAACAAAGGAGAGTGGTCAGCAAGACAAGTATATACAAAACAGAACACCTGTCCAGTGCCTGAAAGTTCAGACAGTGCAACCTGTTCAAAAACAGCTTGTCCCTACAGGTGATCATTTCTTTGGAGATGAAAATCTGCCCTCTGACAGCGGACAGGAATGGGGAAATACTTTTGCTAAACAGTCTGTTGAACCATGGTCATATCTGCCTCCATTTCAGAAGGAAAGGGAAGAGCATTTACGTCTTTATCACCAGCAGTTTCAGCAGCCCCCTATTCTACAGCAAAAATTGAACTATCAACCCCTTGAGAGGTTTTTAATGCAGTACAAGCCTGAGGAGATTCAAGTGAAGCAGGAGCTGAGCCTTACTCCGATTGAAGTGCAGAGCAAAGAGGGGATGCAGCTGGAAGATGTGGATGACAGTGATTTCAGTGAAGATTCTTTCTCACCTGTCTGTAGTCAAAAGAGTGTGAAAAGAGGAAACACCAACAAATGCAGTCAACATTCATTTTTTCTTCATGAAAGAGAACAAGGAACCGAAGAAGAGCAAAAAGGCCAAAAGCGACAGGATTTATTTTTTAAATATGCAATACCCGTGCAAGATCATGAACAGGATGACAGCTGGGATTGTAGTGAGGGCAGCCCAGAGGCAGGGGAATCCCTTAAAAATGCAGGCTGCAGCAATACTACTGCAGACTGGAGCTATGACTTAGCTGTTGAATCCTCTCCAAGCAATACTGCAGAAAAACCTTACTGCCTGCAGAAAGATCCTGCTTGCAGCTGGAGAAATGGGAAGGATTTCCTAGCTGATCACAAAGAATACAAGTCCAAACACAGATGTCTTGTTTACTCCAATGAAGCCACCTTAACACCAGAAAAGGATGCTTCAAACCCATATATATCTCCTGTATTGAAATCAGAAACTCCAGAGTGCAAAGAGATTGATCTCCAGCACAAGGAGAAGGAAGAATCCACTTTGGATAAACAGGCTGCTCTTGCAGGAGGTGTGAAACGGAAAGCTCGAAAAAATGGAGTTAGCCACTGTGTATCTTCCAGTTGTTCCTCAGAGTTCACTTCCGAGCTCATGGCCCCTCTCCTGGCGTCCCTTGTTGATGGTGAGGACGCAGCCGAAACAGAGGAAGTGTCTCCCAACCAAGAGAAGCCCCCCCGCGAGAGGCAGATGCCGGACAGTGACACCCAGAGCAGGTTTGAGGACGAGGGCTGGCAGTGCACCAGAAGCAGAGCTCTGACCGACAGCATGCTGGAGCTGGGGGAGCAGACCTGCCACGGGGGAAGGCACTGCGCACTGCTGGGCTCCCCTCAAGCCGGGCACAAGCGGCTCCCACCCGCCTGCGGCCATGTGAAGCCGTGCTGCTGCCGCCTGGGATCAGATTCATCCAAGCGGGGAGTCCGGCGCAGTTTGTTTGTTGGGCGAGACCTGATGGAAACATCTGCAGCTGGATCCACAGCTGGATCTGCAGGCCCCAGGGCAGCGAGAGAGGGCGGGGGGCTTTGCAGTGACTCCCCCTGCAAAGAACATGCAGGTGGCAGATGGTGTGGTGCTGATATTAATCAGCATAACAATGCTGGTAATTCAGGAAAGTCTAACTCAAGTCAAGGGCCAGGTGCTGAGTGCATGGCTGAGGAAATAAATGCTGAAATACCTGAAAAGAGCTATGCAGCCCAGTCCCCCTCTCAGGAAAGCAGCCTGCTGCTGCAGCCCAGGCCAGGACTGAGGAATGAGGACCTCACCCATTCTGAAGACCTCGCCAAGTCATCGTTTGGCAATGAGGAAACAGGGTTGCTAAAAACCAAGTCAATCCAGAGTATTTTTACACAAGAAACTTTTGCTGCAGATGCAGGATTTGCAACCAAAGATAACAAGCCAACAGCAAATGCAAAGAGCCCCTCACACGTGTCCAGCAGCAGCTCTCCAAGTGCTGCACCAGAGATGGGGAAATGGCAGAGGGAAGCCCTAGAAAAGGCACAGTAAGTCTTGCTCATGAAGTTTGTAGTGAAGCTTGGAAATTCTGGACGTGTGATACATTTGCCTTTATTTGTATGTCAAACTCATGTACTTCAAAAACCAATGGTTAATAATTCTATTAAATAATTATTTTATAAGATTAATCATAATTTATAGTAATTATCTTATGAATATATGGTTGCTTGTTATTTAGTGATATTTTAAAATCTCACAGGAAGCCAATTATTCTACTAGAGCTTCTAGAATAATGCTAGAGGAATAAATATTATAATACAAACTGCAGTTCTCAGTAATTAACTGACTTCCTATAAGCTGTAAAGTACCTAAAATATATCAAAACTTCCCATCAAGAGTCAGGTCATAGCTGTTCCATCAATGAAAAGAAAAGCTGCTAGAGCAGCTGGGCAGTCACGATGTAGTTTTAAAGCTTCTGAGTACTTTGAGCTGCCACTGTCAGCTCCCAGGGACTGGACTGCATTCACTTGACTGAAGATACATTGTTGATCAGTGAAACTTGCTCAGAGGAATCAAAAGCAGCACTGCATTCCTGCTCGGCCTGTTTCTCACTGAAATTACTTACAGACTCATGGTTGTAAGCCATTTCATCAATTACTTAGAAGATTGTTGTGCTTCTTGGTTCTCCTACAGTGCAAAGCAGTTGTGGGCTGCCTGTGCTAATGAAGGGCTGTGGTCACTCCTCTGCGAGCAGCTCGCAGTCACCCAGGTCATCCTGAACCCCAAACCAGTGCAGTCCACTGCACTTCAAGGAGCACTGGTGTGCCCTTCCTGAGTGACAGGAAGGCTTCCTCTGGGGTATTCCTCTTTCTTAAAGGTTTATTGAGGCCAGCTGTGATTATAAGCAGTGATTACGTTACAGGCTGTGTAACCAGTGTGTGTTTTTTGTTAACCAGACAGGCTGTAATTCGTGCCCATCGGCAGCAGTTGAATGAAATGGCTTGCTTGTGCTTCAAGGAGGAGTGCTTGATAAATCAGATGTCAGCAATGGTAAGTGTTTCAGATGATGGTTTTGGTGCCTGTTGAACCTGCATAAATTCATCTTAGAGATTATTAACTTGAATTGGTGATGTGATGTTTCTTGTCAGTTCAACCTCTTGTTCTCCAAGGCCTGTCTGAGTCCTGGGAGAGGCCTCTCATTTTCAGTGCCTGTTGTGTCTTTGCCAGTCTCCACTCTGACAGGTCCTTGGGGAGCAGGAGACAGATGGGCCATCCCTGAAGCCCTTGTCTCTGATAGGAAAGCCTCCCTTATCTCACATCACGGGGCAGACTGTACCAGACAGGCTGTCTGTCCTTGTGATGTTTTAGTTCTTGCAGGCTGGGACAAGTAATTCAATACCACAGGACAGAGCACACCCCTAGAGCAGGACGCTGGTGGCATTTGGCTCTTCCCTCTGGGAGCCTCTTTGCCTACCACACTGCAGGTGTGCCAACAACCCCGGCCCCACTCACTCCAGTGCTCTGACCACTCTGTCTTGTGCCTCACACGCTCTTGGCTTTGGTCACTCAAGTGTTTCTTGGCTTGTCTTTGCCTCAGGTGACAGTGGTGTACCCTAGACCTAAAAAATGACACCTCCATGGTCCCACTGCTAGCCAGTCAATCCCAGTTCTCTGTTTCTCCTGCATCCTAACAGATACATGTCACAGCTGTGTGAAAATCCAGACTGTGAACATTTTCCAGTGAGAAGTCCTGCCTTCCCAGTTCCCTCACCTTCTCAGTAAAGCCAAGCTCTGTTGCTGCATTGCATTATCAAAACATTTCAATTTCTATCACAGTTCAGATCTGAAGTACAGGGACTTTGGAGTGGGGCCACCATGTTGCTTACTGACTGTGACTTCAAGCTGCATGTGCTGGTTTACAGTTCACAAAGCAGCACAGGAGACATAAACTGTATTAGTTCTGTGGCAGACAATGCAGTGAAACAAAGCTATCTTTCATCTTCTTAAATTTTTTAAAATCTTTTGAGATTGTTCTTAGTAAGTCTGCTGGTCACTGGACACCAGCTCTCCCCCCCATTTATTTGCCCCTTGCAGCAAGCAGTTATTTTCCGGCCAGCAGAATTCTGACAAGCTTGCCAGGCCTCCCAGCAGTGTGTGAATAACATACCCTGTAGTTTTATTTCACAGCATGACCTTTTTTGGGTTATGAAATGTGCTTGGGCTTCATGCATCAGCTTCTCTCCTTCCATTTTCAGATGGTTTCAACTTCTCCAGCCATGAAATTTTGGCCACAGGAGAAACTCCTGCCAAGACCAGCCACACACTGAACAAAGCAATATTTAAAGTGTTTAAGAAAAATATGCTAGAGCAGCTGGGCTAGTCTTCATCACTGTCCTGATTTCCCCGCAGGACAGAGATACAGTGCAGGAGATACAGCTGGAGTACTGCCAAATAAGCTTTTGCATGATTGATTTTCATGCACAGCAGCTGAATTCCCCAGCCCTGGGGATGCTGACACCTCCCAGCTTCTCAGGCACAGACCTGTGAACAAAGGCAACAAACTGTTCTCAGCTGGAGAGCAGAGCACGTCAAAGTGCTCCCTTATTAAACAAGCCCTACTTAAAAGTGGATTAAAACTCCATACCAGTTTTAAGCACAGTTCCACACTGGTTTTTATCCATGTGGCTATGGAAGGTAGAGTTCCCCTGGACTGAGGCTGGACACAGTGCTGGTAATTACTCGTGGCAGACCTGCAGCCATGGCCCCATGACCTGATGGGAAATAAATCCCTACATCTCTGAAGATTGGGCTATTATGTCTGATCCATAGTACCCCAACTCATTATTTATTTTCATAATTGATAAATCCAATGAAAGGTGTCAGGAACAGAATTCTGTACCTGGTAAAGCTGGGTGACCAGTCTCTCTACCAAATCTTTGAAAAGCTAACCGGTGTAGAAGAGTGACAACAGCTGCTTTATATATTTTTATTTTTAAACCACTATATGAGCTGTAATTTCACCAACAGATAAAACTACCAGAGTCAGTGAACCTTGGTATTTAGAGGCACTGACCTTTGTCTGTGAGGGCTGTGACTTTAATAAGGAAATGCTGATTTAATCTACTAGACTGCAGAATGCTTTTATGTTCTTCTGCAGTATAAAAAATAGGCTGATTTTCTCCAACCTGCTGATACTGTTCCCTAAGCTTTCCTTGTGCCTTCCTCACCAGGATTTTCAGAATTTCATGACCATGCTGGATGAAATATTGGTGCTGAAGTCAAAGTGTGTCCAAACGATGCGAGCCCAGCTTCAGCTCTGTTTAGCCTCCCCTGGCACTGACACATCACTGCAAACACCTCCACCAGTTTAGACCTTCTTTGCTTCCACATGCCCTGGAGCAGCTATGGAAAACACCAGCCAGCACTTTTCTACACTTGGTGCTGCAGTGTGGGGGTGGTAGGGGATAGCTTTTGGTTTGATGTTTGTGATTAGTGTGTGTTTTATATAAGGATGGAGAGAATTCTGAGTAAATGAGAGATGACTAATTGGCACCATAAGCTTTGTATTTCATTAATACCAGTAAGCCATGTTCTGAACAGTAACAATTCAGCAGCTTTTAAAAATCTCACCAAGCAGCAGGCAAGTCGTGTTCATGTATCATAGCAGCTTCTCACGTGTTAAAGGCAATTCTGTGTTGGCAGGTAAGGGGAATAACTTTGAAGCCAGATACAGGTCTGAACAGAAATGCTCGAAAGCTACCCAGAAAAGTGTTTGCAAACAGAAGCCAGGAAAGAGAGAGGAGCCAGGGTGTTACACTAACGTGACTGGATCTTAAGTAGTTGGAAGTCAAGACAGGGCATGAAGAGCTGTCAGTTTCAGAAGAAGGAAGCCTATTGTTGAATTAGTTCTTGGGATGAACCCTCCAGAGCTCCTGAAAGAGGTGGCTCTAACTTATGGGTAAGGAGTGGTTTAGCAGGGACTTTGTACCAAAGATTGATCTGGTGTGTTAATAAGCACATGGGTTTCATGCTGCTGCCCAGAGGAAGAGGCCAGCAGCTGTACCTGCTGCACACCACATCTGACACCTGCACTGCACAGAGCTGAACGGATTTCTCACATGAAAAGGGAGCCTGCTTGGAGGCCCTGGGCTTCCAGAAGCTGCTGATAGCACTGTTATGTGAAACTGGTATTTTAATCAAGAGCTACGGAACTGTCATCTGGAGCCCTGCAGAAGCCCTGGTGCTGCATGCATCGCATCTGAACCACAAAGCCAGTCCACTTGCTGAAGGCACAAGTGACCTTGAGACATGCTCGCTGACAATGCACTGTGTGAGTGCTCCCACTCCAAAATTAGGGCTGTTGCAGCACATTCATCCATCTCTGTGTCTCCTCAGTAATGCCTGTGGTAGCTCATTCAAAGCCTGCTCAGTAGCCAGAAATGCCAAGGGTAATGGAACACTGCTGTCTGACCAGCTGTGGGTTTTGCTGCCTGCCTGCACAGCCTCCCCAAGGAGCCCAGGCTGGGCTGAGCGGCAGGAGAGTAATTGCAGTGACACTCTGGGACGCATATTTGGTGCAAACACTCCCAGGAATGTCACCCAGTGTAGGCCTGGGGAACAGAAGTAAATCCTATATCACTGCCCTGATTCTTGGGTTGTTTTTAGCACTGGTTAGTTTCCATCTTGCAGCTGAGCCTGGATTTCTCTGTGGAGTTCCTCTGGAGTCTGAGGTTATGGCTCTCAAAACAATTCCTGTGTCCTGGTTACAGGCCAGCAGCATGTCACACCTGAACCTGGGTCTCACAGCCTGCTGTTCAGAAGCCTCCCTCACTCATCCAGAGAGTGAGACATCCAGGAGCAGACTCTTGATATTTCTGCATGGCACAGAGCAGTGGTGCCCAACAGCCACCAGAGAGCTGTAAAGTGTGAGATCAGCACTCTGCTAAAACCACACAGGGAAGAGCAAGTGTTTAAAACCAGCAAACCCCTCCACTTCCTGGGGTCAGGCAGAGCTTTCCCATGACTAAGGTGAAGGGAATACGAGACAGCTGGGTAGTCCTTGTCACTACTGGTATCATAAATTGCGTATGGGACTTAAGAGTGGTTTCCCCAGCACGTTCTCAGCGAGCATGCAGCAAACACTGCTGTCAGGGAGCAGCTGAGGAGTTTTGCAAGTCTGTTTGGAACCAAGGAAAAGGTCAGACTGTAGGATGTGTGCACAGGTCACAGGAGAATGTGATGCCCAGTCAGAAACAGTGCGAGGGAGGAAAATTTTCCCTCCATGTACTCTGACATTTGGGAGATGAGTATTGGTTGACTGCACTTTCAGGTTTTATTGAAGCAGCTCAGCGAAGTATGTTCACAGGCATTTGCAGTGTCTTACAGAAGCCAAACATTCCTAAGGAACACACAAGAATCATTTGCACAACCCACAGTGCCATGTCCTAACCTTGGTATCTGCAGGGGCAGTTGTGACAAGACAGATGAGTGACCAAAAATTTCCGTGAGCAGAGGAGATGTGAGTTAAGTCAGCTGCCAGATTTGAGCCACCTGTGAATCCCATCTGATCTACTGTGAAAAAAGCAAGTGTGTCTGGCAGATCTGAGCCCCCAGCACCAATTCCCAGAGCAGGAACTATGTGCTCCCTTGAGGAACAGCCAGGGACACTGAGAAAGAACAAATAATCAAAACAACAACAACACGCAGTTTTCCGAGGTCTGATACCTACCATCTTTTTTTTAAACGGGTTACCCAGCCAATCCACATGCCTGTACCTTAGTAAATGTAACATTTTATTATGTCTGTTCTCCAAATTTTATTTTCTCTACTGAAGGTGAGACTTGACTAAAATAAGAAAAATAAAGCACCTGGCTGTGAAAATCAGCCCATCCTTGGTAGTAACGTGGACATGCTTCAAGTGCTGCACACCACAGAGTGTGTGCACTCTGTGCACAACAATGGGCTGTGTGCAACACAACAATGAGCCCAACAATGGGCTCCTCACATGCAACAGAAACTATCAAGCTGTTGTCAGAAATGGTAACGTTTTTCTCTCCCGTTTGAGGGTTATTACCTAGTTGCTTCTTTAATTCCTCCGTGAAAATGTGCTAAATGAACATTTTAAGTGTCATCCCCTTCCTACTGTTTGATATTTCATTGACAACTGCTACAAAAGGCTTTCATTTCAACTTGAGGAATATGTGTGAAAGTGTCATAAAAGCAATCTAAGAGATTTAAAAAGCTTGGCCATGTACAATCAAATAAACACGGAACTGAAATGGATTCACTTTTGTATTTGAATGCAACGACTATTAATGCTTATTAGCAGAGGCTTGATATTTTATTTCAATAGTTAACACAATTTAAAATAAAATCAATTTACTACAGAACTCTGGTAAAAATCATTTTGGGTAAACATGATCAAAATGCCCATTTGATTGACTGCAAAAGATTAAGTGGGGCTGTAAATCAGTACAAGCTCCCTTTCTCACAGGGCCTGCTGGAGTGTTTCAGAAGCCCCGAGCCAGGGCCAGAACGACCCTGCCTGGCCTGGAGAGCAGCCACAGAATGCTGTTGACACCGGCTCTGTGCTCCAGCAGATCTGGGACAGAAGCCACGAGGCTGGGCAAAAGAAGGCCTGGGGCGTGAGGGAAGCTGCCGCTCTCACTGCCCGACTGCGGGGTCGAGAGCCCTCGGCTGCCGTGGGGGCGAGGGATGGCTCTGCAGCACCAGAGCCATTTCCAGGCTGCTGCTGTCCAGAACCAGCTGGAGGCAGCTCAGAGATGCTCTGGCTGAAAGCACAACCACCAGTTTAGGCCCTGCCTCGACAGTTCTCACCAGCCTTCCCACCCAGGCACACAGACGTCAGACAGAAGCTCTGACAAAGGTACAGCAGGGACATAAATCAGTGTGACCTGAGAGCCTAAGGAAAAGCTCCAAAGTCACAAGCGTGACCAAGGATGCATCCAATCGTCACCAGCCAGCAGCAGGGCAGAGCCCAGCCTTGCTCCAGCCAGCAGCAGGACCTGCCCACCCCCACAATGAACTGTGCCCGGACAGAAAAGTACCCTGAACTCTGGTCACATTGTGTCTCTTGTTACACATTAATTCCACAATGCCTCTTTGAGCCACCAGCTTAGTCCCCTCACTCTGTGGTCTTCTCCGAGATGCCACCCCAGGAATATACTTCATGCCTTCAGCCACCCAGGGATTTAACTCTAGAAATGCCACTGCAAGAGCAAGAGCAGCAGCACCAGAGGAGACCCAGGTGGGCACGGTGCTCTGGAGTAAGACCATGCATCTTCCCAGGTGCCACTTCCCATCTTCACCTCCCTGCTCTCATCTCCACAAGGGCTGCAAAAGCAGAGTGGTTACTCTATGGGGTTAAGAGCCAGACCTCACAGGGAACTGTGAAAAAACACCACAAACTAATACAATCAAAGAATATTTTATTCAAAGGTTTGGTCTAAATAGTTGTTTTGTTGCTGGCAAAGACTTCTTGCCCCTTCAGGACTGTCTGGCACCAGTCAGGGATTCACTGGGGTAGCAATTCTGAGAAAACCAGAACAAAAAACACAACCGAATGCTCTCAGCACTGATTGTAAAGCCATTTGAATTTTGTTTTCAAGGTTTTCCAATTAATCAGGAACCCCATTTCCTCACTTCACTGTCACATTTCTCACCTGGGAAGGAAGAAAAGCTGGGCATTACCTGCCCTCACAGAGGCAGCAGCTGCTGCCCCACCAGCTGCTGAATGTCCCTCTTAGACAAGCTTTAATTCAGCTCCACCACTAGAAACCAGTGAAGTTCAACACTATGGGGGTGTGTGCAAGGTAACCTGCCCTGCCCCTCATCATCATGTCTCTCCACATCTCCTAGATATTTGCCAGCAGATCGTTCCCTTGCATCATTTTAAGTAAAGGTATGTAATTAACACAGTTGGGCACCCCACAGAGAATTCCAGGAGTGCACACTGGCCCAAATTAGATGTTTTGTGGTCATAGAAAGTTAACAACATAATGGAGACAAATGCCATCTCCTTCGGAGTCCTGATGAGCTGAAACCTTGTACTGAAAAACCTACTCTGATGCAATGAGCTGAGCCCTTTTCCCCTCCAGAAGTCCAACGCTGCAGCTCCGGGCTCTAACATGAGTTTGGAGCCCTAGGCTGGGGCTTTGCCACAAAACAAAAGTAAGCCGCAGACAAGCACAGCACCTTCCACCACTGCAGCTGCAGCCCAGAGACCTCTGGTTGTTCTGCCCAGCAGTGTTCACATGTGCCCACAGGAGCTGGCAGCACCTGGGCAGGCAGAATCCAGCAAGTTCCTTGTCTGCTGAAGCCAAAGAGCATGAGAGATGGGAACCATGACACTGGGAGTTATATTTGAGGGTTTTATTAGTTGTTCTTCTGCAGAATCAAAATATTTAGCAAATTAGAGATTCCTCAAGACTGCTGAAACTTCATGTATTTAGAACTTGATCAATGTACAACGTAATACTTTGAACTATCAAAAACAACCCCAAACCTGATTTGTAGTACTAGATGTTATTATTATGTAATTCTATAGCAGTGTGAAAAATGGAACTAATGCAGTGAGTATATTTGTTTTAAAGAAAGTGCTTGAAAGAAACCTCCTGCATCACACTGTGTATTATTTAAAACAAAAAGATAACTGACTTTCTAGCAGGGCATTGTCTTAAATATCCTACAAGCCTGGGGGATTAAGAATACTGAGCCCCAGCTCTCTGCCTTCAGGTTCAAGAACCAACACAAGTTGCAGGTCCAGGTTGAGTTCACAGCTTACCTGCTTCAAGGGAATTTACACACCACTCAGCATTGGACACTCGTGTCTGGCAGAAGTGTTGGATGCATGGGTAAAAAACAAAAACCAAGAGGACAAAACAAGGTTCTCTCTTTATGCATAGTGACAGTTTCTGAACCAGTGTTTTACTAAGTTACAGACTAACTTTCAACCAAAAAATAGAACTCCATTGCACTAAAGGTCAAATTTAACCAGTTAATCTGGACTATGACAATCAAGTAATTCAGTACAAGCAGACAAGACACCATGAAAGCAGCTTCAAAGAACCAAAGCATCCTAGTTTCAGAACCAACTTAATATTCTTCTGTCCAAGTCCAGTGCAACAATGAGGGGGGAACCACCCCATCTCTACCTATATACAATTCCAGTAGAGGCTGGGCAGTCTCAACTCTCCGTGGCCAAGCTGGAAAAAGGAAACTTAGGAAAGGACACTTTAAAAATTTAATTTAAGAATGAAAGTTGGCCCTCAGTGGAAAGAGAAATGCTGGAGTGATGCACGCAGGCAGGCTTGCTCAGTCTCTCTCCCTTGTATGCAAAAAGCTGGACTCCTTCCCGCTGAGAGCAAGTCACACTGGATGTGAAGATGGCGGGGCTGGTCCTGCTCCGTTGCACGCCAAGAATCCAGGAATGTGTCTTCAGCTGGCTCCTGCACGGGCCATCAGATCTTCCAAAGCCTTCTGTTGGTCATTGTTATGTAGTAATAAGACCTCCTTAATGTCTTTTAGTTCAAAACCCATTTCTTTAAATTGACTCATTAGTTGGAGAAGCTCTGTGATCTGAAAGAAAGAGAGCCTGTTATTTGCAAGAGAAAGTGGATGGATCAGTGTTTGGTGGAGGTTTAGCACAGAGCCTGTCTTCAGCAACTGAGTGTGCATGGTTGTGGATTCCTCCTCCCCAAGCACAGTCCATTCCAGCTCTGTTGGGAGAAACTCTGCTCACAACACCAGAACCACCAGACCTCTGGGCACAGCAGCCCACAGGGCCTCACCTTCAGTCCCCTCTGTTTGCCATCCTTCATTTCCAAAACCATTTTCAACCAGGGCACCAAAGCTCAGTCTGTGGGGGTGTCTCTCACAAATAAGGGTATTTATCAGCCTGGCCCAATGTGGGCTCCCAAAAATGCTGATTAATGGCACCCAGCTGCCCCATCCAGCAGCTTCTGCTGCACCTGATTTTTTTTTAAAGTTATTTGGACTTTGGGAACAGCACAGTAGTTCTTGCTATCAACTGGCCTCTCAGATCTAGGGCAAACTTGGGGGATTAGCACAAACCCCACTGCGTACATACAATATTTCCAACATCAACTACGAATCCTATCTGAGCTTTGAAAAAATAAAGCAGCAAGAAGGGAGTCAGCTGATTACTTTTATGAACCCTCTGCCATTTACAGTGTGTCTGCTCCACTCCAGGGGAGAGAAAAATCCCAAACAAGCAAGGAGGTTGAAATGGGCAATCAGGAGATTAGCCATTTCCAGTTTTGGGGCTGAGCCAGTAGCAAATGTGTTTCTCAAAGTCAGTTACTTGCCATCCTCACACTGCTATTGCTCTGTTTACAAGATTATCGCTTGTCCAAGAAAAGCAGGAAGGTATATCTGTGTTTGAGGAGGTTGAGTTGCACCTCTAAAGACTTCATGCAATAACCTGGCACACAACAGGCTGGCAGACTTTAAAAGATCCTCCTGTCCTCTGCCCTGGGTACCTTTGGTGCTGGTAAAGCAGCCAGACAATGAACTGGACCCCAAAACACCCATTTTTTAGCTTCTTCCAGAATAAGCCCTAACCCAGTTTGCTGAGCCAGGCAACAGCCAAGCACATGCACTCGTACAAGGGAGAAAATTCATGGCCAGGGCAGGCTGGCAAGACAATTTGCTGCTGCTGAAGTTAACTGTATCTGTACCAAGCACCTCGCCTGCAAGAGAACTCTGGGCATTCAAAAACATTATGACTGCAATAAGCAGCATCTTAAAAAAATCCTGTCCCCATAAAAAATGGATGCAAATGAGACTAATAGAACAACACAGATGAATTCTAATGCTTTTAACAGTCTTTAGCTTTATCAACACAAGGATGTCCTTTGGTAGTCAGTTTTGGAAACAAAGCACCATTACCATGAAAGCCAGAATTACATCAGCCAGAGGAACTGCTGCTGGAATTCCCTGTCATGGCACATTTTTCTATTCCTGCACACATTGCACCCTCACCTTCTCCTCTGAACACTGGTGCATTTCCAAAGCTGCTTCAACAAGAAGTGGATCAAAGCCCTTCTCACAAAGCTGTCCATGTGCAAACAGGTAATCCAAAACCTGTGGGGAATGAAGAAAACAAACTGTGTTTACAGAGAGGCACTTGCAGCAGGCAGCTGAATGTCACCTTTGTACATGCTGAGGGGCTGAGCATGACTCTCCCCAGGGCTTCACTAGGGGCAGAGATGCAGTCCTTCCTAGCAGAGTTGAGACACTCCTTATACAAGAGCTTGTGCAGAGAAAGCAGACAAACCCTTCTGTCCGACCGTGCTCTCTGACCGTCCCCTTCGTTCTAGTCAAAGCAGCCTCAGAAGTGTATCTTTAGCCTCTGATGGCAGAGTGGAAGTTTCATTGTGGTTTTTATATCACAAGCTTTAAAAATGAAACTGTAGGTCCAGCAGTCAGGACATGTCTGCTTTTAGCTTCCTCTCAGACAGCCACAAGAGCTGATGCAATCTGAGAGCAGTCAGGCTTTGAAGATCAACTCAGCATACCGGAGAGTGAGCTGCAAATCCCAGCTCACACACACAGAAACTGCTGCCAAATTTCTTATCCTCAGCTTTGAGGGGAAGGGTCAGGTAGGCAATGCTAGGTATGCAAAAGAACAGAGCCTGCAAGTAGAACAGGATTTAAAACTGCCCTCCTAAGGGACCTTTTTTTCCATGTGATACCACAGTTCACTCCAGTGCACAGCTTAAGCTGCTCTCCGTGTGTAAGGAGAGGGCCAGCAGATCAGTCCCATGAGCAGGAGTCCCTGGGACCTGCTCTGTGCAGCACACAGCCTGCTGAGGGCCAGCACAGGAGATTGGGCCATGCTCTCCCACTCTGAAGTGTTTGAAGCAGATTCAAGAGCCAGAGCCACGCTCTGCCCAGCAGTGCTCTGTGCCCAGTGACCTGGTTTGAGCAGGTGTTGGAGGCAGCGCTCAATTAGGAAGCATCAGGACGCACACAAGTCGGTCAGTGGGGCCTTGCAGGAGCCTTTCAGAGCTGTCTTAGGCCTGCAGGGGCCAATCTCTCTATAAGGAGAGATGTCAGCAGTGTAAACCCTCGTGCTCAGAACAAGGGAAGTTGGCTGGATTTCTGTCACATGGCTCTAAGCATGGCCAAGAGCCATGCTAAGCTTCCTTCAGATGTGTTTGTGGCTCCTGGGAAGACCCAGAACCTTTCCTAGTTTCACACAGAGCAAACGGCCCATCCTAAACTCAGCATGGCTCCAACCCAGCACGCACAGATGTGGCTGACTCCAGCAGTCTCTCACCAGAAATAAGCACAAGCTTTAGGCTGCAACCCCCTATTAGAGTAACAGTATTCCCCCACCCATTTTTCAGACCCAAGACTGCTTCCCAGCAGAACCAGCATCCAATCAAGCATTTCTTTGCGCTGCACGAGCTCTTACCTGGTCTATGTTCTGTCCCTTCTTCTTCATGGCTTTCAGGACGTTCTCGGGCGAGTAACCCATGTTGACCACAGTCTCCACACAGTGCCTCTCACTGGGGGAGAGGCCCTGCTGCAGCTCAGCCGTGAGACCACTCGGCCGCTTTGTGCAGCTGCTGTTATTGGGCACTTTAGACACTGGGAAATTTTGGTGTGTTACCTAAAGGGGAAAATCCAGAGGCTGAGGTGATGGCCATCTTCTGCATCCCCACATCCTGTTTCTGCCTAGTGTCACAACCAGGATACCCCATGTAATTAATCCAAAAGGCTTTCTAGAGTGCCTTTGGGAAGTTACACGCTGTGAGGATGAAACCAGTAGCCCGATTCCCACCATACTCTTTTAACCCTCAAAGCAACAATCAACAACCCACAATGAACCCCTCTCCTACTGGTGTGACCAAAGCCTTTGAACACCCCAGCCCTGAAACAGTGAAGGCTGGGATACAGCCAAGGCCCACACCTCAGAGGAAGCACAGAGATTGCTTCCGTCACCTCAGGTTTACTCATCACCTGTGGTTTTCTGTACTCAAAGGAACACCACTGCTCAAGATTACCATAAACATGATCCAGTGCAAGCAAGCACACAGGTGTATTTGGAAACTTACCACAGGTATTTCTGCTTCCTGGTAGTCTGGGTGTACCTGCTGGACAAGACACAAATAAAACAAGTATAATCATGCACCAGGGAGCAGAATTTGCCACAGCTGGGGGAAGAGGGTTTTACAGAAGATTCTACCATAGGATGGGAGACTTCAGGTCTGATCAGGCTTCTACATATGAGATGCAGACACTGCAAGTTGTGTGCAGCTACAGAATCATCATCATAAGGACCATTTCTCCTCTCAGCACTCTATGAATGGATTATACTCTAAGAAGGATGTGTGTACCCCCACAATAATTGTAAGACTGTTTATTCTGTCACTGTAACACAGCTGCATGTTCACACAGCCCCAGTTCAGCTTCTGACCAAGTCTACACTGCCTGAATAACAGTGATAATTCTGAAGTAGTTTTGAAGACTTCGCTTAACTTTTTGATTATGTGAAGGGGTAAGAGAAAAATACACCTCTTTTCCCAAAGCATTGAATTCCACACACCGCACAGGAACAATGTGCCACACTGGCTCAAAAGAGCACGTTAGTTTTCTACCCAGCACTTGTCCCACTCCCAGCACACAAGCAAGGCTGGGTCATGTCCCCTACTGTGCACCTGCTCTGCTTCTGCAGAACCACTCCACCACTTTGTACAACCTTGCCCAAGTTAACAGCAGTGCACAGTCAGGCCTTGGCCCCACCAAAGCTGCACATTTCAGTTCAATACATTTAGAACCCCTGCATTTGAAATGGAATTAGAACAGACTGCAAGAAATCACTGTGGACCAAGAACTGCAGTTTTTAGTATTTCTTAATACTTATTATGCCAGCACAGATTGCTTGAGAGCTTATCCATACCCTTCAGAAAGGCCTTCTTAGTGCCCAAACTGAACAACAAAAAACCCTCTATAGAAAACCAATTCTGAAAAGATCTGTTAGGATTTTGACAAATTCCATTTGTTTGCAAAAAGATCCCAAACCACCACCAAGGAGGTTTTGTTCTGCATTCCTGACCATCGCCAAGGTAAGAATTTCTTTTCTAGGAAACAAACCCTGAGACATCATATTCGTTCTGATGCACTGGTGTACCCAACAACCTCTTCTCATGGTGTGTTCTTCACACACATCCTCTCTCCAGGCACTTTTTCAAGGGCTAAAAGCACTGGAATACAGGATACACTGAAATAGGGGCCTGAAGCAGCCCTGAAATCATCTGCTTATCAGACTGCAGGATGATGCTTTGCTATTGATGTTGCAGCCAGGAAAACTGAACAGTTTCTGACACCAGAGATTCAAGAGCCTGGGAAAACCAGCTCCTCCTACTCAATCTACTTGAGTTTAATTTCAACCTGCTGTTTCCATTAGTCATTTCTCCCTCTGCCAAAGCTGCAAAAATAAAACTAGTGAGCACCAAGAAAAAATAAAAGTGAGGAGAGGGGACCACCACAGAACCCATGCAGCCTCAGAGAAACCAGAGATTTATTTCCATCCAAAGACTCCTACATCCAATTCACTGGTAAAGCAAAAACTCCCATGGTAACTGCAAATTCAAAGTTACAATTTCTAATCTTGTGAGGGAAAAAAACCCCATATCACTGTGGAATACACTGGGACACGAGCCTTCTGCTGCCCGCCACAGAGATGACTGTGATTTCTTTCTACTGTTTTCATACTCTGAGGATTTTTGTTACATTTACTTAAATTCTTTTGTTGCATTTACTTAAATTTCTTGCATCTCAGCCATCATTTTCCAGTGGAACTATACTGTGGAAACATAAAACAAGTATAATCTGAAGTCTTGAAATTTAAACAGAAAGCACTAAGTTCTGTAAGCATAATTACTTCTTGGTTCACCACTTCCAAAGCATAAATAGTTTCAAATTAAAGAATTAATTTTATTACTGCTCCCAGTAAGTCTACTTTTTTTTTTTTCCACTTTGCATCTTCCCTTACAGCATTGTCAAGAATACACTTTCCCTCTTGGTCTTTAAAAAATTTTAATTCAGCAGAGAGATTTGAATAATTTGAGTGTAAATTTAGGCATCTTAATGCCATCTATCTAGTTGTAAGCGATCTTCCATCCTCAGAGATGAAACGTGTTCCATAACTGAGGTCATACAGCTCCCTCTCACACCTGTGACCTGCAGCAGTGAGCAGGTGCTCAGCACACTGCTGCTCCTGCCAAAGTCAACAGTACTGAATTTGTTCCAGTCATCAAGCAACAGCTGTTCTGCTGTGCTCTGTCAGATACACTATTTTCCAGAATATTGTACTTCTCAATTACAAGTGCATTTACCTAACCCTGAAAAGAGGTGGGGGAGAACAAAAGAGGAGAAGCAGCATCACTTGTTTCAGAGGACATGGTGTCACACAAAAACCTACGTTATGCCACTAAAACCACAGAATCACTGAAACACTGTTTATATTGGACAGAAAAAACCCCCAGATTATTTTAGAACTAGCTAGAGTATTTGACTACACAGCTTTCACTAGGCTTCATGAGTACTGGTGTCCAGATCAGAGGTTCTTCATAAAAAAAGCCCAAGCTTACTCTAATCTCTGCTCTTATTCACAAAGAGACAAAAACAACAGCTGGTGTGAAGTTACTGTCCTCAAAGTAATTTTAGAACTTGCAACAAGATTGAGGAAATGAAGAGTCAGTCTCCCATCTCAGAGCTGTAAGGTGACCAACTGTAACGTTAAAAACACAAGATGATCTTCAAGGCTGGTTTTGGTCTCCACCAAGCCATGACTCCACCCTCCTTCAAAACAAAGAGGGTGAACACGAGATTTCTAATCACTATAATTTCTTTCCCTTTTAAAGATTAGATTTTTAAAGGATCTTTTAAAGGAAGAAAATTGAAACTAAAAAAAAAAAAAAAAAGGCTTACTTCACTGCAGATCAACCGCAAGCACTTTTTTCTTCCCTGAATGACAAAGCACATCTGTGTGTTTTAACCTATTATTACTTCTATTCCTTGAGAAGCCTGCATTTCCCATTATTTCCAGCAAATAAACAAGCAAACCAAGGAAGAATACTAGAAGAGATTTGATTCAAAGCCTAACTGCACTTTGGAATCTGATATACCTTATCTCAGTAGGAAAAAATGCAGGACTGTATACAGAAGATGCTTTATGTGCTTAGCTCAAAGGTGTACAACTATCAACAACAAATGAGAGCTGAAAAGCTGAAAGAACAATCACATGAATTGGTCTAAAAATGTCAAATTTGGGGGAAAATGCAGAGTAATATTCTGAGGTTCAGAACTACAGCACAGAGAGCTGTTGGATTGATCAATTTGCCACATAAATGAAGAGGATCTACATTTCACTCCTAGTAAATGAAACGATAACCAAAGCAACAGGGCAATTTAGAAGCAAGAGTTGCCTCTGCACCTTCACCTCTCCCCAGCAACCCCAGTTCTACTTCACTCCGTGTTTACCGTAGTCGATGTGCTTTGAGATGATTCTTCTTCTGTACAAACAGTCGAAACAGCCAGGGAAGACAGCCTGGATGAAGAGGATAACGTCTCCCTGCCACTGTCCTCATTCAGAGCGGAAAGACCAAGCATATGGTGTCCATTCAGTTCACTGGCTTTGCTCTGAGCACAGGTCTGCAAAGAGCTGAGCAAAGTGCCATTGCGGAGACAGGTAGTGCTGTGGAAAGTGCTCGTCAGCTTTGATGATTTCTGATCACCCTCATCGGAGTCAAGCTTAGGGAATGACAGGGATTTGATATTGCTCACTGAAGTGATAGGGGAAAGGGACACTTTGGAAGACAAGGACATCTTTTCACAGTTTCCCAACTGTGGTAAAGTGATAAAGCCATTGGGTTTGTGAAGGGGTTTGAAGTCCAATGTGGCCCTTTCTATGGATGCCAGAACTTCCTCATCTTGCAACACAGACTCAGACCCTCCTTTAGGCAAAGTATTATCTAATAGCTGGGCAACAATTGGCCCAGTAGTACCAACATGAATTTCAAGGATATTTTTTAATTCCTCCTTATCATCAATAGTTTTTAATTCCAGTTTGTCAAATGGGTCTTCGTCACATTCAAAATCAGCTGGGTTGAAATCTGCCTTTGGACGAGGTGGACTGAGGACTTTTTGCTTCACAGAGCTGCTGTTGGCTGGGGTAGGAGTCAGAATATTATTGTGCTGCAGGCTAGCAAGGATGGGGTTAATAGGAGGAGGCATGGCTTCAGGGCAAGGTCCCTCTGAGAATCCCATCTTGGTGCTGTCCTCTGGAGCAGCTTTTGAGTTTGCTAGAGCTTCTTCTGCCTTGCGTTCAGCTTCTCTCTGGGCAGCCTGAATGTTTTTGATGTCTTCAGCCCACTCGATTGTTTTCTTTTCCAGTGAGAAGTCATACTGGATGGGGGTAGAGGTGAAAGGAGAGAAGGTGAAGTAAAAAAAAAAAAAAAATTATAAGGATCATAGCTGCTACTTCTATCAGCAACATAAATTGACACAAAGAAAATATGAGCTACATTAATTACCAGGCAACATTTTTTCACAACCTGCAGATTGACAAAGCTGCCAGACACCAGAAGTACTTAAGTTTGCCAATGACAGCAAAATCTGGCTGCAACCTGGATTACAATGCTGTGTTTTGCCTCCTTCCTATGTTAAGTTTTGCTTTAGAACTACTCATCATCTCAAGATCAGTTTCACAGCCCTCCCACCTTCTTCCCCCAAGAGAAGGGAGATAGCAAGGGGAAGTCTAATGAGTTATTAGATGAACAATCACACCCTGATCTGGCGCCACTGAACTACCCCCCAGTCCACAAGTTTACAAGTCATTCAGCAGAGCATTTTTGCATGCAAAGGCCAATACAGTATTACTCAGTTTCCCCTAAAAGATTCCTAAGGGACTTGATACTTGAGCGTTACACCCATTGGTTTAGGTGGTACTTGCATTCTCACTCCAGTGCAGTGCCTCACCAGCCAAAGGGGATATAGTGGCTACACCAATGACAACACCTACAGGCAGCAGCAGATTTTGCTGTAGTTACTGATGTGACAGGATCTCAAAGGCTTTTTCCCATTTAACGTCAGGTCCTTTAAGGCCAGATCAGCACAGGGAGGTATCTACTCACTACCAGTGTACTGACCACAAAGTGGCTTAGTTGTAAAGGGCAAAATTCTGAGGAGCCTAAATCTATCTTTAAACATCCACATGTTTTTTAGTACTAAAAAAATGGGTGGGAAGCTATATTTCCTGCACTTCTTTTTTTTAACAGCGCTCACTACAGCTGTAAAAGGGTCAAATTGCACTGTGAGACTGCAACACCCTGCACAGTCCACACTGCAGGATGTTGCAGTCTCAACAGGCACACCACACTGGCTGAGCCCCAGCTTGGCAGTGAAGTGGAGACACAGCACAATCAAGTCAGCAACAGGACTTCAGAGGCTCCTTTGGCTCTCCCACACCAGCTTAACTGAGTGGAAATATGGGTACTAGGACAATCAGGGAACTGTTTAATGGTTATGAGGGAAAAGCCATGATGTAGGATAACAGGGTAATATGCAGGGCAGTGAGAAAACAAAAACAACAAGAAAAGAGCAGAACCACCTACAGCAATCTGTCACGCACAAAGTAAAAACAATCATCAATTGGGACTGGTCAAGGAAAATCATGGATCCAAATGAGAAAACATAATTCAATTAGACTTCCTGTATCACAACCTGCATTTGGAGATTACAACAGTTAATGCTAAAGCAATTGATTTTATGCTACTAACAGTTTCTTTTACAGAAACATGCTCCTCAAGACAGGGAAGCCATCCATGTATCAAGCTGTAAACTGTTTACCCTATAGCTTGAAAAGAATTCTCACTCAGAACTACAAAGAAGAACACAGAAGAACTAACTACACAGAAAACAAGAACTGAAAATTATGCCATTACCCCGGTGTATCAGTTCTTAGCATATTTGCTCTTAAAAATTATATTCAAATTTCGTCAAGGTAACATTTAGAACTAACTACTACACAAAACCACTGTGCTTCTTTGAAGCAGACAGACTAAAACAAATGCTTAAAAATAAAAGCCTAATGGATTTTATTTGGCAATAAAAATTAGAAGCTTTTTGCAGGACCTATCATATTTTACTTTTCTATATAGCCTAACAGATTTTCTAGAAATACAAGACTGTCATGTGTGGAAACTGTGACAACTTGGAATGTATAGCACTACATGTTGGGGCCACGAGTGAGGGGAGAGAGAGCAGAAAGGCAAAATATCATTTACCTGGGCTTCTCTGACAAGCTGAGAAGAATCAGGCAGGCTGAAAGCAATGGGTAATCCAACCTTTGCTGGGATTTTGAATTTGTCTCCTATCTTAAATGGGACATCATCAAGGTAACTGAAAGGCCCTGAAATCAGAAGCAGAAATTGTGTTAAGAAAGAAAACTCCACAACTCGCTAGTTTCATGCTTGCAATTCAGGCTCACATTGCTGTAATTGGGAGCTATTTTATCTCTGCTGCAGCATCTATACCAGATAACAACACAAATGGCATTTGAAGCTGTTTGGACTTCAGTGTCTCCGTTTAGTTTAGGGAATTTGCTCAGTTTGTTTTATTCCTAAATTCTAGCCTATAACTGCTAAAAAAAAAACCCAAAACAAAACCCCTCAAAACCTCAGTGCACCAGATTTTAACATCAATGCAACCAGTATCTTAGTTTCCTTTCTGACAACACTATTCCTATACAATTAGATGCTGAAGCTGCATTGTATCTCTATAAAAAGATCCATCCATCATTTTTTGTCATATTCCAAACAGGTTTTAAAATTACCCAGCTTTAGGACAACTGAGACAAACTACAATCCAGGTTTTGACATACAAGTACTAAGTAACATTTGTACAGAAGTGGTCACAAAGGCAAAGCGATGACCCAAAGCCATTCCACTTTAAACAAAACACAGTCTATTTATTTATTTATTTATTTAGCACAGAAACCCTAATTTTTGAAACAAGGCAATCTAACTTTATCAGGCCCTACATCTGTCCTTTGTATCTAGGATGACACTTTTCCTGCAAATTCACTTAGAGCTCAACCACCTCCAAGCAGCCAGATTGTTGGTGTGTTTCCCTTGAGCTGCTGTGAAGTATGAGAAAACCCAAAATACAAACTGAAGAGCTTTTCCATTAACTGAAAGCGGTCTCTTGGATCACTGGTCTAAGATTTTGGAATTACAGGCAAGGTTTCTGGCATGTGTAACAATCTGAGGAGTGCCTCTAGGCCTCACTTGTTACTTCTCCCTGAGTGACATATACAGAAAGACATTAGTGGCAACATCTAAGATGGTGTTCAGTGACCAAGCCCTACCTCAGTGAACTGTGACTTGTTTTTATCTGACCCATTTTCATACTCAAATGGCAGTTTAAGTACTGTTTGTGTTCCCTCACAGTTGATTCATCTACAAGGCAGCCACAGGCCGAGCAGCTTTCAAAAACAGGAACATCCTGTCAATTTGCAGTTACAGGCTGATGTGCTGTCATTACTTGAGCTCTCACGCTATGCACAGTCCTGTGAGGACACTTTGAAACCATCAGGATGAACAACCTACATCCCACCTGCACCTCCCAGATGAAAAAATGCTCCAGGTAGAATACAGTGGTATTTTCAGTGATCCTTACTGGGAATCACACATTCAAGCACTGCACAGCCCAGCAAGCAGACAGCACCTCACTGGCCAACACTACCACTATTTGCAATACGGCATCCAAATTGTACTTGACCTGACAATCTGAGAGCTGGATACGCCAAAGCATTTGCTTATACAGAAGTAACAGCTGCAGCAGCTTCTGCACCCAGAGTGGTAAATCATGGCCAGGTCAGTGACAACCAGATCTGCCAACTGCTGCTACCACGTCCTGCTAAGTCCCACTGGCACAAGTCCTACTCTAAGCCAGACGATCCAATTGCAGCAACATTACCTCTCCACATGGATCTCCCAGCCCAAACTGCTCAGTGTGCAAATACTTATTAGACCTATTGACAATACGTAGTGGACACTTCCCCTTGCACATCTGCACCTGAAGTAGATACCAGCCACCGAGGATACAAGCACAAACTTCGGTGTTTACATACCAACACTCTTGTTTTACACAGCAAATAAAAAAACCTAAACACAGCTAGATTACCTATATTGACAGCTGCCAGCTTAACCCCATGTCTCGGGGTAACTTTATGGTGCTGTATCCCCTATCACCTGCTTATTGCCCAGACATGAAGCCCGTGCCTTCCTGTGCCTTTAAGCTGGGTCCAAGAGAAAAGGAGGGGGAAGCCGAGTGAATTCTTCAGCGTGGTTTGTGTTCAAGGACTCACACGCTCCACTGCGTTCTCACCGCTGCAGAGCCGAGGGAGCACCTTCCTGCTTTTCCCCAGCTCACGGCTCCTTTTTCTCAGGACAGAGACTGAGAGTTAAAATTTTTTTGTTTTTTAGCTAGCCTGCTAGCTGAGGCAAGAAAATTTTCCTGGGACTGTGGCTTTTTCTTCTTCTCCTGGAACTGTTCAGCTCCAGTCCAGAACACCATCACCGGGAGGCCCCACAGCGCAGCCCAGAGGGGCCCTCGCTGCACCCCAGCTCTGGAGAGAGCAGAGCTACACCTACAGAAAGGACTCTGAACCTACCAGGTCTTCTCCACAGCAAGAGGTTTATTATTATTTAACAACATTCTTTTTTTTTTTCTCTCATGCCTGTGTGTACCCTGCATGTTACATAAAAAGGTTTTTTTTCCACTTTCCTCCAAGAAATTTCTTTCTGAACCTGTGTGGGGGAGGGGCTGCTGAAACCTGCCTTCTATTAGAGGACACGTTCACTTCAGACGTTTCCTCCCAATTTGTCTCAAACCAAGACACCGCAGAAACTTGACTAAGGAATAAAAGCTTCCTAGTTTCTCCCTAGTAAACCGATTTTTTAGTAACAACTCCTGCTATAACCTCACTGTGAATATAACTATGAGAAAAAGCCCATAAGAGCATATTAAAAACACATCAAATGGTTTAGGACATTTGATGGCAAAAAGTCTGAGGCAAAACATTTATGCACATAGCATTCAGTTTGTTCCAGCCCAATCAGAACAGTACTAGCTTGGTGAAGCTAAAATCTTATCCAGAGAGCCAAGAAACCTTTTCTTTTTGTAAATGGATCACACCGAACACACTAAGGAGTAAAGGGTGCAAATTGTTTTAAACGGCACATTCTAAAGCAGTAAGAAAAACCTACATAAATAAGGTATTATGAAAGACATTTTTACAACAGTCACATGTTCAAGTGAAACAACTTAAGTTTTTACCAAACTGTTATTTAATAAGGCTGTTAGCCACTTCATCCTTGTATCAGATAAAAGCATACTGAGTAATTTCTGAGAATAGGCCTGGCAAAAGTGTACTTGTCAGCCTGGTCTCTGACACTGTGCTCTGTATTACATTCCTGGCCCAACATACTACATGAGTAAGATTTCTCTCCACTTTAGTGTAACTCACAGAAGTGTCCTTCAGTTTGGCAGCAAAATGGAAACACGTCAGGAAAAAAGAAACCAAAACAGTTTTGAGTTATGAATGGGGAACAGTTTTGAAACCATGTGGAACTTAGTTGCTGTGGTCACACGAACCACATTTACATAATTCTCGGAAATCAGAGTTAAAAGCTTTGAAATTGTATAGGGACAGCAATAATACAACAGAAATATTGAAGCATAACACTTGGCATAACCCACGCAAAAAAAGGGGTTCCTTTCTCTCCGCTCCGACCTTGTGTTCCCATCTTCATCTGCATTTGACCACAGTCCTGAGCAACCTGCTCTAGAGGTGACCCTGCCTGAGCAGGGCGTTTGGACATGACAATCTGCAAATTCCCTGCCAGCCTCAGCCATTTTGTGATTCAGTGACAGCCTTCTGACCTCTAATAAGCAGCTCAACAACAATCACAAGAGATACATCAACTATATTGACCAATTTCATCAGCCTGCCAGAGTCACAGAGCTGAAGGCAGCCATTGGGATGGATGCTCTAAACCACAACTCACTTAGTGAGATTACTCTTAACAACCCTGGAGAAGACTGAAACAATTGCCCTGCTGATCTCTTAAGACATAATTAAGACAACGAAGTTGCTCCACTATTCCTCAGAAACAGTACTCTGACAGTATGATTAGGAACAGAGGGTACACAAAGGAACAGACAAGTTAACCAGGCAGCTCACAGCACTATCTGTTTGGACCTTGTTATTTTCAAGCCAGGAGCATGTTCCACCATACCATATTTTTCTGGGAAATATTTAAGACATGTTGAATTCTAGCTCTGAGCAGTGCCTTTGCTAGTCTGGTTAGGTGAGGAGAGAAATAAAAACAGACATGAAAGACAAGCAGATCAGAGCGTTCTTAGAGACCATTTACAGACACAGGAGCAACTGCTAAATAGCTGGCAGCTATCAAATGAAATTAGTTGTCTTGCAGCAGGGTCACTAGGCCACAGCAAAGGAGACCATCTAAAAATGAAGTTTTGATAGGCTAATTTATTAATCTTTAAGCATGTATTTAAGTGAAACATTTCTTATTTTGTACTTCAACTTTACACTTGCAAGACTGAATAAAAAGCTCCAGGAAAAATGGAATTCCCCAGGACCCTTTTAATGGAAAAATTATCCAGAAAGATCAAGGCTGAATTTCTTAAAGCAGGAGTTTTGATAGCCTGAAAAGTCATGATTACGGATTTGAGGAAGTCACATTACATACAATGAACCAGATGTCCCACAGTAATATTAATTACACTCAAGTTACACCCCATTTTCTAAAAAATAAGGACATTACAGGCAAATAACTTTTATGATACCAATCACCTGCATGACTTCATGCTGTAGATGACAGAAAAATATAATCTCTTCTTCACTTGCCTTCTGAACCAGATTAGCCCAATTTAGGAGACAAATTCATAGCTGAGCAAAAATGAAGCACAATTCAATGTTATATTAAAAGCTGCACTTTCAATTCAACTTCTCATGTGACTTCCATAGGAAGATGCTACAGATCTAGTGTCCAGTTCGGCAAACACCGGAGAAGTTCAGCTTTGATTTTGAAGGGGAATTTGTTGGGGAAGGGCAATGTGTTATTCTGCCATGAAGGAAGAGGCAACAGCCAGAAACTAATTTTCAGTTTAATCAGAGAACAGGCAAGCAGAACATCAGCAAGCAACTATGCAGGAAGGAAGCCAAGACACTTCATTCCTAACAAAAAACTACTCAGAGGCTACACAGATTAGTCTCTATGGACTGTCTAGGCTAGGAAATTAGTCAGCAGCAATAGTAGGATTCATCCTGTTGAAAAGACAAGGATGACAAATTTCACTTACCATGAGAGTCGGATCCCAATTTCTTAGAAGCCATTTAGAACCTGAAAAACATTTTAGAACAGCTTGAACAACTTTGTATATGTAGAACAGAGTAAGTCCATGCAGTTCCCAGAGTCTTATCTCTAGGTTATGGAACACAATGCAGACACCTGATGTGCCTGTTCCCAAGACAGAGAAACATATTTTTTAGCCTTGAAACCAACTGAGCAGACAAATAACTTAGCCCAGGGTCTGCCAATTGAAATAGCACAATAAACAAGAAAAAAAAAAAAGCCACAAGACCAAAACAGCGAACAGCCAAGACACAACCAGGGTAATCAGGAAGACAAAGAGTTACAGATCACAGCACTCAGAGGCCGATCTGTCCCAGCCCCATGAAGCACACCCTGCCTCCCTTGGCATTAAGAATAGCTCTTCCTACTGAAAATACCGCACTGATCCTCTTCAGTTTAATCCCTGCTGCTCTAAGAAGGAATACTACCATACTGGGTACGCAGCCAGTTAGCCAGCATGGCACTTGTCTAGACACACTGGGCAAGGCATAAAACAGGTATACAAGAAATGGTACCATGAGGAAGACATTTTGTATACACACAAGAAACCAATGAAAACAGGCCCCATCTACTACCCGCAACACTTAGCAACAACTTTTAAAATTTGGATGCAAATCCTGCATGGCCAAGATGTTAAACACAGAAGTGCCTAGACAGCTTTTAAGAGAAAGTAGGCCTGCCTCACGAAAAGAATTGTTCAAGATAGAATTAGCTGTCAGCTAAAACCCTGCTCCAGGATGCTTATGGTACACTCAGTAACATGCATTTTTTGCTAGATTAGAAGTACATCACAAGGTCTACCTCAAGACACCACGGAGTAATTCCTTGATTAACTGGATTTATTCATAAGTGCTCCTTGTGACATTATGCATGACAAAGACTCAGAGTTGCCCTTTGTCTCTGAAGTCCTCCAGCTCACAGACTAAAATGCCCAACAGCTGTTCTTCAAAACCATGGAGGCCTCTGGTACATCCCCACAGGCAGCAGAGCACAACAACATGGGGCAAATCTAGAATTCACACCCATCATTCCTCAGTCAAAGACTCTTGGGCTCACTGTTTCCATTGCAGATTCCAACTGCAAATGTTACATATTAAAGGAAGATGAGGATTACACAGACAGCTTAGCTATTTCCTCCTTGCTGCTGCTGACAGGACTGGGGACAAGAAGAGCCAGTTTCAAGTACTCTAGGAAAGTCCTTTTTGCAGTGCAAAGATCCCTTTCAACATTATGTTGAAATCAACAGGTGAACCAGCCCTGGCTAACAGGAATCCAACACAAAGCTAAAGCCAAAGCTGTACATCTATCACCAGGGTGCAACCAGACTTTGTGAAACATAGTGAGCAGATGCTGGGCCATGGGGAAGTGAGTCATGCTGGGCAAGTCCAGGTGCACACTGCACATAAAAGCTGTGTGTCATCCTGCTTGGTGTTTGTCAGGTTCTTTTCAGAATTCACCAACCTCTCTCAGCAGTGCTATTACGTCTGAAACACTAAGCCAGAAAACTGGTTCTGGCACCTGGTTCTCAGAAGCAAATAAAACATTAAGGCTTCAAAGACGAAAAGAAAAGGAGGTGAAACAGTGCCAAGCCTGCCATCCGAGGAAGGATGTCAAGGGCAAAGCCACCAGACTATGCAGTACAGCTGCATGTCAACTACTGGAGCTTGAATGAGCCTTACTGGTCCCAGTGCCCAGGCTGCAGACAACAGCACATGAAATAAGCTGCACTTTCAGACACAGGTCTCACTGCCAGACAAGCTGCTGTGTCGCTAGTTTCTCTATAAGAGAGTAGCAATTAAAACATCAACTGCATTTGTTGTGATTGAAAAACCCAGGTGACATGTAAAATCATACAGCCTTCACTTCCTCACCTGTCCTCTCTTTGTCACTGGAGACTACGTGGCACTGCATGCAAGCACTGCCCACTATCCACTGAACTTGGGAGAAAGCCTCTACATGCTTCTTTTAATTTCTCCAAGTTCTTTTTTCTAGTTACTACCTCGGACTGAAAAGCAAGTAGTACTTTTTTATAGGATTTTAAAAACTTCTGATTAGAGGAAGTAACCTCCTCACTTTGCCAACTTAACTTGATAAGGGGCTTTTCTCAAGGCAGCACAAGTTACTACAAGTTACTGCTCCAGGGACGTGAGTGGCAATGCATATAAATCCCAACAAGCCAAAACTGCACATCCAGCTTCCAAGGAGTTTTGCAGTAGCCCATCACTCTGGAGCTGTATAAAGTCTCAGTGTCAAAAAACCCCACATAAGCAATACGTATCCTGCTTTTGATGCCAATCCTGTAGTAAAATCCTAATGCTGACCTGGTGTCTGCATTTACTCCAAGGTGCAGTGGAAAAATAATTCCTCTACCATATACAACACCTTATTTAACTACAGAACTAGCTAAGGCACATCAGCAGCAAGCTAGTCATCAAATGGATCATTTCCAGAGACAGTCACTTTAGATTCAGGCAGCATTTGAGGTTATATCACACAGGCTCTTGCTGATGCACTGTGAGTGTGCACTTACTAAGACACCATTACTTCAGAAGGCACTTGTCAGCAAACAAAACTTAAGAACCATACACTGTAACACGAGAACAGGCTGCCAGCCACATTTCATCACGCCCTTCCCAAAGAAGGTTTATTTAACATAGTGTCTTGTGTCTAATCATATTTGACAGGCTGTTCAGGGACCACTGTTACCAGCGAGTTGCTGTTGCTCTGTCATCCTGGCTGGGAAAACAGTATTTGAATCCAGTTAAGTGTTTAGTCATGTTGTTACTATGATTCTGGGCATTACCTGAACATTGATTACATTGTGCAGTAAACGTCTGCTTACTTTTGTTACCACTCATTTTGAAATTTAATTTGAACTTTGGACTGCTTTCAAAGCTTTATTCCAAACCAGATGATGGACAAGTGCAGCCCTACCACTGCTCCCTTTCATCTCCAGACTCCCGAAAAAGATGCTGAAGGGCATCAGTGTTAACAGCACAAGGTGGCACGGATTTTGGCCTGACACATTACTGCACATTGTAAATTGACAAAGGACATATAAACTTCTTCAACACCTTTCCTGCTCTAGAGTTAGTTGCATAGTACTACAGGGTGTTCTTACTGCCTCCTTCAAGCTCTCTTCTATAAATGTAGACCTCCCTAACCTCACTCCCTAGTTCTTGGTTCTGGCCAACTCTCCACAGAAAAGATCAAGACCAGAAGGGCCTAAAAGTTATATGGAACTGAAGCAACCTGATGTGAACTCTTCCCATCTGTATCATTTTTCACGTCGTAACACTGAGACAGCAGCTTAGCATTCTTAAAACCAGCCAGTCAGAGGAACACAGCATAGCAGAGCCCAGGATGAGGGCAGAAGACCTCAGAGTGATCATGATAGAAGGGGATGGGGGGCAGGGAAACAAGCACAACAACAATACAAAGATGCAGAAACAGAAGTGGCAAGGCAAAACTGATGACAGGAACAACTGGCACAGAAAGGTGACAAGCTGGAACAGCTTGAAGAGACAGAGAGAACTACGGCAATTCACTGGGCACATCATCACTTAAACCTGAATGACATGTAGTTGTGCTGCCAGACAAGGAGAACACAGAAAAGTGTGACTTGGTGCAGGAAAGGAATGCCAAAGGGAGAGTCTCATCAAGAGAAGAGAACAAAAAAATTATTATGAAGAGTTACTCATGAAGACCTTCTGGGAAGTTGGGGTGTTTTACTGGTATTATTTCAATGTTTCTTCTACTTTTCCTTAAGTTTATATCTTCATCCCTATTCTTATTAAGGGAGCTCTGACTAGACAAGTTGGAAGTATCCTACCACTAGGGATACCTGTAATTGCTTTATTTATGATAACTCAAACCAATTTAACTATTCGCCAAGAAGAACTGGACTCTTGCTGCTATATTCCTGAGTCTGAGGTGCAAACATGTCTTGATTCCAGACCATGTGAATTCTCTGAAGTAACTCCCACCTAAAATTCAGCTAAATGAAAAATGAATAACTTATGGTGAAAGGAAACCAAAATGCCTCAAGTTATCAATCATACTCAAATCAGCACATCTATGATTTTCAGCGAGAGACCTGATCTAGCAATTTCCATTTTATCTGCTAATACATATTCTGTAGTCTACACACTACTAAGGATGCACCATTCAGTCTGAAAACTACAAAAACAAAAGGCTGAAAAAGTAAAATTTTTTTCCTGCCTATATTACATTCATGAGCTACTACTGATTTTACAGTAGAGAAAAGAGAAAAAGTGAAAATCACTTCGATTCAAGAGATTGATTTCTAATGGTCACAGGTGTTCAAAAGTGTTTAGACAGTGTTTTCAGTTTTCACTGTAGCTACTTGCTTCAGTGCAAGTGAAGGGCTATAACCAACATCAGGATTCTGTATATAGCCTCGAACAGCAAAAAGAGAAGTCAACAGCGTCTGTTGCTAAGGCAAAACAAAAGTTAAGTTTCTCATATCAAAGCTTCCCATCTACTACTTCTAGAATGTTCAACCACTGCTACACAGCTCAGATCTCTTACAACCTCTCTCAGCAAAAAGCTGATCAGTTCACTACAGTACAAAACAGATTCCATGCTCATTTACTGCAGTATCCAAATAGATGACATCACCCCAAAACCTGCAGCAACTGCTTCTGCTTTGTATCTCTAACAGTTCTGCAAACAAGAGCACATGGAGGTACTCCCCTTGCAATAAAGCACAATGACGCTGAGCCACTGGTAAGAGCTCTTTGGATAAAGCTGTAACACTATATGTGATGTGCTGCAACTACATGCCCAAAAAACACCCCCCCACACAAAAAAAAAAATCTCAAACCAAACAAAACAACAATAAAAAACCAAACCAAAAACCAAAGCCAAAAAACCCCAAGACCCCCAAACCAAAAACCCACAAAGGAAAGAAAAAAAACATCTCTTTCACTAATCCTAACAGAAAAGTAAGTTCTAACTTTATCTAACACTAATTCCTCTTAAGTGCTACCACAATCCAGGAAATAAGGTAAATTAAGGTTCTTGGTCAATTTTAAGACTGACAAGAACAAACCAAACCCTCCTCGAAGCCAACACTTCATGGAGTTGCTATCCAGTTTTCAAGGGACACCAGTTAAATCTAATGATGTCTTCATCTTATGGGATACAAATACAAGTGGTCATCCTACATTTAACCATTCTGAGTAGGGCTTACACTGACAACAGGGAGCTGAGGGAGGAAAGTGTGAGGCATCCCTGCTGCATACACACCCCATGGATCAACAGTCCAATCAGCTGTGATGAGAGATCTAAATCTGAAGAACAGCCTGTAACATCAAACTAATGCAGTTTGTTATTACTAGTGCGATGACAGACGAGAGGGACAGGAACAAATAAAATGGCATTTTCTAAAGTATTTTTCAAATACATGAGTAGGAAGGACAGGGAGAAAAGACCCTGAAGAGTAGGACTGTGTGCAGATCACATTATTGGATTACAAGACAACACTAATGATGGTCACAATATCCATTATGGGACTTTTCATGCGGATGTTCGATTGCACCTTCCGAGCAGTGATAAACATCAGGAGACATTGATTCTTCAAACTGTGCCATTGCTTAACGTGACATAGTGGGCAATAAGCCTTTCTTCTGCTTCAGGACCTCTCTGTTGGTGGCTTCCACATGCTCTGAGGGAGGCATGGCATCTCTCTGTCATTCCATATGGATTCAAAACACTAACATCAGACACCTGCAGTTCCAGTTATCCTCATGCTGTGTCCCACTTTGTTCATTAAAGACACTGCACTTGTTACAAGCACATACTGTTTGGCTAATTAAGGATTTAAGGTTCATAACTGGTAACAGACAGCTCTATTCCTCCTTTAAGATCCTGACTATGTGTTTGAAACATAAGGTAATTTGCCATACACTTCACCCAGGAATCAAGGACAACCCTACAGTGGCTGTGGAAATGAAGTACACTAATATACCAATTTTTTAGTCACTCAGTGACTTACCAGCCATACAGGTTTCCAACACAGTTGAAGTTTATACACCACATAAACCTCTAGAAATACAAGTTTCACAGGCAACAGCACAAGGAAACAGAAAAGTACTTACAGGCAGCCCTGTGGTCAAAGCAGATCAATGTAAGCTTTTCCTTTGGCCAGACACTGACACGCCAAACAACAGCATGGAAGATGCACCTATTCTAAATTTACATTTAACTGTGGCAGCAAATGGGTGACCTTTTTAAAAAGAACTCTTTCCAGAAAACTCAGTCCTGTCGCAAGAAAAAACCATCTGCAACAAACATCTAAGGCTGGACTGACTTCCAAACTCTGGAAACTTGGGCATAGTGCAGGTTCTGTCAGCTCCAAGAGCAAATGAGAATTTTAGAGTGCAGTTTAGTGATTTTTACTCAAGTTATTTAAAGATCATGTAAACAGAACAGCTCAGAGAAAAACAGAGGCGTTTGCTTCTTTTTTTTTTTTCTTCAAGGTCAGCTTCACTACTCTACAAACTACAATACCACTGAAAAAAAGAATGGTAAACTAGAAATAGAGCACTAACTTTCCCTCCGTGAGGCACAAAAGAAGAAAGACAAATTTGAGAGATAAATAATAGCAAAAAATATAAATGGGCCATGCAATTCCTACATTCTAGGAAAAGAGTGGAAAAGATGACTCAGGATTCATACCAGCAGTGAGGGCTGGTATAATAATCTCAATGCAGAAATGAAACAAGTCCCAAATTTGATGAGCAGAGCAACTGTTTTTAACCACTATTTTCCTATATCTAAAGTTTGGATAGCAAATACCCACTAGTTTTGAGAGTTTGAAACAGTCAGATGGTTAGCATCTGGTAACTATCAACAAATTTAGCTACTTCACCTTAATTACCAGAAGATTTCATATTACTACAAAAGAGATATATTCTTCTAAGCAATCTTAGCACTAGCCAGAGCCAGGCACGTGCATTAACTTTCCTTGTTAATCACAGCACTTTAGAAGAAAGCTAGTATTTCAACACAACCCTTCTTGAGTGAGAGAGACTGCTAATTGCTAATTTCAATAACAAAACAGCCCATGTACTCTGTTCTTTTGGTAACATACATGAGAGAGCAGAGGAATATCCTGCACATTTAGAATGTATGCCTGGTACCCAGAGTATCATAAACTAATTAAAATGCTGCTCAATTTGTTGCAGTGGTACTTCAATATGTAACAAGCTGATGCTGAAGTACTTGAGTATTATTAATACTTCAGACTTGTCCCAGTTATGAATGAGAGCTAGACAGACTCTCAAAATGCCGCCAGCACAACAGAGTAAAACATCTTTTAATCCATTAATCACAACATACTCTTTTTAATTCAAAAATAACAGCATTTGTGCAGTTTCAAGCTTTTTGTTCTTATGCTCTTTAACCAAGAGAGGTAACAGGTAGCTGATCTGGTATTACTTAGAAACAAGTTCAGCTCTGTTGACCATACCAGGACCTACTCCCAATACTGACACAAAAACTCATACTATTTTGGTGCAAAAAGCAATCTGTATTAATTAATTTTCAATATTTATTTATTTATTAACCAGAACTTAATGCATTTAAATACATTACAACAATTAAATGACTATGTAAAAAATCCATTTCAAAGAAAGCCATAAGGTTGTCATCTTTTCCCTGTTACAGCTCAGAAGCGAAATGACAGCATTTGTTGACAATCATAGTTTTGGTTATAAATTTTGTGAAATAGTAACACTTACAGAATTATTTTAACAAAGCAGACAAAAAGATAGATCAAGAAATCAAGTTGGACAAAAGCTTTTAAATGGAAAAATAAAATCTGCCAGCAGGCCAAACATCACTTGCTATTCCATGTATTGGATCTCAGCCAAAATATGCGCCTCTTGCACTGTACAAGAATAATGAGAACAGTGTTATACTACTATAGATGCATCAATTTTTCCTTTTATATTTGGGTCACATGCACTACCCACTCTCACCACACATTTAATATTTTCCTTGCAAATTCAGTGTGGTACTGATAGAAAAAATAACCTGTTACATTAACTATTCCACCTCCAAACAACCCTGCCCGCCCTGCAGGAAGCGGGCGAAACCTTGATATTCAGTGTGGGAGCCACTGTTTCGTATCCTGTTTGCACACTCAGCCCAAGCAAGTTCAATACACATCAGGCCAACAACAGCCTTCTCCCACTCCCGACAGGATCTCACGTGGTTAAAACTGCTTGAACTATTCCTGTTATCTGATGTCCCTGTTTCCCACTAATACATCTCATTTTTCTCAACTAAAAGAGCCACATTCTAAGAATATAAATTCCCTGCAAACTCACTTGATTCAATCATGGATCGTTTCGGGTTGGAAAGGACGGATCTTCAAAGATCATCTAGTCCACACACCGTGTCACAGTCAAGGGTATCTTTTTCGACCAGGTTACTCAAAGCCCCATCCAGCCTGGCCTGGAACACCTCCAAGGATGAGTTATCCACAACTTCCCAGGGCAACCTGTTCAGTTCCTCACCACCCTCATTTCTTCCTTATGTTCAATCTCAATCTTCCCTCTTTCCAGTTTCATCTTTCAGTGTTGCCTTTTTCCAGGAAACACCCCAATTCACCATAAATTAATCTTTCTCCAAATATACACTTTGAGACACACAGAATGAAAAGTCCTAAACACTTCATACTCCTGAAGCAACTAGGAGCTGATCACAGGATACCTGGAAAAGTGTGATCTCCAAAACACTCTTTTGTGAAGTGACAACATAAACTCATACCATCTTAAATCTCACTGATTCTCAAAACATACCTCATGGAGCTTGGTTTGGCTTTGCCTTGACAATGCTATTGTGAGAAACCTGAATTGCATCTTAGGTGCCACACATGTGGCATTCTTCACAAGTTTATTTTACATTTCCTGGGGTTTCACAGGTGTCAACACATCAACATGTCATTGGTACAGTCTCAGCTTCCAATGCCAACTCATTTTGTCCTTAATTCATGTGTCACTCCTATTTAGCCAACAGGCAACTGTCTTCATCCAATCCATCTTATCAAGACTGAGACAAGAAAATAAGCATAGACAGAAGTACACAACTGAAAAAACGCCAGGTTTTGCTGCACTGAAGGATGAAACTCAAAGACGAGGAAAAAAACAAACCCCTATCACTGTTCAAGCTGAACACTCACTTCAGCTATTGTATTATGTTCACTGAGCTGAGGCCTCGTCAGGGACCTACTGCTTACTTGACCAACTCAACAGAACAAAGGAGTCAAACTGACATTTAAAAAATGTATCAAGCAAATGAAAAGATGGTCCCATTGCAGTAGTGCCGAAGAACCAATCTTCTTTCATCTCCAGGCATAGTATCAGTCAATCCTGCTTTCAAGTTTTCTCACTTAGTCCAAACAGGACTGAATGACTGCATTAAAAAGATGACCTAGATGGGAAATACTATGGGTAGACAACACCAAATTAAATTTCACTACCAGAAGTCATGTTTTTAGATGAAAAAATTTCACTTGTTTTAATTAACCTGGAACCAGTGAGTAACAGAGCATTAAGAGCAGGAAACTGATGTAATGTGAATAGTAACTTAATTATTTCTTGCACTGGCTTGTTAACTTCAGAAGAGGCTGAAAGTGCTATAAAGATGATGTTCTGCCCTTTAAAAACACGTAGCAACAGCAGCATCATTACCAGCTATCAAAAAAATAAATGCTCTGTATATGAAAACAGCAGCAGACACTTGAACAGCTCAGCAAACTGGAGGTACCCACGCTGAATATACTGCTGAAACTGAATTAATTTGGAACACAGAAAGGTAAGTTGCCTTGAGCAAGCTTCTTTAGTGTAGAAAAGTAAAAATTTACCTTTGAGCAGTGAAGTGAAACTGAGACTGCCCTTAGCTATAGTGGATCTATTACAAAACAAGACTATGGTAAGTAAATTAGTTGCTTGCTGTGTTTTATATTAGAAAACTTCACTGGCCCACACTACCTGAGGGCAGCATACTCAGTCCTGAGCAGAAACATCTTCCTTGCAATCTCTTAATTTTGTAGTTCTCAAATACCAAATGTCCCTCTATTAGAGGCTGCTTAAATGGAAATATGGTTCAGCCTGTAATCCAACAGCAGATTGAAAAGTTCAGGAATGGAAGCCACAAGCAAGAGGGAAAAAACAGAGAGAAAGAGACTGTACACATTAAACAAGGTTTACTCTATGTGCGCAACTGCTGCAGCTGAGGTTAGTATCAGTAAAGATACACAAACATGCAGACAATCCTCACGCTCTGAGAAGCAAAGCACAGCAACTACTCAGTCCTTGAGATGTAACTTCCAAGGATGCTCCAGCTGCTACACTCACCTTCACATATCGCTTCAGAAAGTCTTTTTATATCACAGGCGTCATTCCTTCCTTCCTGCCACATTCACACAAGGTGCTCAGTAGATCCCTAAGCATCATAAAATAATCTCCTCACCCACCTACCTTAATTCCTACTGTTTCCATTTAAACTGAGTTTTAAGATTTAAATTCCCTCACTTAAAACCAACTGAAGGGGTGTGCTTTCCCTCCGTGTAAGACAAGTCTGCCCTCCCAGCACTGCAATCCTACACTTGCAGTTAATGTTTGAGCAGGTAAGTTTAAGGAGTAGTGTAAAAGTCTGCACTTGGAGAGTGAACTTTCTATCACAAAATACACCGAATAAAATCCAGACTTACAAGGTAGTAGGAGTGACACACATACACACACACACAACTGCAAGCCTCCCAACAGTAAGGGCATATGGATACTGAACTTACGGTGCACAAGTAGAATGGAAAATAGAAAAGAAACCAAAGACATAGAAAGACACTGCTTTCAGATGAAATCTAGAAACCTACAGGATATTTATAATGCCAGGAATTACACACTTCTCATTTATTTCTTTTCCCTGAGGGGAAAGTAGTTTTGCTGAAATTCCCTTATACGCTCAGCACTGCCCAGATCTTATATAAGACTCCAGAATACCTGTCAAGGCACTTAACCAGCAGTGAAACTGTCCCTCTTTTGCAGGTATGAGGAATAAGGCACAAAGCTGAAGCAGTCTGCCCACAGTCATCCAGCTCAGCCAGCAGCAAAATCAGAACAAAACCTGTGTTTCCCAAATCGCAAACCCACAGCTACCCCAGGAATCTCACTGCAGTCTCTCAAGTTTGGAACAGTACCTATTCCCTACCAAATTACTCCTATTCAGTCTTCTTCTACTACAAAAGCCTTAAGGATGCACTTCTGGATTTGAATATGAAATTAGGTGTAGTCTGAACTTTATTTCTAAGTTACTACTTCAAATTAATTTAAGTCTGTAATTTTGTTATATACTATATATCCTGTCTCTCCCTTAGTGGTATAAACGTTTTCCCTGCACATCAGGAAGTTCTTCAGCAGATACAGTAATGAATGCAAGCCCCAGAACACTTGAAGCAATGAATAACTAAACAGAAATGGCTCATTTTATGTGCAAAAAGAAACCTTCAGAGATGCATTAGCTTAATTTTCTCAGGACATTTTGACAGATCTGACTCAGCTTCAGCAATCTAGCCTTACTTTATTTTATAACTGGACCAGAGGAGGTTGCTGGATGAAGTTGCCCCATGACTACCCAAGGGTCATCCCACAGATTCTCCTCTCCAAACATTTAAGGCTGGCAAGAACACAGGACTGCTGACAGTACAGAGATCTCTCTCAGTGGACCATCATAACCATGACAAGGCAGCAATATGATTTTTGTTTTTAAGAAGCAAAGTTTCAAGACTGTGGGCTGACCATTCCTCCTCTGAGCGATCAGATTTTTCTCCTGTAACCTGAGAGCCAGTCCTAGCCTGCCCTTCTCATAAACCCATATGTCTGACACAATCCAGTTTACTTTAGGAAATTAATCTAGTGCTGCCTAATGACAGAACATGAGTATCACATTTAGGTTCCTGCAGGAACATCAAATTACAGGACAAATTTGCCTTGAATGAAAATTGGCATAAAATGGATACACAGCTTCTCTCCCAGCTTGAAGGGAAAGTGAGAAAACCTTTATATTACTCAGTAGAACCAATTTATCCAGACTACAGCCGGATCCCCTGCACTAAACATGGTTACATTTCAAGTGTTCATCTCCATTATTGTAACATGTACAGAACATCCCCAAAGACAGGCAGACCTTCAGAACTGTACAGTAACTGTGTATGCAATATGGGAGCTCAGTGTGAACAGGGTGACATTACCACGTCACAGAAACAGCCATCCCAGTCATTTTGCCAACCAAATGTGTTTCCCAAGTCCACCCCCAGCTCCAAAAGCAGCTCAGACCACCTCACCATTCAAGCCAAAATCAAATTCTTCACCTTTGTCTTCCTTCATTTGTCTTTCATCTTATAATATAATTGTGGATTCTGTAAGCTGCATTTATTAAGGCTTTTCCAGTTGAAGACATTTGTATAGATGAGATTACAGACTATAACAGTATTACTTTTACATTTACACTTGAATTTGATAGCGCTCCCTTTGCATACAAATTCAGAAATATTCAACAGTGTTACCTAAAAGCAACAAGCTTTTTTCTGTCTTTTCTCACATTTTCTTTGCAAAAGAGACATTAAATTACTAAGCACTGGGATTCAGTGATCTAGGACTGCATAAGACTTCCAAGTAAGTAAACAGAAAATATGTATTAGGCTCCCTCCCACAAGCAAGAATAAAGCCTCTAACTACAGGTACTTTTTTTTCCCCCTCTTCTTAATAAAGAATATAAAGGTACTTTCTGGAAACACTTCTTTTGTATATTGCTACAAACACAGCAAGCAAAATGAAACTCAGTAATCCTTCAGCTATTTTCTACCAAGAAGTCAAATAGACTGGTAACAAACTACTTGTGGTGACATAATACTTAATTAAAAGATTAAGAACACATTCTTTTCTCAGAGGCAATGCAGCATAAAGCTTTTCTGCCCTTTTTCACCAAACACAGTTTTATTCCAGATGATTAATGGTGATTTTATTCAAGAGTCCCTTCCCTGATGCATGTGCCTCCTATATTTCTACGTCAAATTATTACACACTACTATGCAAGGACACCACATGATGGTATGAGTCAGTAGGGCGGAACCCAGTGTGGCTTTGCTGTATCACAAAAGGAAACACTTAAGTTTTAACAAGTACTTCGGGAGAGTGTTAATAAACTAGGAATCTAGTTTTATTTTAGCGCTCAGAATTGATGACGTGTTTCAAATTAAACACATAAGCATTACCCTGTGTCTAAATTAGGCACGGGGCTAAAACATGACACAGCACAACTGGTAACAGGCACCCTTTGAAACACACCCTCCCAAAACAAGGGAATACATCTCACCAGTCATTTCAGTCATGGCTTCCTCTGCTGCTAGCCTAGAGATGTCAAATGGTGCAAGCACAAACATATACATAAGGAAGGGGCTTAAAAACAAAATCTTTTACATAATCTAGTAGATAGTTACGAAAAATGCTGAGCTTCAGCAACACAGACCAAGCAAGACCTCACAACTCTTTACTACTACTGTCCACTATACCAAGTACATTAAGTGTACTCATATGCTGCAGATCATCCTCCAGATGAAGAACTGACTACATCTTGGATAGGACTCACCTTCTAATTTAAAATGCTACTCTCGTGTAAGAGTTTCTGACACAAAAACTGCAGCTGAGAAAATACAAGCTCAGTCAGTTACAAACTGTAATACTACTGATGCAACATGACATTTTGAACCAATCTGCTTTCATTCTACAAGCGAAGATTTAAGCCTAAGTCAGAGTAATGATATTATGTTCCCCTTTTGATATAATTCTGCATTTCAAGTACATTGCAAGCTTAAGGGATTCTGGAAAGACCTTGGACCTTTCAAAAATTAAAAAAACACAAACCAAACCGAGTCTGGGCATACAATCTGTCCTTTAAAAGTTTCCCATCCACAGGAAAGACACCACTTCTCAACATTTAAGAAAAAACCCTTTGCACACAAGGATGTGGAATAAACCTAACAAGTTGAGAGAGGGAAAGCCCCCAGTGCTTAGGTTCTGATGGAGACCTCAGCACAAGACTACACTGACTGCAAAAGGTCATTAGGGACACAGAATACGAGCTTACTCAAACCAAGTCAGAGGGTCAAAGCATTAAGCAATGCACTTGCATACCAGAGAGGATTACCTACCTAAGTAGTTAACACACAACAACTGTGAGCTCAGGCTTGTATCGATCAACTGCACTAATCCCAAGGGTCGATTGCAGAGTGGTATGTGCTGCAAGATCAATAGCCTCGCTTTCCCAGTTATCAGAGTAAGCACACATAATGCAGGGGAGAAACCAACCTTTGATGTATTCTAGAAGACCTACTTTTTCAAACAAGAAAACTATTTATAAATTGTAAACAACCCTTCTTTGCCTTTCCTTCAAAGAACTGTTTTCACAAACAGCTTCAGAGCTTTCCAATTATGGCTCCACTAGACCTTCCTTTTGCTGACATTGATCTGAATTGCACTGATCAATTTTAAACAGATAATCATGCCTTTAGGTAGAGATCCTTGTAAAATGACAGCTGAAACTCTGGAATTCATGATTGAAGAGACTGTGAGTGATTATGCTAGAAACAAAACACCAGAGAAGGTTGGACAGAAGTTCTACGTAATAAGGAAAACTAAATTTCTCACAGACCAATTTATCAAAATATTCAACTCAGCATCAATTGTAAAATACGGGAACAGACTGCTGTTAAAAACTCATAGAGAGACTGGACATGGACAGCAATTATCAATTAAATAAATTATCAATCCCTAGAGTTTGTGAAAGCAACAGGAAACCATAAGCTTACACAAATTAAAAAGGAGGATGAGTAAGCTGATATCTTCTGTGTCATTACAGCACTTCTGCCACCAGCACCAGCCAAAACAGCTCTGGCTGTCACAGTGTGACAGATGAGGCTGGATTGGTCCAGAAAACTGACTCCATTCTGTCAGTTACAGGTTTTTGTCTCGAGGGTAACAAAACATTATGTGAATAATGGAGATTGAGCTCTTCCACGTGTTTTTGATGATTTTTCACCATTATGATTTTTCTGTTCATCAACATAAACCATACAGTAAGTCTCCCAGGTGACCAGTGTACTCTTTGAATATTCTGAAAATTTAAGTTCTCTTCATTAAAAAGAAATTAACACTTATTGATTCACATATCTTAGATCTGAGAGTTTCTTGGTTTTCCCTTTAAAGTTTCACATCCCTTTGTTTCAGCTCACACTTGAATGGCACAGTGTCTGACTTTAGTAGCAGCAACTTCTTCCCTGACTCCTTTGTTCTACAGGGCATGCACAGGAAAAAATAAACAAACAAAAGGAGATATCAAACGTGAAGGCCAAGTACAGGTGGTGAGGCAAGGAAAGGATGATCGCTTTCAGTTTTGTTTCTGAGACTAAACCCACAAACTTGCAAAAGCTGTTTAAAAATTACATACTTTCTAGAGTCTCCCTACCCTTAGAATTAAGGTTTTTGCCTAAAAGTTTTAAGCCACCCAGTGGCAACGGTGACCTTAAGAACTACTGGCACTTCCGAGTTGCAGCTCTGTGGGTACAGGAAACTGAAGTCATTAAACAGCAGTTCTGCGTGATGCTGTAACCCAACACCACCCCGCACACGCCTCAAAACACTCCGTGTGCTGCTGCTGCTGCCACAGGGGGCGCACCTCAGCCCACCCTATTGCCCATGGCTGCTGCACAGATACTCAGATTTTCCTGTGGAGAAAAGGGAAGGAGGAGGCCAAAACAGTTCTTCCCCACTCTTGCCTGAAAAATGCCAGGAAACGAGCAGTTGCAGAAGTGCCTGCACAGGGGCAGAAAGTCCCATGCTCCAAGGCTAATCAGGAAAGGTGAGGAAGAGGTCTGGCTAACTGCAGCACTTCCTCTTTTTCCTTAACACCCTGGATCACAGCTGGAGTAGGAGTAAGATTTCCCTCACCAAGCTCCCACAAAAGGCTCTTAGTCCCAGAACAGGCAGCGGTACGCAGCAAGCCTTCCATCATCAAGCACAACCCAGCTGCCCCTTAGTTTGGAAACACTCACTTGCCAAAGTGAATAATTTAGGAATATCGACCTCAGAGTGTTTAAATCCAACACAAATACATTTTACTGGGTCCGGGGTGGCAGCTACATTAGTTCCACAGCCAAGTGCCAGAGTCCACCTCTATCTCCACTCTAATGAGACAGCATCAGTGTTGTAACATTTCTGTATGACTGCGGGTTTTTTTCACTTGTTTGGAATGTTTAATGATATGGGCAATAAAAACAGTTGATAAGGTGGCTACTTATTTCCATCTACTGTCATTTCTTTTACTAATTAAAAAAAAAAAAGACCAAACAAAGCAAACCTAACTTTCTCTTTAGTAGGATAAATTTTGAGCTATTCAAACACAGGAAGACAGCCCTTGAATTAAACTAAATATAAATAAATAAATAAATACATGCATTGAATGTCTTACTTCTAGTAAGCACTCAGCTAAAGGGAACACAAAGCATCAGGAAATTAGAGACAATAAACTGAAGTATTCTTACACCAATGTATACATCCATGGAATGTTTGCATCTCAAACTCTGAAAAAGATGTAGTCACAAGCAGAATAGCTAACTGGAAAAGATCCACAATAGGTGATAAGCATAAGCAAAGAAGTTTAGGGCTACAACCCATGAAATAAAGACGACTGGATCTTTAGCCTACAAGGAGATGAAGCCAAACAGAGACTACTCTATGATTTAGCAGAACTCTAAAATCGCAAGTGGCAGAGGGCAGATGGCCACCGTGATTTCCACGGCACTAGAGGCAAAAATTAACAAGTTACCTGTAGGCAGAGTCGACACATACCACACCCCCAAAGAAAATCAGATGTTTTGGTTCTTCACCGATTTAGTGAGGGAGGGGGGGGGCCACTTCCGAACATCACGGACACCAGCAGTTTACTCGGATTTCAACAGCCACCGGGCAAACTCATCAAGAGTTACTAAGCAGAAAGACATTCCCTTGACTCCGGCAGTCCCGGAAACTGCTGGAAAGCAGGAGC
>VXAZ01008142.1:17997-52828 GCA_013399875.1 Gymnorhina tibicen | reverse complement strand
CCAAAGGATCCTTGAATAAATACAGAGGTAAAACCCTTTTTTCCCCTCTAACCGTGTTTGACTTTTAATTCTAAGCCCAGGAAGGGGCAACAGAGTCACAGTAGATAGAAGGAAGGCTCATTCTTTACCATCAGGGTAATGACATGGGACATGGGTTGCCCACAGAGCTGCTGGGTGCTCAGTCCATGGAAACATGCAGCAACAGGTTTCTGAACAACCTGGTCTAACTGATGTCCCTGCTCACTGCTGGGCACTTGGCCAAGACAACCTTTAAACCTAAACAGTTCTATGCTTCTTTATTTTGATCTTCAGCAGAAAGCAGACATATGATGCCAGTTTGATAAAGTGTCCATGTTTCTTTGGGGCTTGGTATATATTAGTAAATCTGTATTACTACAGAACAAAGAACCTGATGCCAAATGATTTTATGAACAGAAAGGAAAGATATTTACGATCTGAATAAAAGTCAAGGCTGAGAACTTGGAAAAATCAGTCAGTGCTACTCAGGTGTGACCAGCAATAGTGTTGATGTAATAGCACAATATTTGTCTTCTTGTGTTGTTTTGTTAGTAAGAAACGTATTTGAAGGAGAACAAGCCAACTTGGCTGAGGGTGAGATCTTTTTATGACCAGCCTCAGCTGGTCTGGAGTTGTGCTGTTGCAGAAGTGGATGTTGACACCTGCTCGTTTTGGCTAGCACTGATGTGCGCATGGCAAGGGAGTCAGCTGGATCAGCTTGCTGCTTTGTGTGCAGACAGGTTTTCTTGTACGGTTAGTTTCACCAAGGCAGAGATACGATCCAGTTGACCCTGCAGCGACTTGAGCACTAGTTGCTGTCACAAGGGTGATGAGACTGTTTGGGTGGATGGTGAGGAGGAGGCATTTGGATTCTCAAAGACAGGCTTAAGCCAATTGTGAAACTTGAACGTGATTGATTCTCTCTTAAGTGACTATTTTTAGCAGGGCAGTGTATTTGTGTTGGGTTTCTTTCAAAAGTTACTATGAATGACAAGAACATGCCCGTGATTTCTGAGAGCACTGTGTGAAGAGCTGGTGCACAGAGCATGTTGTGAGCTCTTGCATGAAGAATGAGCAGTCTCTTTCATGCATGTTATTTGTGCTTTTAAATCTCCATTCATCCTGCTTGTATAATAAAAACAGGATGGCACCCTTTATTTTTGTTCTGATTGATTTATACAATCAACTAAAAGATGGGGTAGGGCTGCCTGTTCATCTGCTGGTTTTTGTGCAGGGGCAGCAGCTGAAGACACGAGAGTCTGTGTGGCCTTGAAATGGCATTTCATAGACCTCTTGTCTAATCTTGCTGCTTAAAGTGAATGTTTCAGTTGAAGATGGGAAGAGAATTTATCTCTAATAGATTGTTAGCTTTCTAGGTGTTTCTTCCCCCTAAATTATTGTCCTCTGAAAGGCAGGTAAAAAAATGAAAAACCCTGGGAAACCATTCTGCTCTCAGTATGGCATATAAGAGTGTGATGGTTTTTGCGGTTCATACTCTTGTTCTTGGATGCTCTGTTCCCTGTCACAGTCTTTACTTTTGGGAAGCTGATTAATGAACTTCCCTCATCAGTGAAGCGAGGTAGTTTCTTGATTAACTTGATCATAAGCAGGTTGGGCAGCCAAGAGGACAGCCATATAGTAATTGCAGGGAAGCCATTTGCCAAAATGACTTCTCACCACTTCTGCAAGCCAAGAGAAAAATAAGCATACAGCTGTCAATCTCTGTAAATGTGCAAAGATCATGAAGTTTCATGGCTATGTCAACAGTAGTACCTGACCGTGCTTGTCTGCCTTGATCCTTGAGTAATAGCACTGTTGCAAGTTGTACATCTAAACTGCTTTTAAAAAAGGGAAGATGGATTTCTCTCTTCCGTGTAATCCAGCCTGTTTCCTTGTTAGGGCAAGGTTGTCTGGCAGAGAGCACGATAGCTGAGCCTGCTATGTTTTTCACAGATGAAGAAGTGTGGTCCTTGCAGTTCTGTCAGACGGCCGAAGCAATCCAGATTTGGTAAATCCTGGATGTTGTTTGGCATACTAAAGACATATGTTTTACTAGAAGGAAGAACTGAATTTTGTGCAAAGCTTAAAATCAAGAGACAAATATGTGCAGTTCAGTGTTTGGAGGCTGGTGGGTTTTTTTTATGTCCAGTAAAAACATTGTGGGCTGGTTTTTAGTTTCTATATAATGAGTACCTGGGAAAAAAGTTCTTATTCCTGTTTGAGATAACACAGAAGATTACTGTATGGTTCAGTTATCAGGACTTTGTCAAGACTCATAATGTCTATGCTGCTTTGAAGTTGTTTGCAGAAGTTCTTATTTCGACAGAAAATATTTTGTATTTTAGTTACTCTGGTGTCTTTAAAAAACTCTTGAAATGGTATTGGAATTTTCTGCACTCTTAGCTGGATGCTTCTCTTGTTTCTTAACATTTCTCCCTTTTTGGCTTTAAAAGTGTCTAGCAACTTTTTGGCTTATCTTGAATTTTGTGTGCTGGATTTACAGGCATGGTTTCTGGGCAGTTAGAGGTGCAGCTTTCAAGTGTGAGCTTTTGGCTTCCTGTGATGCCCCAGGTGATGCAAGAATCCCAGTGTGTACAGGCAGTGGTTGCTTATTTTATTCTAGGGAGGTGGTGGTTGTTTTTAAACTACTGAGTGGCCAAATTCCTTACCAAGCAGGTGGGGAAGTTACTGCTCAGATCTTTACAGCCAAAACAACATAGCCAGTCCCTTATATGTGCAAAGTTTAAGTTCTTTATCTTTTTAGTCCAATTAGTCTAGAGTTTAGGTAAAGGTATTTTGTGTTAGGGTAAGTCTTTATTAACCAACACACGTGTATGACAAGGGTGTCAGACTAGAGAATGCAAAGGGTTTTAATTTCAGTCCTCATACCAATTGACCTGCTCTTCCAAGTGTGAATCTGTTACAGCTGAAGTACAATTCTTCTGAGTCCATGAACATCTTTATGTGTGGATGTGTTTTCCTAATTAGTACTTCTGGTGTCAACATTAGGACCTGCAGCTGACACTTGCAAGCCTTAATCCTAACTACTAAACTGTTAATTTTGTTTAGGGTTTAGGTTTTTTTTCAGTAGTTGAAGGGGAATAGGGGAGGGAATTGGGCATTTCTGCTGGAAAGAAATACTAGGGGGAAAAGGGGATATGCACTCACATGGGAAGGATAAGGGAGGATGAGAGGAGAGGGAATTACTGATCCTGATCCTTCAGTGCAGGTGTTAATTTTCAGGTTATGGCAGAGGGACTGCTGTGTGCATTGTGTTTTTACCAGCTGTCTCCAGTAGTGAAGGCTTTGTAAGGCTTGGGAAGAGCGAGGAGTGCCTCCCTCCTACCCAGCTACACCTCAGCTGTTGCCATATACCACACTTGTGTGCAAAATAAAAAAGTAAACATGAAAATGCAGTCTCTGTAGGAGCAGTCATCTGTTTGTGCAAGACTGCTGCCTACAATCAGTTGCAGGTTGAAGGTGATGCACAATTCTAGACACAACACACAAATAATGATGAGTGGATTTCAGCTTTCTGTGTGGAATGTGTGTAACATACCATACTTTTTCAGGTTTTGATAGGACGTTAATATTCTGCTTGTTCAGTACATCAAGTAATAGATAAGCTGCTAAATTATCTTGATGTTTTCTTATGCTTTTATTAAAGAACAGATCTACACTCTGTAAGAGCTCACCAAAAACATGTATAACTTCTTTCTGAGAACGCCTAGATTTCTCTTCTGTTCTTCTAGAAATGTCTGACAAAGGATTTCAGAACAATTTCCTTGAGGTGTGTATTTTTTAAATTGTATTGAGGGTTTTTGTTATTACTGTTATCATCTTTGGTTCACTTCCAGTGATGAATGTTTAAGACAACATTCTTGGTTATAGAAGGAACAGACTAAAGATGATATAGAATTTAATTATAATCCTGGGCTGTGAATTCTTCATCACTTTCTTTAGTGCCAAGTCAGCTTCAGATCCTCCATTTCCTTGCTTCACTCATGTTCCCTCACAGGGCTTTGTCTCGTCTGTTAGACCCATTTGACTGTCAGTGCAGCTGCGCTCTGAGAAGCCATCTGTGAAATGACCCAGGCCATGAGCCTTCCCAAAGGAAAGTGCACTTTGGCAGGCAATGTAAACCTTTGTTCTGGTTTAAACTGTAACCTCATGGTTGTATATGTCTGAACTGACATAACTCTGGGTATAATGTCTGTTTGAAGAGTTGTAAGGCTTTATTACAGAGTTTTCTGACAAGGTGTCAGTGACATATTGTTCTAATTTCTTGTGTTTTTGCGGGATGAGGTATATAGCTAAATCTTTTTTCAGATGTTCGCACTGGCAAGACTGTATTTAGTTACTATTCTCTATGTATCACCAGAAAATAAATTCCAGTTGCATAGATTTATAAAGTGTCAGTCTTCCAAAGCCAAAACTTTATGGTAAGTGTGATATCTGGGAGGCGGAAGAATCGTGCTAAGCCCCATGGGGCTTAATGGCTCTTCTGAGGTGTGTTTTTTTCTCACTGTGGTACGTAGAAATTGAAAAACAATATTGTTTTGTCCTACTGAATAGGGAATAGAGTTTTCTATTCAAAGGCTTTTTTTTCAAGTGGGAAACTCATGACAGATTTCTCTCTTCTCACTTCCCTTACTGTGAAAATGAAATGGGATGATTGAAATAAAACCCATTGTAATTGTTACTTAACCTGTTTTATGAAGGAATTGATGCATTTTTCAGCTATTCTTGAAGCATTTGTGGATTTCAACTCAAAAAGAATGTCAGTTCAAAATAGGGGGGATATTTGACCAACTTGTTTTTCTTATCTGTTTCATGATGACTTACATGTCTGTTCCCCCCATTTCTTCTTCCCTCCCCCCCCCCNAACATCTCTGATTGAGTTGTTGTTTTTGTTGTGGTATCTTAAATATGAGTTAGTACTCAAACATGTGAGTGGATTTTCAGAGCTTTGAGTCAAATTTCTTCCTCACCTATATTGAGGTCTACTTCAGCTTACTTTTTAGCACAAAAAATGTAACAAAATCCTAAATATTAAAGTCCAGTTGTGGTGATGACCTCTGAAACTAGTTATAGTGAAAAAGCTCTTTTGAGAAATTAAAATGATGTTTCAAGTTGTTAGAATTTCCCCCTTATTCAGTGCAGCTTATGGATGTATTATTCCAGAGGTGGAACTTGGCTTTGAAGATTAGTGTCCAACCCAGTGGTTTGTGGCAGTTTGATAGACACTGGTACTGATTTTATTTCTGAAACAACCTTAGGCCTTTTTAAAATAGGCAGTCTTTCAAAAAACAAGCTGGAGAATATAGTGGTGTCCTGTGAGTGGTGTCCTGTCTCTCTCATTTATCCTTTTTAATCAGGACTTCACGTAGACATTAACTGCAACAGCAGAGGTCAGGTCAGAGTTTCTGCAGCAGCAGATAACCAGCTGCAGCAAGACTTCACTTAAGATTTGCATGACTTGCTCTTCATTTGTGTGACTTTTTAGCTTTTTGAACAGAACTAGAGTCTTATGGTCTTTCTCTTCCCCCCACAGTTTTCTCACATGTTAAAGAAAAGAGTCTTGAAACATTATAAGTCATGTATTGTAAACATAAGATTTTGGTTACTTTTTATAGTAGGATATGCATTTGAAGAAAAAAACCCCAACGTTTAGATACTTTACAGAAGAATGCTGCTTTCAGAATGGAAAACCTGAGAATTCTGGAAAATCTTAGAATTGAGATTAATTTATCCTTGGTCAGAGGCCTGTTTTTCCAACACCTTTTACATCTGTACCTAATAGTGTGGAGCAGAAATACTTGAACTCCAGACACTGAGGATATAGCAAGTATTTTTATGGCAAAAGCTCCAGATGAGATGAATAATTCCCAGGTTGGCATGAGCTTAGGGTAGCAAATGATACTCTGCTTGGCTTCAGGGCTAACCAGTTGAGCTCTTTATTAATTACACACTTCAAAACCAGAAAAATTAAAATTACTGCTAGGTACTTAAACTGCTCCAGCTTGATACTGGAATCTTACCTGTATGTTTTTAATGTAGGTCTGTCCTTCTGAGCTTGTACTAAAAATTGAAGTGAAGAACACTTGTCTGCTTTGAGACTGCTCTTGAGTATAATGGCACAGAAAAATCTGTCTTTCTTCTTTTAGGATGGACACAAGGACTGGATATTTTCAATTGCATGGATCAGTGATACTATGGCTGTTTCTGGTAAAGTAAAATTTTCTCTCTTGAGGGTTTTTGTTTGTTTGTTTTTGAACTTTCCTTCTCTCTGAATTTTATACTTATATACAATATTGGAAAAGTGTTAGGAGACACCTCTGTTGGGGCACTTGAAACCACTTGTACAGACTTAGTACAGTGCTTCATTTTATTTTGTTGTAGGGCCTTAGTCTAGTTCTAATTTTTCTAGTATTAGAATATTACTGTGTTTCTAGTGAGGGGATCTTTGAACACAATGAGTTACAGGAAAGGACTCAACAGAAGAGGAGTAATTTCAAGGGGGGTGTCGGTTATTGGTTAATAACTTTGGAATACTTTAGATCAATATCGGTTTCCTGAAGTCACGTGAAAGACTAATTAATGACAACTGAGTTTGTTCTGTCAAGCTCTCAGTACAGTTGTGTGTGTATGTGCATATGCACTTACACTATGGCAGTGAATACAGAAGGCTGTAATAGAGAAACTCAGTTACTGACTTTTGGTAACCAGTTGGATAATCAGAGTAACTTCATAAAGAATTACTTAGGTAAAGGCAAAAATAGTAATATGCTGTTGCATTAATTAAGTAGTTTACTGCCTTTCTGTGCTGACAGGGTGTAGTATTCTGTACACAGTTGTCAAACTGCAGGTGACAGAAAATCGTAACAGTCTTATATAAAAGTCACATATTTGAATTGTTAGCTTGGTTTAGTAGGATTTTTTTTCCAAACCCAGAAAGCTAATCCTGGAATTTCATTTTCAAATTTAATATAAAAGTTGATCCTTGCAAGTCTCAAGATACCTACAGATACCAGTCCCAGATACCTACAGAAACTCCCCCACATTCAAGCTATAAGCTTGAAGAGAACAGCACAGGTGATTACAGATGTCCAGGGGAAAGATAAGGACCTGATAGAATGCATAGCATGTGAGATTGAACTGTGTTGACTCAATATTTTCTAAAGGTCAGGGGTGGATGTGAGAGTAGAAGTTTTCTCTGTTGCCATGTTCCCTACTGTGGTGCTTGTAGCAGGCGGGATGTAGTGTCCACATGTCAGACAGCAGGGAAAACTTGATGAAAGGAATTAGCAAGACTAGTTGCTAAACTGAATTCTTTAGAACTCACCGACGACCCTAATTATGAGGGAAAAAAGACAGCTAACTTCTGACATGGTTTTAATTTTAGAGATTTCAATTACATCTGTATCTGAAAGTGTGGAGCAGAAATACTTGAACTCCAGACACTGAGGATATAGCAAGTATTTTTATGGCAAAAGCTCCAGATGAGATGAATAATTCCCAGGTTGGCATGAGCTTAGGGTAGCAAATGATACTCTGCTTGGCTTCAGGGCTAACCAGCTGAGCAACCTACATGGAGGTTTTTCCCCTGCCAGGGCTATTAAAAGGGACAGCTTCCTCCGAAAGTATGTCAAAATGTTTAGAAATTTTACTGCTGAGTATTCAGCCTGGATAACAAACAAGATTAGGTGCCATTAAGACCAATGGCATGTAATGGAGTGGCAGGATGTTGTGCTGTTGTTATGCAAGTGCCATTAGGATTCTCCTTTTTGTATTTGTCTCTAGTAGGTTATAGTGGCAAATGCCTGAATCCATCTGTGAGGGGGCAAAGCCACCTCTGCTGTGCTAGACCACCCCTATTGCAACAACATGTTTTGCTTTACTGTCTTTACAGCTTGTTCCCTATGAGGTCGCAAAGCTGATAAATTTAATAGCCTCATATAGATATATAGTCCTTTCTGGCATCTTCACTATTAATTTCTTTTGACAGAATTTCTCGCTTTATGTAGAGAAGAAATTGAGGTACCTGTCAAATCTGTCAGAGCTGACTTAATGGAAGTGAGTTGCCTGAACACCAGAAGGGATGTGTATAAGGCCTTGGATTAAACCTGTGTTGATCAGGCATTCAGCTTTCTTCATCCAGTGTTCTTAACATGAGTGATTTGTATTTTGGATTAATGTCTTCGAATTCAGTAGAAAAATAAAATGAGTTCTTGCTTGTTTAACCTAAATTACATTCTTTAAGGAAGAAGTGGCACAGGTTTTAGCAAAATAATTTTTCTAATAGATTTCATCCAAAGTGGTATAAATTGTGATTTGAAATAGATGTTTCTCTTCAGCTCACGAATAAGTGTGTAGTCAGCCATAAGCATAGTGGTAGAAATCAAGTAAACCCAAATTGGCATAAACCCAGCTGAGGTTTTTTTGGAGATTTTTTGCATTGGTTTAACAGACTCTTCTACCAAGGCTGAGAATGACAGGCTCAGACTGGACCTATAGTGTTCAGTCACTTCTGAGTTCATTCTGTGTATGAGCTGATGATAATGGTTGCACAGAGTTGTGGGTTTTGATGCATCCTAATAAGTTTGAAAACATATGACATGGTCTAGCGGCTTGGAAACCATGCGGGCAGTTGATAGTGAGTTCATAATATTCTGAACTTTACAGCTCAGTAAAATCATGCTTTTGTTAATAATGATTAATATATGGGCATAATAGCATGTTCTGTTAGATTAAACTAAGAGTATCCTTTTTTTCCAGACCTTATTGATTAATCTTTTTTTTTGAAAAGAGGAATTCTGTATATGTGGAATGGACTATTCATTTATGGACTATTTGATCAGGTTCCCGGGATGGTTCGATGGGTCTCTGGGAAGTCACAGAGGATGTGTTGTCCAAAAGTGATGCCAGGCATAATCTCTCTCAAGTTCCTGTCTATGCCCACATAACACACAGTGCTCTGAAGGATATCCCCAAGGAGAACACCAATCCTGACAACTGCAAAGTCCGAGCACTGGCTTTCAACAATAAGAACAAGGTCAGTAAGAGAAGCAAGACAGTTGAGAAGTCCTAAAACTGTCCCTCTGTATTAGAAAAACTAAAAAGTAATCTAAACAGAGTATAACAGAGTGTAACAGAGAAGCAAGCTAATATGTTTTTCTCTGATTCTTTCACATCCTTGTCTGGTGAGGCGGTGGTTTTAATCTGCTGTGTCTGCTTCTGCCCCAAGTGAATGGAGAAGTCCAGAAGGGAAAAAAAAAAAAAAAAAAAACAACCCCAGACATTTTAGAAGGCACAGTTTTCCCATGAGTTTGATTTTAGATTTGCATCCTAAGCAGGGGAATAAAGAATAAAGGAATATTTACAAGAAGCAGATAAAGCACCAAAACATGTCTTGCAGCTTGAATACCATTCTTGAGTGCTGTTTCCACTTTCCTTTGCCCTCTGTGAAGACCAGCTAACATTTAGCAGTTCCTGTTTTGGTGGCTGAATCCTTTCTGGATTGCTCAGCAAGTGAAGTGACTGACTCACAGGGCAGGCTTTGTGGGTCTTAGTGCTTGCTTCAGGGTTATTTTGTTGGTATTTGACAAACAGTAAATGTCAATCTCCCGCATCCTGAGCTCTTGTTATTACTAGTGGGAGTAGCAATTCATCCTCCCCTACTTTTTTCCCCACTGCCCTCAAAGAACAGAAGAGGTCTGAAGCAAAGGTGGGTGTGCTGTTGGAAGCACCATGCTCCTGTAGACTTAATTTTTCACAATAGCTGTTAGTTACTTCTCTGATGGAAACTTCATGTAACTTTTTCAGTAGAGTAGTGCCTGAAATTTGCTTCAGGGTTAGAATCAGTGTGGGACCTGCTGAAGAGAAGTGTCAGCTCTAGATTGTGCTGTCTCATAATTCATTATTTGATTGCCTAGCAAGATTTTTGGTTTTGAAAGTTACTGTTATTTACTCTTTTGTTAATTTAGATTCTACTTGACACCTTTGTACTGTATTGCATTCTATAAAGATCAGTATAAAATGAAAATTTATCTTGATGGAGCCTTTACAGGATTATGGATGAGTTCAATCCAGAGTGTGCAGCCTGCCTAGAAGAGAGTGTGAGTTTGCAAAGATATCTATAATACAGAAACTAACTCTCTTCTTTTTATTTTCCTTCTACTAGGAGCTCGGAGCTGTATCCCTGGATGGGTATTTTCATCTTTGGAAAGCAGAGCACACACTATCAAAGGTGCTTTTCTGTTTGTTGGAGTTAAACTTCAAAAACTGCAAGCAGTTAAGGCTGTTCACTATTCTTCATCTCCTTCAAATATTTGAAGAGCAGCAATGTTTGTAAAACACTTAAAAGTTCTATGTAAAATGAAATGTCCTAAAATTTGGAGCTTGAAGAGGAGAGGACTCTGCACTCCCCTTAATTTAGAGGGCAGGAAGCATTCGTAACTTTCTGCTGGTTCTGGTTTAGCTGAAGTGAACCGTTGTGTAGAGTACGGTGGATACTTGATCAGTAGAATTCGCCAGGGAAGTTGCACTTATTTAAGTGTAATGGCAAATCACATCCAGACTTACCTATGCTAGCGAATGTGATAGACTTTTTCAGCTGAGAGCTGATGTCACTGTGCACCTGCTAAAGAAACAGCAGCTTAGAAAGATCCAAAACAATTTATCAAAATGTCCATTTTTCTTGGCTTCAGCCTTTATTCTCTGAGTTTGCTTCAGATAAGGTACCCCGTTGCTTTCAGGGTTTTTCCTTCTGGGTCTTATTTTTCACCTGCATTTTGTGCTTTTTTTCCCTGCAACTTCCTAGAACATAGCTTACAGAATTGTTCTGTTAATTCCTTACTCTTTTCTTGTAATGGGTTGATTTTTATTTTTTCTGTTTCCAGTTACTTTCCACAAAGTTGCCGTACTGCAGAGAGAACGTGTGTCTGGCTTATGGTCAGGAGTGGTCAGTGTACGCAGTAGGATCACAGGCACATGTCTCCTTTCTGGATCCGAGGCAGCCTTCTCACAATGTTAAATCCGTCTGTTCCAAAGAACGAGGCAGTGGTAAGAAACCTGTCAAAGGTGCTTCAAATGGTTTGCTTGCAGAAGTAGCTGTTAAAACTGTAGCTGTAAGTCATGCTTCTAATAACGAGGAATTTTTCCAGTGATCGGCTAAATAATTAGCAGTGTATGGATAGGTTTGGCTTTTGTGACAGTATACCTTGAGCAACCAACAAACAAAATGTGACCAGCTCTGAAATGTAACGAAGGGTAACATCAGTGCCTTTAGGAGCAACTCAACTGTAAACCATCCAAATATTACTGAACTTTCAAAAGTGTGTATTTTACTGCTATATACTTTTTACTGGGCCCTAGTCTCTTTTTTTATCATCTCAAAGCAAATCTAGTTTTTTTACCACTATTCATACTGTTCCTTCATTCTTCTCTATGAATTACAAAAAAAGGGATTTTGTCTGCTCTGTCACACCTTATTGAGAGTCTGGGCTGTGAGAGAATGCTTTTTTTGTAATTTTAAAGCCATGAGTGAGACTCCTGATTTTCTGTGTGATTTGAGTGCTATTTCCTTTTCTCATATGGATGCAGTATGTCCAGTTGAACTGTACACCAGGGCCAGGCTTGAGGGCTTGCAGAGTGTATGGTTCCATAAAGTTCTCTCCATATACTTTACTGTCAGGCATGAGAAGGCACAGTGCCGTATTAATCCTGGACTAATAAGCTGCAGTCCTTATTTAACTTGTCTCTGGGCTTCCATCTCTTCATCAGGCAGGTTATCAGAGGCATGTATGTAGATAGATGTATGTAGGTTATGAGAGGTACGTACGCAGGCAAAGGTTAGGAAACTTCTATTTATGTGGTTACTGAGTGGTGATGTCTAGATCAGTGTCAGAGTCTGCTGCTTTCACATGTGGGAGAAGTATCTATGTCAGAAGTCAACTGAAAGTCTTACCAGCAAGACCTCTTGTCTTGACTTGCTGTCACTGGGGATTCTGCCCAGGTCCTGATCCAGACACTGCAGTGTGATGCCCAGTGGTGGCTGGTGGCTGAAAGCTGCCTCAAGTATGTGATCATCCATATTGGGGGATAATGTGTGTAGGGAGTACCTCTAGGGCTTTCTCCAGTTCATGTCTGAAGAAAGTCTTTGTTCAGGGCTGTTTTCTGTTCTGCAGAGTAGGTGCATCTTTTTATTTGGCTTGGTGGTGGAGGCATATAAATAACAGTAATTCCCAAGATACAGAGTGTTTCCACTTTCTATTGATCTCCCTGGGACTTGGAGTGGTGGAGTACCTCTAAAAAACAGGCTCTTTATTGATCTGTGGACTAAAATCTGATTTCAAGTGCTTTGCAGTGGTACCTGAATGTGCTTTAAGTTTCCAAGTGCACCTGCTGAATGTGGTAAGTCCACATTAACTTCAGTTCACTAGTGTTGTACACAAAAGCAGGTCAGAAAAAGGTGGTGGCTTAGGCTGGAGCTGGCTTTCCCCTGCTGTAACCCTGTCTGCTCTACACAAGAAGGCAGTGAATGCTTTTTAGTGCCTCTTGTAAGTGTTGCTTTTCTTAGCAGCTATACAGGGAAATGCAGGCCTTGGACAGTAGTTCTTGATCCATGAAAGCAACTGCTCTCTGCATGACTGGCCTGCAGAGCCATTTTGTGTGCCCTTCATTTCATGTCCTGAAGGCAGCAGACAGAGCTTGTGTAGCATTGACACTGTGACTTCTTGTGTAGGACATACCACTGCATCTTCATTTCCTTGTGGGATCTGTAGACCATTCCTGCAGCTTGGGAGTGAGGCTCAATATACTTACCTAAATAATCCAGGTCCACAGGTGGTAGAGAGCTCGGACTGTAGGAGAACTTACTGTGATTGGTTTTAGGCACAGGCTGTACTTTAGCATGGGAATCTGAGGTACTTCAGCCCCTTAGGAGACAATTTGAAATTAGGTTTTTAAAAGCCTGTTCTAAATAGCCTTCTTAGTAGTGGGTACATCATGGATTCCTTCAGTTAATTTCTTTGGTTAGAGAAAGATCCACGGTTGTTCTGCATTTTATAGCTTTTTATTAATAAATTTAATTGAAAAGTATGTGCCATCTGCCTTCATACTCCATTACCTGTTTGTGTGAAGTGTTCTCCTGGGTGACTTGTCAAGAGCATTTCTGGAGCAAAAATAAGAGGAGGTCCACTCTTGTGCCTTTCTCCTCTTATCCAAGTGACTGCTCTTGCTGACTGCAGAGGGCTTAAAGCTTTCTGTGTGTCTTTGCCAGAGCCAGGCCTGTGTCATAGAGGTGGGGTGAAGGTCTTCAGCTGTCTTAGGTGCATTTTTAGCTCTCTGAATTAAAGCATATGGATCTCATAATCTACTTCAGCAGAGAGACTTGCACGATGGTTTCCCACCTATTAAGCCTGCAGCCAAGACTTCACCCCACATCTGGAGCAGGACAATATAGCCTTGTCTGTTCTAATGTGTGTCACAAATGCTGGTGGCTGTGGATGTCACATCCGGTGGCAGAGGTGGAAGGATGAGGTCATGTTTCTTGTTAGGACTCTATACAGAGGGGAAGGGGAAACTCCCTGGCTGCATCCACAGCTCCTGGTTGTCTGCTGTCACATGCGCTGCTGGGAATACTCCAGGATGATACAAGTTTTGTGGCATTCAGCCCTTGCTTGGTATAGTGACAGCACTTGGCACATGAATGTAGCTGGCATAATTCACTCTTTTCCTCTCCTGTTTGAATGCTTGTTTAGGCTGTAATTCAGTGGTACTTTAAAGAGGGCCTAAAAAGCCCTAGCCATCCTGTCATGGAGGAAGGATAAGTATAGATGTGATGGAGTTCAATCTGAGTGGAAGAGTTGTTTGGAGTAGACTGGTTACACAGAACAGTATTTACACAATAAATGGAGGTGAGATGACAGAACGTTTTGCAGATTGTAAATTCCTACATACAGAATCTCCCCAAGACTAGTTCCAAGGAATCCTTGATTAGCTGCGACTTCAAATTTAGGTTTTGTGAAAACAGAATGTACTCTTTTGTTCAATGTAGTGGCATAACTGAATTGTGCTAACATGTTTAATTTGAACTGTACCTTCCCATGTACTGGTGGAACATGGTGTTGTTTATATTGCAGGATTCCTATTCTGTTTTCATTCCTGGCTAAAGTGCTAAAAACGCCAGCTACTAGCGTGCTTGTTTGAGAACATTTGAGTGGAGACAGATCAGGCTCATTAATAGTTTTGAAGCTATCTTAGCAGCAAAGTGACTAGTGATTATTATGGTTACACCTGCTTACAGCTAGCCTGTTGATCAGCACGATGCCCTTGGTGGCAGCTGGGACTTATTTTTCTCAGATGGTGACTTACTGCAGGTTGGCAGGTAGTTAGAGAGGGTGTGAGCTCGTGGAGGAAAACAGTGTGATGTTCTTCCTTCTGCTGCCATGTACTTGCTTTTGGTGTGTTCACCTAAAGGCTTGTGGCAGACAGAGCAAAGGTACTCTGAACCCTAATTGGCTTATCTGGCAGACCTGAGGGCTGGTGAGGATGAAGCTTCTTACTGTGCACCATCGGTGTAGCTGATAGCCTTGATGAGTAGGGCAGTCATGTATGCAGTTGAAACTGCTGTTTTAATAGCATCAGTGGAATTTGTCTGCACTGCTTTGTAGCGGTGGGAAAACCTGTGTGTTGTGGAGAGTACTAGTAGGTACTTTACACATGAAGCAACAGCACTGCAGAGCCAAAGCATCCCTCTTCCTTACTGCACTGTCTGTCCCTTCTCTGTCTGACAGGTATCCGCTCGGTGAGCTTCTATGAGCACATCATCACTGTGGGGACAGGGCAAGGGTCCTTGTTGTTTTATGATATCAGAGCCCAGAGGTTCCTGGAAGAAAAGCCCCCCCGTGCCTGCTATGGGCAGAAGCAGAAGTTAGGAGGAAGTGAAATTTTGAAGCTGACAACTGGGAAGGGCTGGCTGGTAAGTAGTTTATAGCTGTGGTAGAGGTGGGGGGAAGGGGACCCATTTTACAGGAGTGGCATAGGGTTTGAGCCAGTTCTTTTTGGACCTCTTGTGTGAAATGTGTGTCAGTATTCATGTAACTAATAACTAACAATGAAGAGCAAAAAGTGCTGCAGAATTGCTTTATACAAAAGCTTTATGAAAGGGTACTGAAGGTTATTTGCTTGAGTGTAAGGCATAGTGACTGCAGTTCTTAATGCACTGATTCATAAATTAACTAGATTTTATATCATTATATTTTCAAATGTAATCTAACTTCTAGTTTTCAGAACTTCAAACAGAAAATAAATTCTTTCTTTAAAGCCATGGTAATCTAATGTGTTACTCAAAGCAAGAGAGCCTTAATTTAATTGTGTGCAATTTTAGAAACTGTGGTTTCCTGAGGTAATACCATGGCAGGCACTTGAGTTTGGTTTCCTGTATGTTATCATAAAGCAGTTAATGGCTTTGTTTAACTTTGCTCCATTAGCTTTTGTATCACTGCAGCGTCCCTACCCTTCACTTCCCTGTTCCAGTGTTTGGCCTAAGTCTTCTCAGAAGAAGCTTCAGGACAAGCTTCTGGTATCTTTTAGTTGACCTGTATGAAGCTTCAGATTGTTAAGAGGAAATACCTCTTTTTAGGCTCTGGAAGCTACCTTCTGCTTTTGTGAAACAGGGTTTTGGGTTTTTTTGACAACAATAATGATCTAAACTTTCCTTTAACAGAACCATGATGAAACCTGGAGGAATTATTTTTCTGACATAAATTACTTCCCAAATGCTGTTTACACCCACTGCTACGACTCGTCTGGAACGAAACTCTTTGTGGCAGGAGGCCCTCTCCCATCAGGACTTCATGGGAATTATGCTGGTCTCTGGAGCTAATGATAACTCTTCATTCTGATGCTGATCTTTACACAGATTTCCACTTTCTTTTTTTTAAACAAAAAAATTGTGTGATGCCATTGATTCCTGATTTAAACACAAGTTATTTTTTGGCAGAGTTTTCTGTTGGTCTTCAACAGTTTTGTACATCTTTTTGAACTAGTTTTTTGCTTTAACCTCTTTGATCCTTTATATGGAGGGGTTTTGAAATCCTTTTTTATTGTATTTACTCCAAATGACTCTTCCCCCACATTTAGGCTGTCTTGGCCATGTGCCCCCTCTTCTACTTTGCTGTGAGGTAGGATTTCTTTCTTATAGAGTGGTTGCTCCTGAGCTTTCTGTGAAAGTCTCAGGGCTGCATGTGTGCAGGTACTTTGTGTCAGTTACATTACCTGGAGTGAGGACTACTTGTAATTAAAAAATATTAAAAATATTTATAAGAGATAAGCTACTACTTTATCTGCAGAGCCTGGCCCTAGCCTGGGTTGATCATATTTTTTAAAAGTACAAGTCTAATGACGCTGTTTATATGTAGAGGGATATGGTAATTTTAAGCTGTACTCACTGGAGCCCAGGGATGGATTCCCTACGGGTATTGCGCATCAAATCCGAAGTGCAGGAGTTTTCAAAAGTGCATTTGTGTTTGAATGGTAGTTTTCAGCAGTGCTAGGAGCAAAAATTGATCTATTTCTTCACTGCCCGTCCCAGGTATCAGCTTGCACAACTGGAGTTTGTATAGGCTGTTCTGCAGCGTGGCTGTTGCAGGGTGACATTACATTGAGGGCTGCAGAGGTACTGAGAGGAAATGGGGGCTAGTTACTCAAATAAACTAAATCTGTCTGTTCTTCAGATGAAACATGGTTTCTAAATAAAGTGTTAGGGCAGCTTATAAGCTCTTCATAAACTGCCTAAAACCTAGGACGTTTTTTATCCCAGGTTGTGGAAATTTTTCCTTTTTGCTGTTCTGGTTGGCCATCTGCTCAAATAAGCCAATGGAATAAATAAACTATTTTTTTTCTCCAAGATTAAAGAGTGCATCTCAGACTTTACTAATGAAAATGAGAGCTTTCTGTGAAGGAGGATAGCTTGGTGTTACCTCACTTTGTGCTAGCATGTGCTGTAAGAGAGGCTCAGGCTTTTCCAGAATCCCCTGCTGCCTTCTGCATTCAGACTCCCTCCAACTTCACCAGGGACTGGGAGGGGAGAACAGGTCCAATGTCCTTCAGGTCCAGCTGTGAAGCATGTGCTTCCCAGGGTGATGGCCTTACCTAATACTCAGCTAAAATGCAAGACTCCAGGGTGTTCCTCCTTTTGGCAGGCTTGTTACTGAAGCCTCTGTCCTCTGCTGGAATTAATGCCTTTCCCCTGACGCTGGTGGAGCAAAGTGTACCTGTACCTCACAGCTTTGGTGTCAAACGAGCAGTTGGTTGAAGCTGAGAGGAAAGACAAGGCTCTGGGACATGCTCTGTTCTCCCATCTCTGTGGGAGATCACAGCTACCACTGCAGTTCTGCCCACAGCCCAGAGCTAGTCTGCTTGTGTCTTTGCAGTCTCTCTCATCTTCATACTCAGTATCTTCATCAGTAACACCAAGCAGTCAGCATCAGGCTTAAGTTCCAGTTGGTATGGAGACCTGGATGGAAATCCTACGAGGAGTGCAGATCCCTCTCTTGGATTGGGGTGGAAATCCTGGCAAGAGAAGAGCTCTCTCCCAGGTGTGCACCTGTCCCAGAAGTATAATTAGCACTGAGCACTGACACAGGTGCTTCACAAGCAGATCATCTTCCATTGTTTCATAATGTACTTCCCATTGTGGTTTGCTTGCTTAAACTGCATCAGTTCAAAGTACTGTGTGTATGGCTAGTCAGACTTTTCCTTGAAAAGGGCAGATTATATACCATGGGGTAGCTGCTTTGGTTATTTTAGGGGTTTAGAAAACAGGAAGTATATGAAGAAAAGTCTGGGAGAAGAATGGCAGGATTTGTCTTTCTACAGCTACTGTGTAAGACCATTCTGTCACAAGGAACATGTTCTGCTTTGGTTTTTGGGGTTTTTTTTAATTGGGTTTGGTTTGAAGGTTGTTTTGTTTTGTTTTGTTTTGTTTTGTTTTGTTTTGTTTTGCTAAAGAAGCTAGACACTTAAGTCTACATAAATGTCCTCCAGTTCTGCTGAAGCAACAGGTAATAGCTGGGCATTTAGTGTCAGCAGTGCCAAAGGGAGACTTCAGTTTGGAAATTCTAGCCCTGATGTTGATCTATTAACTGAAGCATATTTTAGGCCATGATAAGGGGAAAAAGGGTATTTATATGGCCTTCAAACACAGAGGCTGATTTTTCTGCAGTGTCTAGGTTACTGAGGAGGCACCACTGGAAATTGTCCCTCCCTGCTGACTCTGATCTCCAAAAATACCTCAGTATGTGCTCCTAAAGCCTGGTAATGCGAGTGCCCTTTTCCTCCTTCTTTTTCCTGCATAGAAAGCTCTGCACAATTCTCATATGAATCTGGACAATGATGTAAAACTCAAGTCTCACCTGCTTTTGTGTATTCTGCTTTCAGGATGCTTTCTTGCAAAAATAACTTCTTGTGGTAAAGGAGCCATCTTTGTTGCTCCTTTGTATGAAAATCCCCACAAAAAACTGGAACCAAACGAGATAGTGCTGCAAGCACACAAACAAATTGGGCCAGAGATAACTCAATTTCTAGCTAGTTTCAGTGGTTTTAAATGCTTATAGCAATATAGATGTTAAGTCTTAGAATATTTTTGTGGCTGGTCATAATTTTTGTTCCAATCACTCTTAGAAATTGAGGCAGAGAAAGGTGATGATGATATGCCAACTGTCCAAAGATAAGTGATAGGAGAAAAACTGAATTCTTCTTGACTTTGATTTTGTTGCCCTATTGGGTTAGGTATCTCATGAAATTCAGGATAGTGGTTAGAAGTGGGGAGGGTTTCCCATCCAAGTGCAGGAATGGCTGCAGAGCAGGGAATCTCCAGGCTCCACAGAGAGCCGAGTTGGGTACCCCATTGTTCAAAAGGGAGATACACCTCTGCAATGGAGTGAGCTCAGTCTGATGACTGCACTTAAGTAGCTTCTTGAACAGCTTGCTGTGTGCTGCTGCGACCCAATGACATGCATATATTCAGACCATCTTACCTTTTCCACTGTTTTCTTAAAGATTTCCCTCCCTTGGTCTTTCCTGCTAGAATGGTTTGTTTGGGGCTGCTTCCTCCAACCCAAATCATACCAGTCTTTGCTGTAGCAATATTGTCCTTGCAGAGGTGACCTCTGCTGAGCAGGAACAGGCTTGCTGGCATTTTGTCAACCTGTGCTCAAGACCTTCAATTTGCTTTATTTTAACTGGGTGGAAGTTGAAGGCTGGCTCAGACTGTTGAACTGGGCAGTTACCCTTGTACATGTTTGACTGATGTGATTACACAGTTGCAGTCTGTTCCGAGTGGGGAACATAGTCTGGTTTATCTCGCTTGAAGGAGAGAAAAGAACTTTTAGCATAACATGCCTTCAGACTGGCTGCTATTGACTTCTCAGTCCTGTGGGATCTTCTGTGCTACCAGTGAGTGTAGGAAGCAGTTAGTTTTACTGCTCAGCTCTTTTCAGTAGACTACCATGTTAATTAGGGTATTTTTGGGTATTACATTTTCAGTATTCATAATAGGTAATCAAACTAGTGAGTCACTTATGGGTTTGGTAATACCTAGCTTGTAAATACTGGGTAGCAACTCCTCAGTAACAGCTGGGTGTTACATCATGGGACATTCCTGAGGAATCAGAAGCTACTTTGCAGTTTTGGCTTGAGCACAGTAATAAGGGTTGTGCTCACCCTCTTCACTAAACACCTTATTCCTGTAATTCCTCCAGCTTTCTCCCTTGTACAGTCAAGTCTTGTAGGGAGAATTGCTAGTGCTCTCCTCTGGTGCTTTCTGGGATTGCAGTAAAGAAGTCAGTCCATTTGTTTGATTCCCTCATCAGTGCTGCTGTTATTAGTTCAAGGTGAGTAAATTACCAAAGAATAGTTGTTAGTAGGTTTATGTTCATAGTGTCAGTTGTTCATTCTCCTCACAGATCCATTTTTAAGATCACTGCAAGAGTGCCCAGTGATCTTGCTGGACTTCGTCTGTTCACAAAGTGGGTTACTCTTGTGATTCTCTTCAGGAGAGGAACTCCTGAATTGCATTAAGGGGTTTATATTTGCTGCCTCCATTTTAGGGCTTTGGCAGCTTTTTGTATCTAAAGGATTAAGATACTTGGGGATCATTCTCTTCCAGAATTTCATCCTATTCCTTCATCTGAGACTTGCTTTGTATATAGCTTGCAAAGTTAACAGATTAGATTTATGATCCAGCTATGTGGAGTGGTGCTTTCATGTCTTAATTTGTGCCCCTCAGCTGAGAGGCATTCACAGGCCTTGTGAACTGCTGTGCCTCACCTGGTGCAGGTGTGAAACAAAGCAGGCTTGCCTAGACCCTTCACGAGGTCACTTGTTTGCAAGAAACCGAGGACAGATGGCCTGTCAGTTACTGCACATGGGAAAGCAGCAGCATCTTTCAGCAGCCAGGTGGGAACTCCGAGGTCTGTTTTTAGTGGTCTGATACCCTTATTTTCAATAAAGCACTTTTCCAAGGTGTCTGATATCTTTTTAATTAGCTTCTTTTGCAATTGCTGCTATGAGTGAATTACTGGACTGGGGTACAGCTTGTTCCTAAGGAACACCATTGCAGAGCTGTGTGTTATGCAGGTGGAGCTGATCCTCTGGCCAGCCCGTGCTGAGCCAGGGACTCCTGAGCTACCAGGCACAAACTTTTTAGCTTAAAGCCAAGTGAAAATCCCTGTGTGCCCTGCTGGCCACCCCACAGTCTAAGCCCTTGGTGTGACCTCAACTTAAGATGCATTTCTGAGTGTTACAGTGCCCTCAGTAACTCATTTGAAAGTCTGAAGCAGACACCCCTGGACAAGGGAGAGTGGAAGAGAGAACACAGCCACATCTTGTGTGACGTGCTCTCTGTACATTTGTCTCTTTGCCCCTATACATTTGTGTGCTGAGGATGGGCAAGGAACACCAGAAAAACAATAAAAGGCAAACAGTGTTTGGTATGGCTCTCGGGACCCCGGAAGAACTTAAAAACTAGAGGGGATACGTGAACACTTAATGAGAAACATCTCTGGGAGATCAAGTATATATCCCTGACATTCCTGCTACTCTGTTAATTTTCAAGGATAAAATTAGGAAGTATCTTTTTGCCAGTGATGCTGGGTTTTTTCATTAAAACCATGTGATACCTTGGCTCACAGATAAAAGAATGCTCTTACAGAGAGGAATCTTCCCATTTCCTAACAGCCTTTCCCACTAGTATCCTGCTGGGAGCAGTATGGTCTAAGAAAGTACACACAGATTTAAAATGGAGTGCTGGGGTTGGCAGAGTTGGGAAAAATGTGGGCTGACTTTCTATACCCAAAAAACCACCAACACTTGACTGTATACCAATTGTGGTTGCTGTACTGAAACTGAGAGGGTGTGTATAAAACTGCTTGCAACACAGTGCAATGTCTTTAGTCCTAGATTCTTTTGAATTTATTCTTTTGCCTTCAGGACAAAAAATTTAGGAGTCAATACACTATTTTCTTAGGAACTGCTTTTCTAGATTCCCTTACTAAAAGGGAAAATTCAGGTGCTGAATCTTATAATCTCATTAAACGTGTACTTTTTATTTGCCCATTCACCTGGTCTCTTGTCATTTCCAAGGCCTCCCACAGTCTCAGGGTATAAATCACTATGACTCATCCAAATAGTACTGAAACGGACCAACCAGAGGTTAATGTGCCTTCCTCTTCTGGTACCTTGATCTTTGTAAAGTTATCTCAAACTTGTCACTGTCTTAGGGCTGGGTACATGCATTGTCTTTTTCTAAGATGTATGTGTTGAAATTGCAAGAGGTTTGTACTGTTACTTGTGACTTGTTCCATTTGTGTTAGGATGTGGTGTAGACACAAATCAATGCGCTGGTTGGTCTTGGTATCAGTCTTGCCAGGGACACCTATCAGTGCTTGCTTATATGTTCATGTGTACATAAATGCTGGATCTTCCCCACTGCCTGTGGTGCATAAGATGCACAAAATACACAAGGTGTTTTAAAATGTGCAGTGATCACAACTTGTTGCCTGAAGGTAGGATGTCCTACAGTGAACTGTTTTAAATGTTTTTTTTCCCAAATATTTTTAACAAGATCCAAAGCCTTGAGGGAAAAAAAATAATGAGGACTTGCTGATACTTGATGGTTTTTGTTGTGAATCCAGGGTCTGATGTTTGTTAATTCCAAATCCACCCATCTAAGAGGCTTTCTCAGCTTGTTTCTGTCATGAGCTGTATCAGAAACAGCGCTGAATCCTGAACTATCACAGAAACTGTCAAGCAAAGTAGTAACAGCTCTCTTTAAATATTACAGTGCACATTTTTTAACTGTAAGATAAACCTGTTCCAAGTTATTGATGCAGCTTGCAAATGGAACAGTGGGAAATTGCAGATAGTATGTCAAACCAGCCTGTCTGCACATGGGGCTCAGCGTCCTGTTACCTTGCGAATTGTTTCTCCTCTCTGAAAAGGGTTTTTTTTGTTTTTGTTTTTTTTTCAATACAAAGACATTATACATTTGGCTTAGTTTTCTAAAGATATATTTGTTTACAAACCTCAAACTGACATCTGGAATTTGGGCTGAGTTTCTTTCTCTTATGCAGACAGTACAATTGATACATGTTGTCTCATAAGAGCATGGAAACGGGAACATACATATCTTCACTTGCTGTGGCCTTCCATGGACATGCCTATGCATAATGAACTGAATTACAGTACTGCACTCTGTTGATCCATGAGACTGCCTTTGTATTTAGAAACAGCACGATTAGTCATCAATGTATTGACATTAATACATGGTCATGGAGCTCTAAGGTCTGTGTGTTTTCTGTGCTAACTATATCTGTTCTCTCTGTACTGCAGTGCAGATTTACTCTGGAGTCCTTTTTGCTTCTTGCTAATTTCAGAGTTCCTTTAAATTCAGTAAAGTGCTGTTTTTATGACAGTCACTTTTCAGAGTAGAACAAATGGATTTAACTTAGTTTTCTATCTTTAGCATCTTCCTCTTCTCCCATTCCTTCCTAGTTCACCTGTAACAATCAGTTCAAAGCTGTCTGCCTACTCTGAAAATTATTAAGTCATAATAAAAAGAAAACCTGTATCCCAATGTGGCAAGATCACTGTGCTTTTACCATAAACTTCATGGCTCGATGCCTGTTTTGCAAGTGGAGACACCACTCATGCACAGTCTACAGAAGCTGAAATCCTCTTGCATCCATATTGTTCAGTGGGTATCAGCAGATCAGGCAGTGGAGGTGCCCTCTGCCTGCACCCAGTGTGTTTGTCAAACTGATCTGTAGTGGTTTAGCCAGAGAAATGGCATCTTCGGCTGCTACTTGAAAGTCTTGACTAAAGGTTTCATTCAGGGCAATACCAGGAGGGTGAGTTGCTGACTTGATCCCATGTAAAGGCTTCTTCCAGAGATTTTTTTTTGGGGGGAGTGGAATTATAGAAGAGTAGGGATATGAGCAAAACAATAACCTTGTGCTCAAAAGAGAAAAGTTTTTCTAATGTACTTTGGCCAGCAAGAATGACAAAGGCTGGCTATGCTCACAGGTGAGCTGACAATGGAATGTTTGAAGGGTAGGCCTTGAGGGTTTGTGCCATCATGCCTTAGATCACTGCATATTAGTTGCTCCCAGAGCTTTTGAAACTGGTGGTCATCCCTCTTCAGATGACACGTGAAGATATGTGGAAAAACCAGTGTCTCCAGTGGTCACTCAGTTTTCCCCTCAACAGTCAAGGTTACCAGTGCACTTGTCTCTTTGTTTTCATGAGTGACTATGACTAATGTGCTTCACCAGCCCGATCCACATGCTTTGATCCGCATGCTTTGTGCAGGGATGGTGGAGTGAAAGGGCCTTGTCTGCATTGTCCTCCACTTGGCTGGTTGTTGACAGTGGAGGGGTGTAACAGGCCAGCTGATTTACAGCTTCAGCCAGTTGCTCTGGGCTTCTCTCACATTGCAGGTGTGGTAGTGGGGCTGTTATGAAAAGAACTGGATAAGTAACTTCCGGTGGGCTTTGTCCCTCTTGTTCAAAATGCTGTCTCCAGTCTCAGCCTTTTGTCCCAGCCTCACTCACATCTTCTCACGCTCTGCTGCTTGGGACTTGAGCAAGTTGCCTGTTCTCCCATGTGTACTAGTGTACTAGTTCAGGTTCCAAGTTCTGCAAAGCTGGGGGGCACTTGTTAGAGCCCAACTACAGTTGGAAACTTCTACACTTGCTTAGGCAGTGGTCTGAACTGGGACCTTGCTCACAGTGTCCTTACTCATTTTACTCAGCTCTAGGTATGTTCTTGGACTGCCATATCCCTTTCAGTCTGAAAAGGTTTGCTCCAAAGTCATTCCTGTTCCGTGGAGTTGATTCCTGTACTGCTGGTTATTGCAATACAGTGGCTTTTCTTTTTCTAGTTTTCATTCTGGGGTTCACTGAAAATGTACAAAACCGTACTGACTTTCTCAACTCCTGAACATAGTACAGGGGCCCATCCTGAGGCATCAGAATTACTTGTCTACTCTCAAGGTGCACAGAGAGAAGGATCTCTTAGACAAACAAGGAGGAAAGCAGCTGCATATACACAAGTGGTAAGGTATCTCTGAGTAGAATAGGTGAGGGAGCGGCTTATGAATTTTAAGTATAAAAACAGTAACTGAGAGTTTTTTGTTTCTTTTTTTAAAATTGCTTTAGAGGAGGTTAGGTGGTGTTTTAAGCCACAGAAAGTTGCAATGTAAACCGAGGTTTTCTCTTCATCAATGCAAAATGTGCCTCTGAACTATAATGCAAAGTCAGTCTCTGTTACTCTCTTGTTTGCAATGCAAGAAGATTATCTGAAGACAGATTTAGCGTGTTTCTTGCTCTTGTATGTAATCACCCACACAACAGTCCTTGCTGGTCTTTCCCAAGCACTCTTCAGCACTATCCCTATTTAAAAACAGAATAGGGAGTGCTTTGAGTAGTAGAACGTAATGAATTTCCTTGGTTTGAGAGAGACCCTGGAGGTAAGAGTCCAGGTTCCATGTGTTTTAAATACAACTTTAAACCAATGCAGCTATTCTCTCAGACCAGTGCAGCTTCTTACCTTTCCCTCTGTTTACGTGGGAATTTAAAAGTAAACCAAGCAATACATGAGCCAGTTGATGTGCTTGCAGGTGGAATATGTTTTTTTAAATTTGAAGACTGAGATTTCTCTCGTGGAAGAACTCGTGGGTGCAAGAGTGTGGAGCTCAGATTACAGCTCTTCTGCCAGCTTGTTAAATGCAATTAAGAATTCTGGACTCTTTTGAAGAAGACTGTGTAAAAACTGTGAAGGTGTAGAATGGAACTGATAATTTTAAATTTTAGGTCATGTGTGTGTTGCTTGACTACATGGACAATGTAACAGTGATTTTTACAGATTGGTTTCCATGTGTCAGTCACAAGTAATTTGCTGTTCGGAGGAAAACTTTTAGTAGATACTTTTCCAGATCAAATTATGAGCCTAGTTTTCCCTCTTGCATTAACCGGGTTACTGTGTTCACATGCCAGAAAGATGTTGCTCTTTGAAGAAGCATGTTAGTGTATGTGGCAATGCCCCATGTGCTTTTTAAATACCTAGATCTGTCCATTCTCATCTGAGTATCGTTAAACATGCTGTAGTCTGGCATATAGGTCTTTTACTACTGCCCTGTTACATAGATAACTGTAATTAACTGCAGTTTGTTTTTTCCACTACTTGAAGTCGTGTGATCTGAAAACTGGTGAACAGAAAGTATTTGTGCATCTTACTATGGGTATCTCTAAATAAAATGTATTTGTATAGTGTGTTGGCTTGGCTGATCTTTTCCTTTATTTGGTAGTCACCCCATTGCAAGTAAATCCAGGACAGTTAAAAGCAAGTGGGCTTGGGTTTCTTCCCGCAGCAGTCCAGCCTCTGGGTTGACATGACTGATTCAAAGAAAACAAAATGAACTGTTCTTTTTCCTTCAGCAGTAAGTGGATTGATAACCCAAGAGCAGAATCTCAGCTTATTTTTAGTTTTTCATGGCCTAAACATCAGTCCTAGTTCTCTGTACAGCTGCAGTAATACTTCCATAGGAAATCCAGCTATTGGCAGAGTTGGGACTGTTAAATGTCAAAGCATCTCCTTCCTGCTCTCATCATCTAGTACCTCATTTGCTCTGAGGCAAGAGTTTCTTTCCAACCACTTTATTTTTCTAAGAAGGACCTACCTCTTAGAAGTGTTGAAAAGCACAGATAACTGTAGCTGAACAATCAGGTATAGGACTGCAGCTTTCAGGGAGATCTTGCATCCCGAAACTGCATCTGCAGCACTTCCACATATTTTCACTGCACAGGAGAGTGAGGCCTTCATACAGCTGTCCTATTTCACTGCCTATAAGTGGGAAAGTTATTTTTTTCAGAGGAGGAATGTCTAAGAGGTCTAAGTTTTATGCTGGAAATTAAAATCATGTGCCTAAAATCAGCTTCTGCATCCCTGTCTTCACCGTTGGCCTCATCCTAAGGGGCTAGTTCCCATGCTCATGGACAAACTGAAGCTTTGTAAATAAAGATTTTTAAGCAAGGTGGGAAACCATGTCTCCAGCTGCACTGTCTCTGCTCCCTGTAGGGAGTAGGCATTACTGATGCTTGTGAATGCTGGAAGGGGAGACTCTAAATAGACGTAAGAATACTATACTGTCATTCCAGTGAGCCTTCTAATCAAACTGTTTGAGAGACGCAAAGAAAAACCAAAGCCTCTGGCCCTGGAGACATACAGAAAAGGATGGGTTAGAGAGGGCTCTGGCAACCAGGGTTACAAACTCCCCCAGCTGCCTCAGATGCTCCACTGAGTACCGCATTCAGATGGTGTGGGGCCTGTCAACTCACTTACAGGACCAAAAATGACCTCATGTATTCCAAAGCTGTTGGTATTCATTGAGCTCCTCTTATATGCATGTCCAGATTAAATCTTAGCAATAAAAAGTCTAATTGTCCTGAGCAACTAATTTTAGCATTCATCTATTTTGTTCATCACCTGTCTTGCAGGTCCTCTTGCTTTCCCATTCACTGTGCAGATGAATCAGTTTGTTCTCTTATGTAAGGCAGCTCACCCCTTTTTTTTGGGAAGGGATTTTTAACTGTTTCATGGCCAGAGTCTTCACTCCTTCTGCCAAACAGTCCAGGTTCCCTTGGTGCTTTCTCACTGGCCATGCTGTGGCCATCATCTTTCTTGTCTGTGGAACCAAGACGACAACCACTGCACTCCTTGGCCTGGAGCGTGCAGCTGGTCTACACTGTTGTCGACTATGCCTTCACTGTATGCTAAAAACATGAGGCAGTCGACATTACCCCTTTCAACACTCAGTCTGCTGCCTGCCTCCAGCTCCAGCCCAGCTGCTGCAGGTTTGCTTGGGTTGTCATCACTTCCCTTCTTGAGTGTATTTTGTTTCTGATCTTTGTGACTTGGGGCCTCAGCTCTTGCCAGCTGGTGGCACCTCTGTTGCACAAGGAGGAAGTTAAAACAGGACATAGTTTCACACTGTTCTGTTAGTTCTTCCTAGCCATAGCTGTACTCATCCTGTCTGTTTCTGAATGGAGGATCAGGATAGTCTTTCGAATACAAGGTGCATTCAGTAAATGAATTAAAAAAATAAAAGAGATGCCAGGACACAGTGCTTGAACTGTTTTTTGGGCAAGAGTGGCTCATTCTTTCAGAGATTGAAAGTGAGAAAGTTCATAATGTATTAGACAACAAAAATCTCTGTACTTTGTCTCCCAACTTCCTCAGTCCCTCTCAAGCCTCCTCTGGAAGAACAAATATTAGGAGGGCTTCAGCTTCCACAAAGTTCAAGGGACCACATGGCCAACATGGCTTTTGGGAGCTATGGGTCAGCTGCTTCAAAGTACTGCCCTACACAGAGGGTCTTACTCTTTCCTCTTCACTGAGGTGTACCATGAGCTGGCAGAGGTGAGAGAGAAGCCACAGGCCTCAAGTGCAGAGCTGCAATCAAAAGGTCAGCTAGACATTGCTTGAACTATTTGTGCCAAAGACATAAACAGAGCGAGGGTCATGCTCCAGGGATGCTGAAGTGTCAGCAGAAAGATTTGTAACCTCTGTAACTGGTGCCTGTGAGTTTTTTTCCCCTGTGTTGTCAAAAGTTTTCCTGTCCCAGGGGCTTCCTCTCTTCAAACCCACTGCAGTGCCTGGTGCATGTTGAATGTGAAGCACACAGACTCAGTTACGACAGAAATTTTACAGATTCTAGACAGCTGGAAAAAGTGTGACTAAAGGTTGTCTTTGGGGAGACAGACTGACACTGTTGCTGTAGAACTCCACCCCAAATAACTCCTGTGTTTTAGGCAAGTATTCACCTAGGGAGCAGTAATTTCTCCATGTATCTGAGCCCCAAGAAAGGTCTTGGAGCCAAAAAGGTGAGGAAAGGTTGGTCAGTACTAAGAAAACAAGACTCACTTCCTCATGTGCCATGAGGGCAGCCTGTGTCCTGCTGCTGAGGGCTGCTGGACACCAGACTGCAGCCAGCCAGTGAGGATGCCAGCAGAGCGCTATTAAGCTACAACAACTTATCTTGCCATCTGATAAAAACACTTAATGTAGACTTTTTTCCTTCCTGAAAAAAAATTCTAGGAGTCATGATGACTTGCCATGTGTAATTATAGGAGTATCTTTCCTATTAATCACAGAAAGCCATCTTCAGCTTTTTACCAGTACAAATAGGCCTTGACTCCAAAAAAACCCCACTGGCCCTGTTACCTTGTAGGCTTTTGTTGTTGCACTTGGAGTTTATTTGGTTTTGGGGAAAGCTTTTAGTCCTGTGCTCTAGGCTGCTCAACTTGTTGCTTAAAGAGAAGGGAAACATCTGGAGCTTGAACATGTATTGGTCCCAGGACCTAGGTCATAACACCAGCAACTAGACTCAAGCTGGACTTTGTGCCAGTGGTCACAACCTATTGAACCCAGCAGCTCTGCAGTTCTCAGTCTGACTCACTGTCCATAAACTCAGTCTGTATTCCATCAGTTTGTCTATGAGATTCTTTCAGCAAACACCACTGAAAGCTTTGCTCGAACTGAGCAATATCCCCTTCCTCTCCCCTCATTTATCAAGGCAGTCATTTCATCACAGAGGGTGACCAGGTCAGCCCGACATGACTTCCCCAGTGTAAATCCATACTGATTACTGCCTGTCACCTTCTTGTCAGTGTTTGAGGCTTTCAGTACTATTTGCTCTATCACCTTTGCAGGGCTGGGTGGAGGCTCACCATCCTGCAGTTCCCTGGGGTCTCCCAAGCTCACTGCTTTGTTCCTGCCATTGCCAGTTGCTGCATCTACAAACAGCCCTTTTAAAACTGAAAACAGATGGCTGACATTTAAACAGAATTGGCAAATATCCTTGGACACGCTATTCAAAACATTCTCCTAAAATGTATCACAGGATAAAAATGCTTGTAATTTATCCTAAGATGAAGTTTGGGGGAAAACAGCAAATGGTGCAAATGTAGCTTCCACTTTACAACACTATTAGTTTGTTACCATTCATTACAGGAGGGTAAATTATATTACCTGGAGTAAGGGAGGGCTGGGATTCCACTAGGCCTGTTAAAATTCAACTGATAAAGGCAGATGGTCTGTAAGCGCTGCAAGAGACAGTGTGCAACACATTGCAAGGATGTTTAAAAGACCTTCAGTGATCATCTACTCCAACCCTGCCCCACCAAGTTCTTTAAGAGCTGGCCAAGGAAACTTCTGGCTTCTTGGAGATGATTTTAATGTTGGAGCATTTTAAGAGGTGGGAAGCATGACATTGTTAAAGCAGGAGACAAAGTGACCAAAGTGCGGACTACTTTCTCTGATGTCACAGACAAAATAACAGAAAACTGGTAAAGGACTAAATAGATAATTCAAGACTAGATACACAGCTAATGCCAAACAACCATGTTGTATGGAAAACAAGTCTGTTTAACAAAAGTCTGTTTAATTCTTAGAAACAGTTCGACTGGTAGAGGTAGCAGTGGGCAGGCACATCAGAGAATGAAATTGGGGGACATGACAGAACAAACTCAGCACTCACCATTAGAAGAGCATGCACTACACAGGTTAACCCCTGCCAACATCCTTCCCAAACAGGTGTTTAGGCAAGCTACTGCAGGATCAGTATCAGGTTCAGACATGTGAAACTGTCTCGACAATCTGGAAATAAGTACAAATTCACTGCAGCTAAAATGTTTTCTGAAAAAAGTCGGAGGAATGGAAAATAACAGGAGGTTTAAGGTGGTTGTGCAGAACAATTTCAGATTCTGGTCACATGAAAATGCATCACCTTTCTCATACAGTCAAACTACAAGGTGAGAAAACTTGGATCAAGGTCTGCAGGGACCACCTGGAGAAGAGGGTCATCTCCAGTCACACACTGACTCTAAAGAATGATCAAGCAGTCCAACACAAATTCCGAGGATGATGCTGAGACATGATGGACTAACATAGCCCATGGATGTTAGGAATTTTAATGGCCTGGGCTTTATGAAGGCTGGACACAATGATGTCATTGTCCTTCCTGCCTTCAACATCATGAATGGTACCTCTAGCAGAAGGGCTTGCTTTCATAATGGAAATGGCAACCCTTTCAAGTACAATTGTTGCTGAAGCTCTGCTTGTGCAGGCATATCAATACAATCTAACACATTACATCGCACTTATGGCAGCATCCTCACGAGTTTCACCCCACATCTAAATGCAGCAGCAATCCCAGGTATGCCCAAAGATAACATCTCTTGTTATCAAATCCTTGTAACAGTTCTCTTGAGAGAACTCCACTTAGCATCTAAGATTTTCAATTGTTCCACTATAACTAGGGAGAATTTCAGATTGGGGCATTCCACCCTTCAGGAGAAGGGAGCACCTAAGATTCACAGATGCTTGTGGACAAAAGAAACAGCAAAAGTCAGAGGGCCCACAAAATCTTACGAAGTTCTATTAGTAAATTACACACTCTGCATGGAAACTGTAATGTTAGTCTCTGACCTCCTATAAGCACATGGCAGTGGGTTTAGGATAAAGGAGGGAGGTCAAAGGGAAGAGAGAAAGAGAGAGAGATGTATTAAAGAGGGGGAGAAAGGAAGGGAGAAAGAGAGAAAGAGAGATCACCAATCCTGGATCCTGGCTCCATCACTGATGCAGCTGAGGGGGTGTGCAGGGTCCTGGGATGCACACACGCCTGGGCTTTGTGGGGGTACCTTTTTATAGATGAGTTTCCCTGCACTGGAAGTAAATTTCTCCCTTTCTATGTAATTTAGTTACTGTGTGCAGTCCAGTCTCCCAAAGCCTTCTGGAATGGGTTGGAGGCTTCAGGGTATTTGGTGGTTTCTACATCCCCCTACAGCCCAACCTCATTCCTACGCTTGTGCTGTGTTGTGTTGTGCTTATCTCCAGGAGCCAGGACAAGGATGTTTGTCCCAGAAAAGTGCTGCTCTACCTCCATATGGGCCCTTCTCCAGCCACATTCTGTTTATTCACCCAGTGTGTTACTACTAACGATCCTTGGCTGTTAGTAACAACAATCCTTGGCTGGCTCCACAGCCATCCGGCTATCGGTGTTTGAGATTAGCCGCATTATCTTCTGGGCTTCTACGCAGATTCCCTGAAAATTCAACTCAAATCTGAAAGTCAAGATTGGTTTCTTCATATTGAGCCTCTCCCTTGCAGAGCCTGTGTACCTGGATTATGTCAACTCTCTGAGGCTACTGCAATATGTTTTGGAGAAAGGTAGTGCTGCTGAAGCAGGTGTCATCAGGGTCAGGGCTGTGAGACCAATTTGCAGAGAAGAGCAATATTTTATGAGACCAAGTGATGTAAAAAAGAAAAAACAGGGCACAAAGAAAATAAAGACTTCAGAATAAATAGCAAAAAACTACTCTGAACTTCAGCTGAGACCAACTGTCCAATGAGCCTGAGGGGGAAGGGTTGGTAGTGTGGAAAGTGGGAGAGAGCATTAGCAAGAGGGAAGCCAGTACCGCCTGAGCCTGTGGAGAAGAGATGGTTTTAATTCCTGACTGCAACACGGAAGTAGAGCAGACTCCTGAACTAGGAACAGGGCGATATTCTTAACACAAGCAGTTCTCCCCACTCACAAATGTGATAGGCAAGGAGAATGCCACAGCACCAGAACAGTGGTTCCCAGCCTGTGGTATGTGAACTGCAGCCTATTTCAGAAATTTGCAGAAAGTGACTGAGAAAAACAGTCCTGCAGTAAACTGTGGCCTATCTAGATTTGCACCTGCACCAGACTGTTATTTACTAGCTATAAAACTGAAGAGGTTGCAAATCCTTGTAACAGCAGATAAGAATCCTGACACAGGCAGTAGGTAGAATTTGCCTGCCAGGCCTGGTCAAACCTTCGCTATGCTTAGTGCAGGGTCTTCTCTCCAAGTCTGATGTACTGAATCATTTAGGTTGGAAAAGACCTCTGAGATTGAGTCCATCCTGTGATTGATCAGCAACTTGTCAATTAGAACAGAGCACTAAGTATCACATCCAGTAATTTCTTGAACATTTCTAGCACCTCCCTGGGCAGTCCATTCAAATGCTTCACTACCTTTCAGGAAGAAATTCCTCCTGATCAATATTTGGAGTGAAGATCTTTGTTCCCAAGCTTCCACCAGTTTATTTCTTTAGCTCTCCTCTGGAAGATTTGTTAGTGCAGTACGCCATTTTCTCATTTATATCTACTCCATGTACAGCAGAAAGAGTCTAAAATACCTTGGTCCTGGTATCCTGGCTTAGTTTTCTCCTATTCCAAATGCTCTTGGGCTGGATTCTGTGTGATTTTCAGAGACACGTTCCAGCTGGCGCTACACCATCTGACAACAGCATCCCAAGAGATCTCAGCCTTTGTTGTTTTGTGCTGCACACCAAATTTCCATCTTGATTATCAAAGGGTTGCCAAGCCATGATGGAAGAATGCTAATAATACTGATTAAATCCACACAGATTATGGAGCTGCAGACATGTTTGTCACACAGCTTGTGAAACTTTGTTTACAGCTGTAATTAATTGTTCCCCTGCAATAGTAATAAAACAGAATATCAACAGCTGCATCAAGAAAACCAACAATACCTGTGCACTGTTTGGTCTGAATTTCAATTTAGTTCAAAGGGCCCTCTATCTTACTGAAAAAAATGGGGAGATCTTGCAGCTCCTCCGCAGCAGGATGTGTTGTAGCTTCTGTGCATCTATGCAGTAAGCATCAAGGATACAGACTGGTTAAACCTATCTACTCTATGCAGAGAAGGCAGAAGCATGAAAAACACTGTTTAATTCTCAGATAGTGTATAGGGTAAGCTCAGATTTCATGCCCTTTCTACTTACATGGAGAATATGGGCTCCAGGGACAGAGGATGAGCAAACAGCAGTAAAGGATATCAGACCACAGCAAAGGTCAAGGACCATGGGATGTCATCACTGGTGGCACCAGGGGATGAACAGTCTGAACATCACCTTCACCAGCCCTGCCTGCTCAGCACCAAGCAGGGACCAACTTCCACATAGAGTAAGTAAGCCTGGCTTCAACATGCCAGGCCTTGCAAAGCAGCGATGCCCAAAGGGTAGGGACCCCTGCATTTTGGGCAACCAGAGGTGCTGTACACAATGGAAAAAAAATGCATAGCAGGAAAATGCCTGAATGGAAGAAACGGGGTGGGGTGGGGGGGGTTGTGGGGTTGTGGGTTTTTTTGTTGGTTTGTTGGTTTGGTCTGGTTTTTTTTCTCCTGACTCACAACCCAAAACTCATCTCAGGGAGTCAAGTTTTATTGACTATCCTCTCTTGCCATCTGTCCTGTCATAGTTCAGTTTAGGCTGACAGAAGCTGTACCAAGTTCTCTGTACCAACACACTTCATATGTGCCAACCCCTCCCTGTTCTCCATTAGTCCCCACCATACTCTCCTTGACTTTCTCCTCCTGTAGTACAGCTATCCTTTGTCCTAGATTTCTCCATGTCAACATTGGTGCCTCCCTGTGTCCAGCCTAGCAAGAGAAGATGTTTACGTTAATATAAGTGCGGAACTGTTTCCAAAACGCCCCGTTCATAACCCACGGAGGCCCCTCACAGGGCACCGTCATGGGATCCATCAGGGGGGTTTCTTAGGGGGTCCCTCACACGGTGTCTATCACTCGGTCCCTGAGGGGGTTCCTCAGAGGAACCCTCGCATGGGCTCTAATGGGGTCTCTCGGGGGTTCCTCAGGAGGTCATTCGTGGAGTAACTCCGGCGGCCCCCGACGGGGTCCCTCCCAGGGAACCTCTGGCTGTCCTTTACCGGGGTCCCTCATGGGGTCCCTCACACGGTCCCCCAGCGAGTTCCCTCAGCGGGTCCCCACGTCGCTCCTCAGCGCCCGCGGGAGCGACTCCGCGGCCCCCGCCCCTTTCTCCCTCCTCGCGCGCGCCGGAGGGGCGGGGCCTCGGTCACGTGAAGGTGAAAGGAAGGGGCGGGCTTTCCACCCGCGCGCGCTGCTCACGTGATCACCGGGAGGGGGCGGGAGGCAGAGGCGGAAGAAGGCGCCGGTGGATGGGCGCGCGCTGGCGGTGCGTGAGGCGCTCGGGGCGGGGCTGCGCGCGAGCGCGTCTAGTCGCGTCACGTCACGTGGGGGGGGAAAACGACCTCGCGCGCGCGTGGAGGAGGAGGAGGAGGAAGGGGGAGGTCACGTGACGGTCGCGGGCGCCGCCGCCGCCGCTTTGTGAGCGCACTGGGCAGGTACCGCGCGAGCGGGGGGCGCGCGGGGCCCCCCTCACC
>VXAZ01008142.1:7633-17675 GCA_013399875.1 Gymnorhina tibicen | reverse complement strand
GCTGTGAGAGAAGAGGGAGCAGCCGGACCCCGCAGAGGAGGAGTGCGGCTAGCGGCAGGAGTCAGGCGAGAGGGGAGGTGGCAGCTCGAGAAGTGATCAAATGGATGATGAAGTATCGATCTATGACTTACGCAGGGCTTTACTTCCATGTTGTCGTTGCTCATCTCCTTCCCGGGTATTCCCTCGCTGGTGGTGGGGGGGGTCACAGCTACAGACAATGACATCTTGGCAGCTACAGTGGGTTACTTGAGGACATGACAATGAATGAACCGTTCCCTCTGTTAACCTTCTCCACCTTAGTCCTTTCTTGTCATCGGTTGTGCGTGGTTGCTTGGAATTGGGTGTCAGGGCAGCGCTTCGCTATTGGTCTGATTTATGTTGCCTTTAAAAACAACAAAAAAAAGCTCTTCTGTGTTTTCTCCTGTTGCTGAAGAAAATTGCAGCAGGGAAGTGAACTGGTGGGCATTCCTGTGCAAGAAGCTGGATATAGAGAGGACCTGGTGCATGTTTGAGTCTGATGGCAAGGGTCTGATCTCTGTGATATTGAATAGGTTTAAAACCTTGTGCTGGAATGTCTGCAGTGCTGTTGGGTGCCACCTGGGAGCAGGGTGGACTAGTTTGAAGCTTCTCTCTTGTAGGTGTGTTAGAACCAGGAGTGTGGATGTGCAGAGCCCTCTTGGTTGTGTTCAGAGGAACAGGATGTCTTGTGGAAACTCGAGGTTTGCTATGGAGCTGTGTGAAGGGAAGCTGTGGAAGGGGAATGGAGGGGCTGTCCTGGCCTGAGAGCAGCTGTTTTTTTCCAACTAGAGAAATTGGAGCTGGATGTGAGGGGAGGGGAAGTAGCACTTGCCATTGAAACAGAGCCCTTCACAAAAAACGGCAGCAACTCAGCCTCCTGGCTTTTGCTTCTTTAATATTTACCAGGCCCTTTTAGCAATTCTCTTGGTTGTATCACATTCTCTAATGGAATCTGGGTTTGGATTCCTACCTGGCTGACTCAGTATTTATACCTGGGCCCAATCTCTCTGCAGTGGTTTGACCTAACTTGTTTAAAGAATTTATTTTTAACCTTACACTAGGTAACTTGAAAGCAAGCAAGGCTAAATCACTTTGCAGGATTAATGATGTTTTGTGACTCCTGAAAATGAGCTGGCTTTTGTGTTTATAACCTCAATAATCTTGGTAATCTTGGAGGTAGGGAGGAGTGGGAATTGGACAAGCTCTGTTCTACTTTGTTCTAGTTGCCATTTTATCAGTGTGTTGATTTTGAAAACTCTATAGTAAAAAAAGCATGAAATTTCTGAAATTTAGACTTTCTGTTGTTTTGGCCTGTCCTCCATAAAGCTCCTGGTGCTATGACTTGCGAAAGGGTTTGATCATTTGAGGGGATGTGGAAGCTAGAGACTCATCACTAAAATCTAAGAAAGCTAGGGGGAAAACCAACAAAATAATCTTGTCTGTTACCAGAAGCTGTTATTTTTGATTTTTTTTTTTTAGGGTCTTCCATTTTTTTGAAGCTGCTGTTCTAGAACCTAGAGGTAGATTGCTGATGCTCTGTATTTCTTCTATGAACTTTTATTTTAGGTGATGATTTCCTCGAAAAATGCCATTTTTTGGTATGCTTTATGTTTGTGGCTGGTGTTCCTCTATTGATACTGGTCATAGCAGAACAACATGCTGATGAACAATGCTTGAAAGGTGTATGTGTCATATACTGCTAATGCTCTATTAATAATCAGCATTGATAGTCTTACTATTAGTAGTAATGTTTACTTGCAGTTTCAGTCACATTTAGTACCAGTACTTGGAATAGGTACTTCATTAAAGACTAGGAGTAAATCTTTGGATCTTTTATGAATCTTTTATTTATATCTATTTATCTTTGTTTTTTATTTGGTTGAAGCACATGAGCAGGACTCTGAAGACCCATGTTCTATGCTTTGCAAAANGTTGAAGCACATGAGCAGGACTCTGAAGACCCATGTTCAATGCTTTGCAAAAGCCTTGTATGACCTTACTAAAAGAGAAGCCAAGTGACTTGTCCCCCTTGTAAAAGATGGATTACAGAAAGTCTGTGTTGTATTTGTAGACTTCAGAATTATTGAGTGGAAGGTGCTAGAGGAAATACAAATGATATCCACCTCAGTGTTGTTATTTTGCTAGAGCTTTTGGTGAATTTTAGGTTTGTTTCTGATACAATCTGTTTACTTGTAGCCCATTGGGTCCTCTGTGCTTTTCAGAGAAGACCTAGTTTGGACTTGCACTGTTTTTCATATAACTTCCCTAAACAGGTTACATTCATTAAAGTGAGAGCTGGGATGAAAGGTTGTGAAATGCCTCCTTTGCAATTACTTCAGGTTCATATTTTACAAAAACCATACAAAGGGTTTGTCTGTTTTGCTCTAACATGAAAGTCCACACTCTTTGATTTTGGCCATCTGCACCGGGAGTCTGTTGGAACTCCCCATCCGCCTGGGGCTCCTGCAAGGCCGTTCCTTCCACAGGTGTGGTACCCTCAGCCCTTCTCTCCCCATTACTTCTCAAAGCTTCAAGGAGTTAACAGGGACCAAAGACAGGCAGTTTAGAGGTGGTACAGTGTGATGTCTAAGATCTCATGGCTTGCTCAGCCTGCTTTTACTACATCATAAATATTTTGCTGAGCATATTATTTTACTTATGTTCTCTTTAGACTGTAAAACCTGTAAAATAGGGTATGTGAACAACTTTGTGCAGTTCCCTTGGATGGAGTTGTTTCTATTCTCAATTCTATTGAAATTCTCTTTCTTTTTGTCCAGCTGTCTTTGTGAACCCTGCACGATATTGTGGGTTCTTTTGAAGGTAAAATTGTCAAGTTTTTTTCCCCTCTCTCCCCAGGCTTCTTAAATTAGTCTTCCAACAGATGAGCTTGGAAGAGTCCTTAATCTGGCTGAGTGTAGCATTTTGCATTAAAAACAATGAAATGTTTCCCATGTTGGGAGAGCTTTGATCTTTCTTGAAACTTAAGGTTTGCCTGAAGTAATACTCCTATAGTGAACTTCATGGTTTTGTTTTTCTGCTATATCATACAGGAAATACAGTTTGTTCCTGTAGAAGATGCAGATTCAATGGAACTGGTGTTGCAGAATCATTCAGTATGTGAATCTAAAGTTAAATGAAGAAAACACAGATACTTTGTTAATCTCCAGATCTGCGTCATCAGGTTGCACTTTTTTTAATGTGTTTTAGTGGGGGGGAAAATGCTTATCTCAGTCTATTAGGTGGCCTTGTGGTTGAAGGTATAGGATTTGAATTCGCTAGTTATGACCGTGTTCCTAAATATTTTTAATGATTAGTTGTAGAGAGGAAGTCTTTGTGCAGTTTTATTGCATCTGGCATTGGTTTAATCTAGAACATTTCATTTGTGTTTCTTACACAAAAAGTGGTGTTCCTAAGTAGTGTTCCTAAGTAGTGACTAAAGTAGTGTTCCTGGAAGTAGGATACTACTTTAGAGACAATATTGAGGTTGCTTTTGAGTAAGGAAAACACAGTATTTGTTTCTATTCCATTTGTTTTGTTTAGTGTTTTGAGGATAGTGAATATATAGTAACATGGAATGAAGAGTATGGCTTCAGAAATCTTTTTGCTTCCTCTTCCAGTTTGTTTCTGAATGTTAACTGAATCATGGCTATTTTGTCCTCAACACTTGGCTTCATATTGTCACTTTACCCATGTTTTTCTGTATTTGAAAGCTATTGCTGATTTAATTTTTTCTCTCTGCTCTTACTTTTCTTCATTGATTTTCAAAATCTGATGTTGTCTTACACACAGTTTCAACAACAGGAATCTGAAAGGAATGTTGGTGCCAAACCTTGCTCTGCTGTTGGGCTGTACATAGTATATTGTATTCAAGAAACTCTGGTCCATGCTTTTGATAGGTTGTGCCCCAAGGGATGGATGTCTGCTTTTATTTCAGCTTTCACTCACACATTCTTGAGATCACTGACTTGTGATCCATTTTTGAGACTGACATAAGAGAGACCTAAGTTAGTGATGTTAACTTTGGGTGACTAAGTGTGATGAACAGTATTGCACTTCCTGGTCTTGTGCTTCACTTTCTTTTATTAGCCACTGAATGAATTTCTGAATGTTTTGAACATGGGGTAAGTGCCAAGGGGTAGCTGTCTGAAATTCGTTTTAGAGAAAGAGTGGAATAGACTTAAGAGGTTGGTGAAGGTAAGTTAATGAGTACGTAAAAGCGTTTGTTGTTTTTTTCCTCAGTGTTTGAGAAAACGCTTTCTGATATATGACTTCAGCCTGTTGGGTTTCTTTGCTGTTTCTTGATGTCCAGATTAGCAATGCCCAGGAACTCTTCTTTGCATCTTAGGAAAAGATGCTTATTATCTTTTTTGAATAGTTCTCTGTTATGACTGCAAGTATAAAACTCATTTCAACTTCATACCTGTACTCCAGTTTTTGTTGTTTACCATTTTATCTGTTGATGTAATAGTGGATGTTTCTGGATTTTGTCCCAATCACTTTTACCCTACTTGATTTAATGGAAGATTCCCTTGATTTTCTTTATATTACTATTGGAGCAGAAATGCTAGTGCTTAAGAGTTGTCTCTAATCAAGCTTGTGGGGTGTTTTTAATAACAGCTTTTGTTAGAGGACTTTCCTGCTTTTTTTACTTCACTTAATCATGGGCTGGCCTAGGTTGACAGGGACTCCTGGAGTGTTCTAGTCTCCCCTTGCTAAAGCAGGGCCAGCAACAGCAGGTTGCCCAGCACTGTGTCTGAATGCCTTTTGAATATCTCCAGTGGAGGCTCCTCCACCACCTTACTGGGCAACCTGTGCTGTGCCAATGCTTGCTTGCCCTCAGGGCACAAAAGCATTCCCTGATGTTCACAGGAAGCCTCCCTTGTTTCCGCCCTTTGGCTCTGGTCCTGTCACTGGGCACTGCTGATAACAGCCTGGCTCTGTCTGTGTACCTTTCCTTCAGGTACTTGCACACATTGGTGAGGCACCACATCCCCTCCAAGCTTTTTTTCCGGGTTCAGCTACTTGACATAGTCAAATTTGTAGTCCTTCAGGCAATGTCCTTACTGGCCTTTGAGAAACAGGTGGATTAAGCATTGAATGTAGTATGGATGGTGTGGTATTCACAGTAATTAACGATTTTTGATTGGTGGAGAGATGGGTAGGTTTAGAGAAAGTACTGTGAAAATGCAGTAAGATTCATATTTCAAATCTGAATAACTTCTGTGCTTGCAAATGTGGCGTAATTGACTGTCCTGGTTCTAGCTGAATTGAAGACAATAATTCAGTCTGTGAGGGAAGAAACAGGTCAAACACTTGATTGTCTGATAGTGATAAAATTGCCCAAGTCCTTTGTATGTTCTGTCTAGGAATTGTGTGGATTGCAAGTGATGAGTTACTGTACAATACAGCATTTAGGAGAGGTTAGCCTGAGTTCTTACCGTACTTCTGCATATTGAACCATCCATTTTATGAAGCTGTGTACATCAAAATTATTTTTAAAAGTACTTTTTAATGAGACTAGAGCCCAAACTTTACTGAATTACATGAGTCCTGGTAAATTAGAAGGGAACTGGACCAGCCTAGTTTTTGTACTCTTGCAAGTCCAGACACCTTCCCCAAAAACCCCAAGACCACCACAGCTGTAGAGAAAGGTTGAAGTAAAGTTAGATGGTTAAAATTACTTTTATAGCTAGGGTTATTGAATCTGGGAAGTGCTGGAATGACTCTTGTAGAACAGTCATCCAAAATGAAACATCACTGAGGTGTAACACATTTCTGCTAGGAAACCTACCTCAAAGATTTGGATGACTTTGCTCCCTTGCTGATTCTGTGGGTTGTTAGGGTGTGCTTTTGAGAACTTTGGCCATGAGAGAGAGAAAAGCCAGAATGTATTATTTTTATATTTGTTCTCAATAAACAAATCCATTAAAATGACCGATCAAGAGAAGATGTTCAAGTGTTTCATTAGTTATGAAGTGAATCACCCACTATAAAATATGATAAAACATAGTGCAAGAAACTGCAGAACCATACCTTTTCAGTTAATTTTAGTACTTAAATAAAAATTGAACAGAAAAACATATTGAGAGAGGCATCTTGCCTTTCAGGCGAAAACAAGCTGATTTTGAACATTTGAGTCAGACTGTGGTAACCAAAGGCCTTTCCACCCAGCAAAAAAGCAAGTAGCTGTTTGGAGCTGGAACTGAATGTAGGGGAAAACAAATGAAAGAGTTGAGCAACTGGAGTCAGCACTGTTTTCCTTCTTGAGACTTTGTTTAGGAGTGGTGAGGGGCCAGGAACTGGTTTTATGGTTGTAGGTCCCCTTTATTGACAGACCCTGATTGAAAAGCTGACATACAACTCTTCCTCCTTTCCCAGTTGCTCCACAGTACTGGAGAAAAGTTAGGTTTAGCAGTTAGCATGGACTTCCGATGATACTTTCTGTGACTCAACGGACAGGTTCTAATGCAGTGCGTAGAGGGAGAAGGACAGAGTGAGTTGCTTGTGGAGGACCAGGAGGAGGATGTGGCTTGGGGGTTACAAGTTAGTTACAAGACAGGTTTGGAGTGGGGGAAAAAGGGGGAAGAGTTTGATATTCTTGATCTTGATATGATGGTTTGCTACTTCGATTTGTTTGTTCAAATTGTTCAGAGTCTGGTTCATATAAGAATAATCAGTAATGCTGGGGAACCTTAGCTGTGTCTTAACAAACAAACAAAATTCCTGCTGTGATGAACTGCACTGACAGTGAGTAATGAAATAATGCCAGGAATGATCAGCCCTGGTGGAATACTTGAGGAAGAGAAAGGAGTCTCCTCAACATCCCTTTTGGCTGTTAAGTATGTGTGGTGAATTATTTGACACTATGTTTCAGTCCGTTGAAACGGTGTTGCGCTGTTGGTGTGTAGTGGCTGGGTCTCTGGTCCAACTGCAAAGTTGCGAGATTGTTTTGCATCTTACTTTTGGTATTCCTACAAATGTGTTTTTTTTCTGCATTTATGGCTATGTATAGTGCAGCATCAACAACTTGCTGTATTCCCAGAAGCTTATATATGAACAGATATGCTGGAAAGACTGTGAAAGTTTTTTTAAGATAATTTTTTTCCCTTTTTTAATAGAGAAACGTTGAAGGGGACAAGCTATCTCTTCTGGCACTCAGTAATTCTGAGGAAAGTTAATTCTCTTGGTAGATTCACTTAGTCGTTCTGTTGAATAAAATAGGAACATTACCACCTCTTACATTTCCTGAAAAATCTGAACTGCACACTCCTCAAGTTCTCTGCCACTTGAAGTGACCTCATGTAAGCATAAGTTAAACACTGTGCTAAACTTTGCCAAAATATGTATATGAACTTCATTGATTTTGTTACAGTTGAAACCTAAAAGTATTATTCTGGAAAAATGGCAAAGCCTGAAAATACAGCTTCACACTAGGCTGGTTTATCTAAATGCATGTTTGGGTATTATAAATATTGTATTTTATACTGGTATGGTATTTATGGCTAGAGAGATGTGGGGTTCTGCTTTCCTGAAATCTTAAAGACCAGCTGGGAGGAAGTGGTATGTTTAGTTCTTGTCCAGGACTTGGTGTGCACTGACCTCCCAAGCATTAAGCTTTAGGGATGTATCAAAGCTTGTTGAAATACTGACCTACAATCTGTATTCTTCATCTCTCTTTTTCAGAAGTTACGTATTTTTAAAATTACCCAAATTTCTAATTAAAAAAAAAAAGGTGGAAATAGTCCCTCAATTTAACTTTAAAAAAAAAAATTAGGATTTCTATTAAGCTTCAGATGAGCTTAAAAGAAAAAAGCTCTCCAAAAGCTCATATTGAAGAAGATAATGGGAATGTTTTCCAGTGTATTAAATTCAAAACATCACAGCTCCAGGAGTCTTGCGGTTAACCAAAACACTATCATATGTTTCTGGAACTTACACTTTCAAGTCTTTTACAGCAGTTGGATACCTCACTAAAGCTCTAGAAGAGTGCAGCTAAAGAAATACTTGTTTGTAGTGTGAGAATTCTAGTTTGACATCAGTGTACTTCTAACTGTTCAACAACTTGCATTTCAGTCATGATAAAATGTTTGCTGACAAGCGAGTTCCAGATAAACATTTATTTAATTTTAGTTGCCTCTGAAGCAGAATTACAACCTTTAGTGTGTTCACATTAGTTTATAAGGTTGATTTTTTAATTTTTTTGATTCACCAGGTTTCATCCTAGTTTTTCTTCTTACTTAGTGTTGTTGCATTCCTTGGGCTCTGTTTTATTCCTCATTTGAATTTGGTAGGAGCTGATAAATCAGTCAAACAAAGGTTTGTGTTCTCAAATGTGCTTGCATATTAGAATGTACATTAAAGTCTAACAATCTCAGATATGGAAGGCCTTACCCTTGGTGCTAGGTGTGTACTAGGAATTTTCTGGGTTTTATTTGTTCTGTATACAACATTTGAGATTTTAGAATGGTTTTAAGGGAAGTTATGTCTCTGGCTCTTAGAATGGGATAATTCATTTAAACCTGCTTTTTCCTTCCCTTCTACTTTTTCTGGCAAAATAACATTTAAAAAGAGCACAAAACGTTTTTCTTGGAGGCATTTGCAACTCTTCCAGTGGACTTTCATGAATAAGTGGAAGTAAAAATTCTGCTCTTTCAAGTTGCTGTTTTCAGCAGTTGTATCTGTACTCTGCAATGTTTCAGTGCAGTGTATTGAGAGTTGTTTTATCCCATTCTATCAGTCCCTTGCATTTGATCCTGCAAAGAATTTCCTATGATGTATCTGTGAGGTCAGAGTATCTTCCAACAAATCTCAAAAACTCAGACTTCGTGGTAGTGTTTTTTTGAATATCAAAACTAAGGTCATGCTAACACCTGCTTCCTTAAGAGTTTTAGAGCATAGCAACAGAGTCAGTAAGTATGGTTTTTCTAATATTAGACATCAAAAACTGGAGGAACCAAAAGGACAGTACCTACTTAGATGAGGCTTGTATACTTTCAAAAAAACTACCCTAAACCCCTGCAGAACAGCAAGTTTCAGTGTTCTGAAGGTGAGACAATGAGCAGCTTTTTAGCTGTTAACTTTCTGCTGACTGCAGGTGGATGCTGTCTCTTGTACTTTTTCCTCTGATCAGAGGAGGTATGTTGCATTCTTCCTTTTAAAATTTTATTTTCACTTTATTCTACTGATTCTGCTGGTTCTTACTAGTTTTCAAAAAGCCATGTTTTGGAGTGTACTCATGGAACTTGAAAAACAGTCTTGTGTTAAATTGAGAACACATTTAAGGCATCATACTGTTCTGCATTTTAAACTTGTCTACCATTGGTTTCTGAATTTATTTACAATGTCATCTTGGCTTTTTCAGCAAGTGTGCTTAACAGCCCCCTGCCGTGCTAGAATTTTTAAACAACACTCTGTAAATGACTGAAAATTATTACTGTGTTTAAAAAGCTGTTACTTAAGTTTGTAATGCAATTTTTAGAACTTGTAATATTTTATCTTGGTTATTCCTTGCTCATCCTTTGCTTGATTTCTACGTACTTACAGCTTTCTGGTTTGCTTGGAGAAAACTGATGTTTATAACATATCTTCTGCTGAAATGGTTTTCAAGATTGTCATTAAGAATGTCTTAATTAAATTCAAGAATGTCATAACATTTGTTTATTGAAGTTTTTATAGATGCGGTATGCTCTCTGTAGCTGGTGCCTGTAATATGTTAATGCTGTTGCTAGAGTTGAACACTGCAGGTAGCAAAATGTGTATTCCAGGTGCAGCCTCAGAATTCATATGTGTATTGAGGGTGAGGTGTACCGTTAGTATAAATAAGCTGTTTCAGGAGCTAAGATGTGTAGAGTACAAGTTCATTTTATTTCAAAAGTGAGTAACTTCATCTTGCAGGAAAGTTCTTGGTCTTTCAGACTTTCAGTGGTAAAATGGACAGATGACTACTATCTTCTTGGAATATTTTAGAAAACAGATTTTCTACTCAGGCATTTTAATATTGCCTTGCACAGTATATAAACCTGGC
>VXAZ01008140.1:396404-549801 GCA_013399875.1 Gymnorhina tibicen | reverse complement strand
ATATTTGCACAAGCGAAACTGAGTCATCAGNGACATATTTGCACAAGCGAAACTGAGTCATCAGTTTTACCACCAAAACATTCCAGCCCTTCTGAGAGTGTTTAAACTGACTAGAAGTCAGGCAAGGGCAATAGTGGCAACATGTCCCAGCTGCCAAAGCTACCAAATGCCATCACTAGGCACCGGGGTTAATCCCCGTGGCCTTGGTAGCTGTGAACTCTGGCAGACTGACATAACACATGTCCCTCAATTTGGCTAGCTGGCTTGTGGGGGGTGTTAGATCTCTGAATTCACCCACCACTGAGCTGCTGAGCCCCCTGGTCCCCCAACCATCCCAACTGGTGGCTCGGGGACTACTACAAGTTGCCAAAGATCCTTCTTCAAAAAGAAAAGTTCTACAGGCCCAAGATTCTCTCACCTATTTTATCATTTTGGGAGTATGGGTACTCCCAAAAACTCTGAAATTCCCAGTGTAAAATGAGCTTGGAGGGAAGTTCTGCCCCAGCCACCCTGCTCTGGGTGACTCTTGTTGTACCAGAACTGTGGGAAAGGAGGGATTGTGGCATGGAAAATTGCGGTCGATCTGTGCAAAGCAAACTCAACCCTTTGCTTGAAGTACTGCAAAAAGGGAAAACTTGGCCCTGGAGTTCAATAAGCTTTGGAGGCTGAAGTTCCTGTAAAATGTGCCACATCCAGCATGGAAGGAACCTTGCATGATGGGAAGGGAATGATTATGTATTGTAAGCATGTGAATGTTCTCATTATGGATTTACTATATATATAGTCAGGGAAATGCTGCAACATTCCAAAGCTGTCCTACAGAGTTTTAGAGGATTTTGTCGGGGGGTTTTACTTTTCTCTGGGTTTTTTAAAATTTGTTGGGGTTTTTTTAGTATAGTATTCTTTGTTGTGGGTTTTGTTTTGATTTTGGCTTTGATGTGCCTGTTTTGCTCCTCAGCACTTTTCATGGTTCAGTGCCTCAGTTTCTAATCTCTAGGTTGGTGTGTGTTTAGCGTAAATTTAATACCTCGTCAGCATTATCCCGTGTCCTGGAAGAGTCTCTTTGCAATTTCATTCTTTCAGAGCAGATCCAGGTTAGTTAATTGTGCACAGGGAAATCACCCAGCAATGTTTAGGGACTTAAAAAGAAAAAAATAAGAGGAAAATGTATGATTCCTACCACCTTGTTGGAATTTGCCAGTAATAGATGCAGCGTGGGAACAGGAGTTTGGTCTTTCCTCCCTGTGCTTAGGAAAAGAAATATCTGCCTCAAGGATGCTGAAAAATATTATGGGAAAGACTTGGGACAGATCCCTCGTTTTTAGAGATGTCAATCATTTTACTCCCAAAATTACAATGTACAATATATGTCCTTCCTCTTATTTTGCCTTCTGGATTGTTTACCTCAGAATTTAGAAAAAAATCATAAAAAAACGAAGTGATGGAAAGAGTTGCCTGCACACAGAGCAGGACACGAACTGTACTTTTGGACCTATGTAACTAATTCTTTCATATAGTGCAGAGCGTGTCTCACATTTGGGCCCTGTCAGACTGAGAGCTATTGTTCTATTTTATTTATCTCCATACACTGAATTGTGTGTTTAAATTAAAACTGGGCTCCCCGAGACCCATAAAATGTTTAAACATAAGCATGGTTACAAGTTGTCTGGTGTGTATTTACCAGGGCCCCCTGCTGTGTGATACAGAATCACTTAATTGTGCTTTTTTGCATCATATCTTCAAAATGCTCACAGCATTTTATCCATGGAGTAGGAGCCTATGACTTGGCATAATGAGGAGATTATTTTTCTGTCTGTGCTGGAGTGTGTTTAAAAATCTGGGTTAGATTTTTTCCACATTTGTCAAAGGAAATGTTTATTCAGCTTTTTTAATAAATTAATACTGAAAATGTTTTGGTAGGCATTTTTATTTTCCCTGAAAACAAAATGGAGAATTGTCAGTTCTTATTATAAAGGGAAAAAAGCATCACTTTTAATCCATTTTCCTCCACTGTGATTCTGATATTGAGTAGCTGTTCTAATCTGGGGTCCTTCCTCCTCATGGTGTTTTTGGTGGCTGTAAATGGTACTGCACCAGTTTTCATCTCCTTTAAGGGTAATTTGCTTAAGGGGGAGAGGGCAGGAGCTACACTTCAGGATTTTTCTTCTCTAAGTGAAGAGGAATCCATGATTTACCCTGAAATAATCCTGGCCAAGTGGCAGGGGCAGCAGCTTCCAGTGTTTCTCTGGGCCAGGATGTATCACTACTTAGACCAAGGAGGAAGCATATCTTTGGGCTTTGCATGACATACATACAGGACATTCAACAAATTCAATGGCTCTGCTATTCAAGCCATAAAATTCAGGGTGGTTTGGCTCAGATTTGGCTGCAGAACGTGCGCCAGCAAAGGCTCTCAGTGGGCAAACCCCCACTTTTAAAAACATCCAGGTGAAGCACACTGTGGTGTGTGTGTTTTATGGGACACATTTATTGACTGGGCTTCTTTCTCTGCAAAAATGCAGTGCAGAACACAAAATCCAAAGGTGACAGTGGGACAAAGCAGCCCCATGGCTGAATGGTCAGCCCAGGCACAGATACAAGGGCCAGGCAGGGCACTGCCTCCTGCAGCCTCTCACCTGTGAGAAACTCCATTAAAATACCTCTGTGTTTAGTAATCTCCAAATTTGCTCTCTCCATTATCAGGCCTGTCTTGGGATCTCAGCTTCCTGTTGTCTGCCAGCAAAAAACAGTCATGGCACAGTGACAACATTCCTTTACATCTCCCTATGGACATGCAGATCTATATTTGGCTACAAGAGACTTCCAACAAGTACCTGGAGAGTTTTGCCAGCTCCCAACTGAAGCCAGACTTCTGATGTCTCCCAAAATCCAACTGGCCTTCTTTCCTCCTTCCCACAAGGGTGGCTGAGCAGTCACAGCCTTTATTCTGCAGCTCTTCTTAGATAAGTTCCAGTCTGACCTTTTGACCTGTAATTTTTGGAAGAGATCCCATCTCTTTCTTCCCAGTTCTGGAGGTGAAGGGTGGAGGTGGTGACTGCAAAGGGCTTTATAGCAAATACAGCTTTGCATGGTCTCTGTAACCACATTGCTCGTTGTAGAAGAAGTAGGTTGGGGCAAGGATTTAGATGTCAAATTCACAGAGCCTAAACTGCTCCTATTTCCTTGTAGTTCACAAGGGCTTACTGGTAGGTTTCTCCTGCACCACAGAAATTATACTCTTTCCAATTTTTCTGAGAAAAGAACACTGGAAACAGGCATTTTCACTGCCTGTAAGTGCAACTGCTGCTGTGTTTTTATTCTCACTCTGTCCGGTCTTTGGCCTAAGAAGAACTTTGAATACTTTTGGACAGGTTTTGCAAGAAGCACAAATTATTTAGTTATGTGTGAGTGAAGTCTGGAATGCAGTGGAAAAACCCTTATCAAAAGTTCAGGGATGAAATGTGTCTGTCTAAGAGCTGATACAAACATTTCCCTACTGGCAGTGCAGATTTTAAATACAAAGAAAGTGACATTTTTCCTTTAAAGAATTCTTATCACTTTCCTAACTTAAAGCATCTTAAAAGCCCTTCCCCTTAACCATTCCAACTGCATAATTTCAACAAGTCAAGGTCATCTATAAGTCTTTCATTTCCTTCCAGAAGGGCTCCTATCTACACACAACATCATGCATCTTTTATTACATCCTTAACGTATTTATAAAATATCGATCATTCCTTCTAAATAGCTTTGCAAATGAAGCCATGTGGCATGGGCTTCCCCTCAATTAGCAGCAGGTTCATTGTTTACTGAAGTGACCCCATGCTCAGAGCTGGGGTTCAGCTGAAACTGAACCTTTCAAAATAAGCTTTTTCCTATTTTCAGTTCTTGTGCCAATTTTTGCCTCCAGTTATATTCAGTGTTCACACTGGGGATTTTTTTTTCCATTCTGTGAAGTTGCTCTCAAATTACACTGCACTGACTGGAGACAGAATGGGGCTAGTGCATCTACTCTGTTTTTCTGCAACAGAAGGGCGCAAGGTAGGTTTACCTGAGACCTGCAGTGCCCATGAGCAGTGCTGGGCTGCTCTGGATTTGTTCTGGACAACAAAAGATGCAGCTACGTTAGTCCCCACTGACACCAGAAGAGCTGAGTTTTGAATTCAGCACCCAGTGTGTAAATAAACACCTGGAATTAATTAATTTAGCATGCCATTTGCTAATGAGAAAATAGAAATACTGGTTTATAAAACAAAGAAATACACAATTCTGGTTGAAGAATAAGTGCTAGGGAGTGCTTGTTGAAAGATTCAGCTGCAACCTCCTTCATAAGGCAAGTTTGTTCTTAAATTTAATGGGCTATAGGTGTTGATTGGTAGAGTCATAAAATGAACTGTTAATTCGTGATTCCAAGAGTGGAGAATATATATTATGCAAACTGCTTTTAAAATTAGTCTGTTCCCAGCACAAGTATAACAAGGTAATGTGGCCCTTTAGACACCATTCTTTTTAGGACTCTTTCCCATTGCCATCGCTGGTAAATCTCCGTGCTTTGAAGTGCTGTGTTGCTTTAATTGCCTCTGATTGCACTCGAAGCTCACAAAGGGGCTCCCTTTTGTCACCTGTGTTTGAGCACCTATCTGAGTGAGATTTTAAAGTGACAGCCCAAAAGAGGCAATGAGTGACACCCAGGGAGAGGGCCCGTGATGGGGGATGGAGCGCTTGCCTTGGTGGAGATGCAGGATTTACTCATCTGCCTCACTCAAAGATCACGCTGCGAAGGTGTCAGCATTTACACTTCATGAAGAATGAAACACATCCTGCCAGATCTGGTGTTTCCAATGCAGTTATTAAAATGTCAGCCGTGGCAAGCTCAAAATGGGTTTCACCTGAGTAGGTGGAAAGCGGGCCATTGGCATCAGTGAGTGTGGGGCAAGGGGTGGTGCTGGAGTCATGTGATAAAAACCATGGGTGTGCTGTGGGTGTGTGAGGATATGTGTCTCAGTACAATGCTGAAACATACCAGATCTGCTATGTAAGTTGTCCTGGGATTTTGTGCCACAGATGTGGTGTTGGCAGCAACCACGGCACCACAAACCGCAAAACTGTCCACTGTGATATCAAATTTGCTCCCACTCAAAGCAGGGATCAGTGGTCCACATTGCTGATTATTTAGCCAGAGTTCATAATGAAGCCATCTCCTACTTTGTGGGAATGGGAAAAGTAGCATTCAGGTAAACATCTTGGACTTTCTCAGTACGTACCCTGTGATGCAATGTGGTTCTTCACTCTCTAATGGCCAGGTCTATACAACAATTACCCCTCATCCTTCCAGCCCCCACCAGTTCCTGGCACACACATGGCTGGCGCAGCAAACATGAACTGTAGGAGCACTCCCCTGTAGGCTGGAGAGGGGACAGACAGCAGGGAGCTTGGTATTCACCATCATCCCCAAAATGAATACAAGAGGTCTCACACCCTCTAGCAATCCTTCCAAGGCTCTCTGCAGACTCCTCTCTCACATTTTGGTGACCTCTTTCGGAATGATAATGCTTACAGCTTTAACTCATTTTTGAACAAATGTGAGTGTCTGGATTCTTCAGGGAGAAACTAGACACAGCACACTGATTGCAGACTGGCTGCTTTCTAATGCTTCAAGCTGGAAGTCTTTGTATGTTTGGAGTTTGATGCATAGATGAAGACTCTTTCAATATCCATAAAAGAGACTTCCAAGTGAGCAATATTTCTTACAGAATGGCTAGGGGTTTTTTTTCTTTCAGTGAGTTAGAGAAATTTGTGCTGGTAGGTAAGAGAATTCTGCCTTGACAATGTTGATATTGAGGATAGGTATTAAACCTGGCGCCAGTAGCTTCATTTTTCTAAACAAAACAATGTCAAGTAAGTAAGAGAATAGGAATGAAATAAGACACTTCTTTCCATCTCACCCTTCCCTGAAAACAAACCAAGAAAATGCAATGGCATGTCACCTGAATTTGGAGCATTCAGCTCTGAGGTCTTGCAAAACCCCATAGTTTTCTGGTATGTTGGTTTTTGGGTGTTTTTGTTATTGGTATTATCATACTTACAACTGTTAAGAGAATCACTGGGATGGTTTTGGCTGCACATCCAGCAGAAACCTGCCTCAGGCAAGAACAAGTGTTTATTTATTTAACTTCAGAAACAAGGAAGGCAGGAGGGAATTTCTCCCATATATTTCCATTTTCAGCTGAGCCTTGCACATCTCTTTCTTTAGCCAACATCCATCCCCTCTGCACTTTTGTGCCTAGCTCACCTGCCCCCTCAAGCCCCTCTTGCCTCGTGCACCTGAGGGTGAGGAACCTCTCCTGAAATGCCTGAGGCACTGCTGGGGGAGCAGCACAGCCCAGGCGTGCCCAAGGCACAGCCCATTTGTGCCCCAGGGAGCAGCTCAGGCTGGAGGGAGCACCTCTGGCACTCGCCCCCAGCCCCTCGGCTCTGCTACCAAGGATGTTGGCAGCCCCCTCACCTTCCAAGGAATCACTGCCTTGGGAAGCCCTTCTCCATGGCCAGGCATCCCTTTCTAGCTCAGGCAGAGGAGGCTGATTTCCAGACAGATCTGGCACTCCTGCTTGTGTTGGAGGGGGCAATCATGTAGGGGAACGGAGGAAGCCCAGGACAGTGCTTCCAACAGACTTGAAATCTGGGGGTCCTAAAGTTTTTTTCTTTTTTTATAAACTGCTGTTTGATAACTGAGCTAGAGAGTGGATGCAGTCACAGCCCATCTCTGTGCTGGGCAGAGGCACAGTCAAACCCCTCCTTGTCTCCTTGTCGTTGCGCATGGAGATGAGCTCTCAGATCAGGGAGAAGACTCTGGGGTGTAGTTTTCCTTGAAGAGTGAGAGAACTCCTAAAGTGGCTGAAAGACATCAGAGTTCAGCCGTCAGCAGTAGGTTGAACTGCAGTATCCCAGACTCACTGGAAAAATATGTTAGCTGACATTTCATAATAACTATAATATTAAATGTATTTCCCAGTTAGTAAATACAATTGGGGTTTTTTTGCCTCATGTTGGTATGTTACTACAGTAACAGTAGTATTGTGTTTATTCACTTTTAAGTTAACCTCTGCATGAAATAAAGGAAAATAGCTGCTAGTTGGGGGATTTATTCTCAACAAAAAGAGAACTGGTTATCCACTGGAAAGCAGTGGTGTCATCCATAAGACAGGCTGGGTGGTGATGACTCTGCCTTGGTCAAGCACTGAGTGATCAGGGGCCTATAGCAGTCCAAAGTGCTTTCTGTGGCCACTAAACCAGAATTATCCATGTGCCACACCATAGTTCCAAGGGTCTGTGAGCCATTCAGGGTGTTTATTATCCAAAATTGACGTCCTTTGTTGTAAAAGCAGAAAAAGAACCACATTTACCTGTCTAAAGTAGGAACCAAGAGTCTCTGTTCTGTTCCTCACTCTCTTGAGTGTATACCCTGTGTAGGTACATAGACAGGTCCCTCAGTGACAGAAAGGCTCTTCCCTTTCCCCTGTCCCCAGCGATGGGCTGGAGCAGACAGGGAGCCAGGGACTCATCTGAGAGCAGCAGCACTGCCACAGCACACCCTGCTGAGAGCAAACTACGCTCATCTCTTCCCACACTGCAAATATTTGCTTCCTGTGTGACCTGGGGACAATCCATGTGAGCACTGGGAGTTTCCATGGCAGAAGGGAAAAGTCATTAATGAACCTCTGCTGATAAGCACTATTTACCTGTTTAGCCTGACCTCAAACTGATAAACCAAGATATAAAAAATGGCACATGATGATATGTCTTGCTGCTCTGCTTTGCTTGGAGAGAGCATTTTCCCTACATGCCGGTGTGTTTGCAAGTTTTTCTACCCCTAGTTGAGTTCCATGCCACTGAAAATATTCTCCACAGTGGTGGTGAGGTGGGCCTGCGCTGTCTCACTCCCAGCCCTGTCTCTGAGTGTCTCACTGAGGTTTCGCCTTCCCTCACGGTCTCAGGTCACTTTCGATGATCTTTGTACACACAGATGAAATGGTGAAGGAGTTGGAGAAGGCTGCCTGCTTTTTTAACATCAAATCCTAGATTAGCCAGGACCGGAGATGGAAGATCAGCCCAAATGAACTTGATTAGCCGGTGCTCAGGAGATCTGAATTTCACATCCAGTGTTGTGCAGTCACTTGGACCATAATCCCAGCCCAGTACTTAATGATATAAACATGCTAATAACTCTGGGTCACCTGTCTGGGGAAGACAGATAAGGAATTGAAAATTATGCACATTACCAGAGGTAATCTACTACCAAATACTGTTGAGTTGAGACCTCAATTTTGATTTCATTCCATTTATGTTCTTGCCCTGAGTGCACAGCAAATAAATTGCAAATTCAGAATTAAAGTACCGGCTATTTCAAACTGATCAGCAGCATCCAGCACCCCACTCCCCACAGGTGTAAATGGATTCTGGTATCTACCCTAGGAAAGCAAATCTTTAGTCTTCTGTGCTGCATTGTCAGAAATAGAGGGGGAAAAGCCTGCTTTCAGTGGCACCAGGGAAAAAGAAAAGTTTGCAGAGGGAGGAGGTGATGATCTGCTTTATTGTATCAGACTGTTATTTGTTAGCAGTTAATATCCACAGTCCTATTTCTGTCCTTACAAACCAAACAGTAGCTGCAGCTTGAAAGTCATGCACAACTTTGAAAACAATATGTTCTGTTCTGGCTTTTGGAGTGAGCTGAACCTGCAGCAGCTTCCACTGTGGAGCAACAGGTAGAGCTGGGGCAAGCACCAGGAACACAAGGTAGCCAATTCCCCCCACATAACTTTTTTGATTAAATATTGGCAGGGAAGAACAGCATGGTGGGGAATGGTTTATTTAAATTCTGACCTTGTAGGAAAATCAGTCCCAGCACCCAAGGTTGGAAGAACATTCGTGGACATAACTCTCTCTTCCCTCCTGTGGCAAGAATGAATAAATAAAACAGAGAGAATAAATTGACATATTTAAGTGCCCAGGACCACAACTGATCTGCCTTTGGGACAATACCTCAGGCCACCGGACTCAGGGGCCAGTCCCTCCTGTGTAACCACAAGATGCACAAGGTCTCACGGGGGACAGCCCAGGTGGTGGTACTCCAGCCTTGGCTCATGCAGATTTCCCTGCAGGGATCCTGCATTTAAAAATTATTTTTATTTCTGAAATAGAGGTAAATTGCTTCAGGCCAGGTGGCCAGCTGCCAGCTCCTAACTGAGCCTGGGTCCTGTGGGCTGAAACTGGGATGTGACGGATAAGTTTTGGGTGTGACTTCTGAACCCATGTCACAGCTGCCACCCACCATGCTGGGAACTGCAGATGAAAAGTGCCCTTTAAGGAAAGTGAAAATAAAGAGAAATCAGTGCTGTTCCTGTAGATTGCATTTTTCTCTGCTGCTAGCCATGTGACAGACAGCCTGTGTTTCTCTATTTGTACCTGGAATGCTCCAATTTCTCCTGATAGTCTTAAAACCTGATTTTTACTCTTTCTTTTGACACTTACACACATTGACTTGATTTGATAAATAAAACCTGGTGCTGTTGCTCTAGTCTGAGATTAAACACTTGATGCTCTGCATAAGGAAATGCTTTTGATGGGTGAATTTAATAGCAACTGGTTATAGTAGGATGAAATTAATTGCAGATGGTTCAATTCACAGGTGAGTTGTGGTACCACAGTCAAATCTGTAGATAAAAAAAGACCCCTTGTTATGGATTGCAGCTGAACATCATGTTTAATGTTTTTGATAATACAATGACATTTTATTTATAAAAACAGAGTAAGCAAAGTTACTTTTCCAGTGAATCATAAAAGACACATACTAATTTTTAAAATTTATGGTGGAAGATATTTTTTATTGCTCTAGAGAAATAAGAGCCATATCTGAGTTATCCTTCTTGCTGATTCTGTCTAGATGGTGAATAATACTGCAGTCTACTGTACAAATTTTACATCTTAACATCCCTAACACTTACATCGCAAAGTATTTACGGCATGCTGGTTGGTGTCCTTATCTCCTTGTGACAGCTGAGGAATCTGGACAAGCATGTACAGCATCACTTCGTGAGTCTGCAGCACACTAAGAGCAAAAATGCAGGATCAAACCCTTTCCCACTTCAGCTTTCTGCTTGAGTTCACCTTTGTTCATGATCTTAACCATTATTTGCACAGCAGTGACCACTAGAGTCCCAAAAATGGACCCACCTCAAGGTGTCCTTCATGTGGTCCCATCTGGGCACAGTCTGTGTCCCAAGAGACTTCTGATGGTCCAGGAAAAGTGGACAAAGGTGAAGCAGAGAAGTGATGCACTCACTGTTGAGAGCTTGGTACGTAGTCCTCTGTTCTCATATCCTGCAACACCAACTAAGCCATGTAATTGCGGCTCCTGGCATTCTTGTTTTATGTAAGAAGAGGGGATTTTTTTCATTATGTTACTCTAACATCACGTTTTCAACCATTCATTTACCAAATGTCTCTGCATTACAGCTTGTGCTGTTCTTTGTGCACTAACTCTGCAGTTCTTTCCATGCAGGATCTGCCCTGTCCTTTGGAGGCTCTTTGGAGAGGTGGAAATTATCCCTGGCCCAGCAGCCCAGGAGCAGGCTCGCACACCACATTTAAATTGGAGCTGAAGGTTGAATGCCATGCAGGCTGCATCACTGACATACAGGAAAATCCTCTGCAGGAGCAGGGGCTTTTCTGATTCTTCGAAAAATGTATCAGCATGAGAAACATGACACGTGAAGGTCAAGGCAACATTGATCCATGAGAGCTCTCCGCCACAATCAGCTCTCTCCTCTTGTCAGCTTGGATGAAGCTTACATTTTTATATACATACACATGCATATTTAAATAGCAATATAATTTTAAGGCTTGTTTTGTTACACAGTGTAGCTGTTGCTTTTGGTGTAGGTTGGTGATCCAGATCTTTAACACCCTTCATGTTTGGGACTAACCACTTCAGATACTGAATGTCACCCTATTTATGATCAGCCTGATGCAAACACGCCGGTGCAGGTCACCTAATTTCTTAAATCAGCCTTGAAAGTGGGATAACTGAGGATAAGAGGAAAGAAAGCTGACCTGTCCCCTTTCACATGAGGAAGGAATAGGTGATTGTGCAGTTGATCCAAGGAGTCCCAGCTCTTGTTGAGATTTAGACTGTTTTGCCTTCCATGTTTTGCAAATTGCATGACGAACTTGGAAAGGTTTCCTTTTCATATCGATTTTCTTGGACTCAGTCCCCTGATTTTAAAACTACTGGAGTGGTAAAATGCCTCCTGGCATTAAGGACAAAAAAACTCAGCTGTTCCCATGAATACCATTGATCAAAGATCACTTAAACCAACAGCATTACATTGTGTCACCCATTTTGCTTAAACTGCCCATGTGCACCTGGTCCCTCTGTTTGCAGAGGCAGGATCAGGATGTTATTTAGGGAAAGTCCTGTGATATAAATGATGTAGGATGACTATAACTTTATAGATCCTGGCAGAAGGTCTTGCTTAAGAAAGCTCAGACTCAGTCAGTTCCTGGAGATTTTTGACACAAATAACAGTTCAACAGTGTGCAGGTGCCTCCTTGGCCTCCTGCCTGAGACCTGCACGGGTTCTGTTCTGCTCATGGACTTCTGCATTTATAAGCACTTTCTTTCTCTAACTCTGAGAGTCCATCATGTTTTATTTACCCTTCTTTTAGCTCTACCTATGCTTTTCCAGCTACAGAAAAACTGATAGGCGTGTTGCTAATTTTATCTGGAAAAAAAGGAAAATTTACTAGAGAATTAAACTGAGCGGGTCTTGAAGGCTATTTTTAAGGGTTTTCTTTTTTTTTTTTGTATGAGGGAGAAGTAGTTACATATGCAAACTAGCATCCTTTTCTTTCTTTTTTTACAATCAACGATTGGCACAAGCCTGGATTTTAAACATCTATGGACTTAACTATGCTACAAAGCCAAAAATTTTGCAACTGCATGATTTATACCTTTTATAGCAAATGCTAAATTAAAGGATATCTCAATTTTTAAAGCAATTTGGCAATAGAGCTCTCAAAAAGGCTGATAATTCCTAGGCTGGTTACAGGGAATTTTCAGAGGCCTTGATCACAGCTTCTAGTGGGTGGGAAAAACAAGGTTTGGGAATTAGGACATCACTCTGGAGTCGAGACTGACTGTACTCTTAATGCTGCTCCAAATGCTGAGATGTTGGGAAGGTTGTAGCCTTGCTCTGTGCCTCATTTCTCCATAGGTAATGGAACATCATGTATACTGGCCCCGTTTTCCAAGCAATGGAAACATCCCAGCATTGCTGGGTTTATATCTCAGCCTTTCCTTTCAGCATCCTCTCCAGCTTCACATCATTCTTCTTTGGCTACATCTGTGACATGGTATATTTCAAAAAACATATGTATATATTCTTCTTGTCTGTGTACCTAGAGAATAGCAAAGGAATGTGCAGGATAAATTTAAAAAATAAGTAAATTAAATAAATATTCCAGAGCAATCAGTCCACCATGGAAATCTTTCTAAAGCACAAGAAATATTCAGGGGAGAACTAACTCTGAGTCCATTTATTTGATTCACTTGTAATAGAAAAGAAAAAAATAAATTCACTTGCTGTTAATTCTGAATGGAAATGTGGTTTGGAGCAGATCCTGAGGGATGCTGAGCTCTGAGTGTTGGGCTTGGGACACTTCCCCAGTGCAAGATGCACCTTCATCCTCCAGTGAATTTCATGGGGACTGGAGGTCCTCAGCACTTGGCAGGATTGTGCCTTTTATCAGGAGACTCTCAACAGGGCCTGGGTGCTTATTTGGGAAGAGATATCATTGATGGCATGACAATAACTAGATCTAGGAGTAGCACCCTGAAAGTAGGGACTTGCCTTCGATCTCACAGATATTGTCTTAATTTTACACTAAATTAGGAGATGGGAGACAGCTCAGGCACAGGCAGTGCAACCTCTCTGGTGATGCTATGCATTATCAACCCCAACCAAATGCTTTCTAAAGAAGGTTCATGTTTTGTGCCATAAACTTTGCTGGGTTGTTACTCAGAGTGATCTGTTAATGCATATCTGAGCTAGATATCCTTTATTTCCTTTCTCCGTTTTTTCTTTTCTTTCTTTCTCTTTTTTTAGTGGATAATAACTTGGAGAGGGCTTTTAAAAGGAGAAAAGGTTATTTCGCTGACATCAATTTTTGCATTAAAATTGCACTTGGCTGAAAGCCAAAATATTTAATATCATTGCCATCTGTCCCAGCTGAATACAATTTCAGATTTATTGATTTTCTTTATTCTATTTTCTTTTCTTTTTTTTTTTTTTTGGTTAATTTTGGATTGAGACAAGGCTAAGACTCTAAAACAACAAAGCCTTTTTCCTCTGATGGCATCATAATCCTTGGCTAAGTCTAAACTGCCTTTTGATGTGCAGCTGGTGCCAACTGTCAGGTTATAAATGCTCTTTTAAGAAGGGCTTTGTCTCCGGCCACCAGTGGCTGTGTATGTCATGCACGTGTCAGAAGGAAAGGGGGATGCAGGGTGGGGTTCTTTTCGTTAACTGGGAATCCTCATTAGAGAGGTTTGTTAATGTATCAGGGACTGCAGCCTGTGCTGGTTTCAAACCCATGTTGGGCTTTCCAGTCCACCCTCTTCCTCCTCTTCTGAGGTGAGGTGAGGACAGCCGCAGGGGGGCAGTTCAGGAGCACAAGGAGATCTCTGTGGAGATGCTCCACTGACTGTCAGCTCCTGGGAGGAAGAAGAGACTTTTTCTGTGTGTAGCACACTGCAAAAGATTTTCCTGGGGGATGTCATGGATCTCTGGGAAGGAGCCCAAAGGCTCCACTAACAAAACTTGAGCAGTTGCTTGAAAGTTTCCTTCAAGGGGTGCGGAGTCAGAGAAAGCTGGCATTTCCTGAGGAAAGAGGCAAGCCCAGAGATAGAGCTGTGCTGAGCCCTGGGCTGATGGCCAGGCTGGCATCCCACAGCTGCAAACCTGCCCTGTGTAACCTGGCACTGGGGGTCAGAAATCTGCTTTTCTCCATCACCTTTTCAGCAAATTTTTACCAAGGGACTTGGAGAGAGAGACAAAAACTTTCCTAAAGCACTGTGGTGAACAAGGCTTAGTCAAGGGCCTGTACGTCTTGTTTTATCCAAGCTCACTCTCTGTTTTAATTACCTCCTACTTTAGCAAGATCTGCGGCCTGAGTTCAGCCACACAAATTAATGGGAGCAGTTTGAGGAGGTTGATTAGCTCCTGTTGTATTCACATAACCCTGAGTATCACCCAAGGAAAATCCTAAATGTGTTTGTGAGCAATTATTTGCACTGTATTCCTTCCCTTCCCACCTGCACCACATAACCTGTTTCCATGAGGACTCATGTCACCCAGCTGATTCAGGAGCCTGACGAACACTGCGCTGGTGTGTGTCATGTTCCTGTACTGCTTCGTTGTTGATTTAACCTTATTATGTTATGAGAACCTTTGTGTGGTTTTGTGCACTGGATAAGTGGTGCAGGTCACTTACGTACCTCTGATCTGGAAATACCTAATTAATAATGACAGCTTCCCCAAATGATCCCACTTCCCTTCGTGAAGACTCTAAGTCACTTTATACCCTATTGCCAACCATCTGTTCATAGTATGTAAATCATAGAGCCATGGAATCATAAAATCATTTAGGTGGGAAAAGACCTCTGAGGTCATTGAGTCCAACCCAGTCCACACACTGTCACCCAGCCGAGAGCATTGAGTGCCACATCCAAGAGCTCCTTGGACACCTCCAGGGATGGGGACTCCACCATCACCATAAATGTGTATAACACTAACAAATTTCTCAAACTGAGCACTGACAACCCCATCCCCTGAGGCAGGAAACACATGGCACAGTTTTCCTGGACAGAACTGAGCTGGGTTTGTTTTTCGCCTCTGCTGCAATAGGAGGATTTCTATTTAAAGTGTTTATTTTCTGTTTTTCCCCACACAAAACTTTTCCCTAGGCACAGATTAAAAATAACCACAGTATTTTCTGATTGTTGAAAGAACTCTGAGCTGGAGCTTTATAACTAAGATGGGCCTTTAGCATTAATCCGAGGAGCCCAGCCTTTATTGCAGGGTGAGCCATTTGCTTCTGAACAGACTCAGAAAAAGGCAATTTTTCCCTGAAAACCACATCTCTGCTACCAGTCCAGCTCAACCAGGGAACTCTAGATTGACCGAGCATGCAGAGCATATTAACTGTGCTCTTGCATGTACATCCAGCAATTTGTAGGCAGTGTCCTGGCAAATTGTTTTCTTTGTCCTCCATCATCATATTTGTGCTAATCCTGGGTACAGTGAGAACAAAACAGCTTGGGGAGAAAGCCCTGAAAAGCTGTGTCAGGAATTTCACCCTGCATTCCAGGAGCTGGACTCAAGCTGGTCCTTGTGGGTCCCTTCCAACTTGGGATATTCCATAATTCTATGATCAGCAGAGGGATTTGTCCACCCTGTGAGCCCCACAGGTGCCATTGGGAGCATCTCCTACCAGTGGAACATCTGGATACATGAAACATGGATCCCTGAATTTCAGGCTTTTGGCCACAACTGACTGTAGTTAAAAGCAGAAAAAACAGCAATGCTGCAGCCTTCCAAAGCTTTATCCACCCAGTGATAGTGCTGGATATTTCTCTTTTGGAAGCATGGGAAGACATATGTGCTTTCCACTTTATTTATAAACAGCCAAATTAACACAATGCTGTTTTGAAGTGCTCAGCAGAATTTCTTTGGATCAAGAGCTGAGACAGTAAGAATTCTGCATCTGCCCACCAGACAGGAGCAGCCCATATAGTTCCCATACAGGCTGTACCTCTGCTTGCTGTCACAGGAGTCGCTGCTTCCAAGGCCTTTTTTTTCTCTGGTTTGTGTAATTCTGGGCTGTTCAGCTTAGGCTATCATGCTGTATTTTTGGTGTGGGAAAGGGCTTTTGAACACTGGAATGGGTCTATTTATCAACCTTGCAAATTCTGGATTATTCACTGCCAAATTCATGTGATAGTTTATCATGTGGGGTTTAGCCTCAGCACTTGAAAAAATGAAAGAGATTCGATATTTTTTATTGATTTCAACCAGAAGGTAAATACAGTTGGGCAGGCTCTCTGCTGGTTTATATTTACTCAATGCAACCTTCTGGAGGTCCAATAGGACTGCTGGCAATGTCACTCAGTCTGGAATATAAGACCCTTTAATATTTGTACAAAATGAAAAAGGAAAAATACTCCTTTCATTATTAAATATCCATTTTGCAGTTTACTTTTCCAAATGTGCAAATACAGATCAAGAAATGCTCTTTACAGATTTTCAGAGATGTCTCTGAGTCAGAGATACTCCACAGGCTCCCCACAGAGGGAAAACTGCCTCTATCTTTGGCAGAATCCATAGGAAAGCAGAGGGGGAACAGGGTCCTTTATGCTCCTTTTTTCTTGCAAGCGTTGGCAGAAAATTTCAGGGAGATTGTATAAAATAATCCAACATGGATAGTTCCATTTAGTTTCCATAGAAAGTCAGCAGGAAATGTTCTAGGAAAATCCACTGAGATTTCCAAGGGTAATTCATCGGAGGAAATGGCCTTTCCAAAGTTCAATAGCCAGCAGAGAGAGCACATCTTCCTTACATTACAAATGAGCCCAGGATCACCTGTGTCTACAAACCAGCCCTTTATTAAAATCTTCTTTAATAGGTCTTTCTTTAGCACAGCTCCTCTTGGGATTAACACACCTGGACAGGAGAGGCAGCGGGAAGAGCAGCACATTCACTTTCTGCCTTTGTGACTCAGGTCTGGAGGAACTGACTTCCTCCAGCATTGATGAGCCAAACAGGAGGGTTCCTGCCCTAATACACCGCTAAGGAGCAGGTAACCTCACTGATCCCATCCTGGTTTACATGAAAACATCCTGTTATTAAAAACTCTAATTTGAAACATGCAGATATGGTCAAGGATGCAGGGCCAGGCTGTGGAGTCTCACTGTTGTCTCTTGTTGAGAGAGTTTAGATATCACACAGGTGCTGACTTTGGACAGTACAGGCTTTGCCACAGATCCCAGCTCTTCCCAAGCTGCAGCCTTTTTTCCCTAACCCCCAGACATCCAAGGTGGTTCTTGGTGCAGGTAGGTGCCTACAGACAGTACTGCCACTGACTCTGGTGTTTCTGCATATGCTGTGTAGACAACACCAGAGATCCTGACCCTTTCACAATCAGAAGGAGTTAATTTAGCCCCTAATTAATTTTTTTATTCCAGAAGAGCACCAGGGATGGTGGCCCAACCAGCAGAGGCCTGGATTTGCTCCCCACATATCCAGCTGGATAATATTGCTCAAAGCACATAATCTTGTCAGGCCCCACTTGTGAAATTCAGTTAATGGTACTGACTTTAGAGAAAGGGGAGAGCAGCAGCATTCAGGACCTTGTGGCTTGTTTGGTGTATTGGTTTTTTGTGACTGTGATCCTTTCAACCTTGTCAACCTAGTTAGCTCTCCGCCAGGTGCTGCGAGAAAGGGAGGCACCAGCTGCCTCCAGCATGACTGCAAGTTGGCATTCAGTGAATGAAGAGTCCACACATGTTAGCGAAATCCAACCTTTTATGCCCTGAAACTCACCCTCATTTATCAGCCTGTGAATTCTTCCCTGGTCTGTTCTTTGCATTTGGTTCATCAAAGCTTTGGACAAGTGTCTCACAAGGATGTAAAAACACAGAGCTCTCACTGCCCCTACTTGCATTTACCCCATGGCTTTTGGGCATGTATTTGTACAAATTCCACTGCCAGTTCCTCCTCTGCTGGGAGATATTAGACCGCCTAAAGCATCTGCAAACCCCGCTGTGCCCCACCTGTACCTGGTCCCACCTGTTCAGCTCAGCCCTGATGTAAGGTAAGATATGCCCTGCCCAGGGCTGAATTTGGTCCTTTGTTTACAAATAATTTGAAGCAATTCTGTAAATGTTTTTGTGCTAAGAGGTCTGGGGTTGATTTACAGCTCTCTCAAACTGTGTAGAACCTTGATCCAGCAGCGTCATTCACAGTAATGGGATATCTCAGCTGTCCGAACAGAGACACGTTTTAAATGTTAAAAATGTTCTGTGATCGATTTTCTCTGTTTATAGTGAATGCCTTGATTAGATTCCCTTGTAGGCACTTCAAAGGCAAACTCCCCCTCACAATCTTCCCATATGATGAAATCTAGTTCTTTCTTCGCTCTACTTTTTATTTTTCCCTCTCCTAAACTAATTAAGTCCTTGAGAAAGGTGATTGATTGACTGATGGCCTGGAGGACTGAGACTTTCTGAAGCAGCACCCAGGAACATTGTTCTGCTGCCTGAGCTCCAGGCAAAGGGGTGATCTATGAAGACAGAGGGGCAAGGGAGACATGGATCGCCTTGGGATGCAAGGGGTACCCAAGCCTGCCATATCCTGGTCACAACACTGAGGTGTTTAGCTTTTACTACAGGCACTCAAATGTCACCTCTGTTTTACATAAAGAGACCTGAGAATATGAAGGACCAGGTGAGTTGCCAGAGGTGAGAGAAATAGCAGAGCAGAGGTAGGAACAGACTAAGAGATGCCCCAGATGAGCATTTTAATCATCCTTGTTTTTCCTTCCTCAAAATTCTACATTACTATAAAAAAAAGAAAAGTAAGACAGGTTAAGGTATTTTTGTGAAGTCTGCTCTGAACTGGATTGAGACCATCAATTCATTTCACATCCATTACTACCCAGCCATTAAAGGCAATGGCTTTCTTTCTCCCTATTGACCTGGTCTGCAATCTTACCAGAGACCTTGAAAAGTGAACAACTACTAACAGACTCCTGAGCCATCCAATTCCCTTGAAAGTCATGTCCTTTTTTTTGTCTTCTTTTTTTACTTTAAAAAAAAAATGTAATGGAAATCGCTCTGCTTTAATCCACGTGTCTCTATTGTTCAGGAGACCAAGCCTGCTTGATCTGCTCTGTGGAAGAGAGTGTGACATTAAGAATGTGTTGTGACTTAGTATGAAAGGGTCAGTCTAGCCATCACTAATTAACATTCCTTTTTTAATATTAGTTAATTTGCAACTTGCTCTTCTGAATTACACCTCTGTTAAATCTAGATTATCACCCTTCCTTCCCCACCTCACAAATCTTTCTTTCTCCTGAGCTTTTTCCCTGGCATATGTGGCTATGCCATGTACAGTGCCATGATTTCTTGGACATTAAAACAAATACCACGAGCCTCTTAGTTCCCTGGAGCATATCAGAGATATCTATAGCATGCAATGGCAGAGCAGAGCCTCACAGACAAAAATAAAATTTCACTGTATTTTTGTTCTCCAGATTTAGATGGTTAATTGATGCTGAGATAAATTTATCCCAGAACCGTATAGGAGAGGGGAATTTTCTTGTGGGATGGTGCAGTAATATTCATTTGACTGAGAGTCCAGGGGGTTATAGGAGCTGTGTTAGGCTCAGAGATTATTTCATGCCAGAGATCAGATCCCACGGACAGCTCAGACCATTGTGCCTGATTTTCCTGTCATGGGCACCAGCTTCCACACTGGTCTGTCAATACCATATTGATGTAGAACCTTCATGAGAGGAGGACCAGGGTTTTCCACCGACCAAGACGTTAATATTACATTTCTGATGATCTCTGCAGCGTTTTCTACAAAAACGCTGTTTCTTTCCAGCAACATTAGGCTCAGACAGTCCTGCAGAACTGCCAGTTTCCCCTGTTAGACAATGGATCTCCCAGTTGAGCTCTGAGGGGTTGATACCCAGTCAGGGAATCTGGTTGTTTCTACTCATGTCTCTGATTACAGAAATCTCTCCATTTCTCTCTATTGAATGATGGATGACGTCTTTCATACTCTTAAAAACAAAGACAAGACATCACTGGTCCTCATTATTTAATTTTCAAGGTGTCACGGTTTTACTCTGGTTACGTGCCAGGCACCCACAGAAAAACTGTTCACTCATTTTCCTCTGCTATAGCTAAGCAGAGGAGGGGAAGTTGAAAACTTCATGAGATGAGATAAGGATTATTGAAAAAAACTTTAAGGCAAAACAGGTTCAAAACTTAAACAGTATAAAGAAGATTTATTATTGACAGAATTAAAAGTAAAAAAGGGTAATGAGTACCAAAGCAAACTTTCAGAACACCTTCCTTCCCCAGTCCCTCCCTCTTTCTATCGACCGAGCAAGGAAACAAAATATGGGGCTTTTGTCATTATTTCACTTAAAAGTCTTTCTTCAGTATGTTTAAGGAAAAGAGTTTCTTTTACTATGCCATGGGATCCTTCTCACGGGAGATAGTTCTCTGCAAGATTTTCTAGCGTGGTTTTAACTTTTACGAGCAACAGCCCACCCGAACCTGCTGCAAAGTGAAATCCCTCCCACGGGTCAAGCAGTCTTCCACAACTGCCTAGCATGGGTCATTTTAGTTTATGGGGTTTAGTTTTTTAAGAATGAGCTGTTCTAGTTTGGAAGCGAACTTTGGATCTCTTCCTTGATCTCGAAAATCAAGGGTCATCTCTCTCTGTCCAAGTTCCTCACTAGATTACAGCTATTCAGCATACATGTGCTCCAGCATGAGTACTCTTCTTCAGGGGCTGCGTGTGGATCTCTGCACCCCCCCATGTACCTCATGAATTACAGGGAAACAGTTTGCTGTATTATAGTCTTCAACATGGCTTGCAGGAGAATCTCAGCTCCGGTGCTTGGAGCACCTCCTTCCTCTCCTTTTTCACTGACCTCAGTGCCCTCATGTTGGTTTTCTTCACGTGTCCTCACTTTTCCTTTTTCTCTGAATTGGAAGAAACTTGGTGTCTGTAAGTTGCAATTGAGAGGTTGATCTCGTCCAGGCTCTGCACTGGGGAATTGCTTGCAATATCTCTTGCTGCTGGCCACATGGTCACTGCCAGCACCACCTGCGCGGCTCCAGCCTCAGGAGGGGCCCAGCTGCCCAGTCCCAGCCTCCGGAGGGCTCCAGCCACGTGGCCCCCAGTGGCCCACGCTGGGGTGGGCCCCGGCAGCTGCCCCGCCGGTGGCACAGCCCTGACCACCACACCAGGAAGGGGCCGGTGGCCCTCTCCAGGAAGGGGCCCAGGGGGCCCACTCACCACCCCTCGGAGGAGAGCAAGAACAAAGAGCTTCTTGCAGTTTTTATTTTCTTAAATATGTCATCACAGAGGTGTTACCAACTTGTCTAATTGGGCTAGTAACCTGCCCATAGTCAGAGCCTTCAGCGACTGGCTCTGTGCCAGACACAGAAGTTTCGAACAGCTTTTTTTCCCTGCCCCCGCAAACCAGGTTTTGTTAAACCAACACACGAGGACTATACGTTGATTGTTGAATAAAGCCGTCAGGGGTGAATTAACAACTCATCTCCACTGTTGCAAACCTACAAATTAAGTTGAAACAGACCTTAGCTTTTGAATATTATTCCAGCATCAACTGTCTTCCAACTCAAACCTCTCTGCACTGTCACAACCAGAGACCTCTGCCCACTTCTTGTTCTGTTTGGATCGTGTTTAACCCAATTTGTGCTGAAACAGAGCCACACAGGAGGCATCATGGATATTTGTAATTCACTGGGCACAGTGATGGACAGATCCAGATGGTAATTCCAGGCATGGAAAAGGGTTAGGAAGGACATAGCAACCCCCATCAGCCACGAGCAAATCTTTTAAGAGGCTGGACTAAAAGTTATGAAAAAGTGCACAGTTAATGTAGAAATTAATTTGGGGTCATGACGAAGCAGAAGGGAGCTGCTGCATGTTTGAGTTTGTGCATGTGCCTAGCAGCACTGCTCACGTTCTGCAATAGCTCTTTGCAATATGTATTTTGGACTCTGCCTTTTAAATCCATTAAGTGTGAGAAGCAGTTATACACTGCAGCTAAATTGAGAAATTAACTCCTAATGCACAACTTCCTCACATTAATTTATGTGCTTAGTGAATGTTGGGCTAATGAATAGACATGTGTTGGCCATTCCTTATTTTAAAGAACTTTAATCACATAAAGATAAGTGGCATAGTTTCTCCTGTGATACTCACCTGTGGGTTTGAGCTATCCTGGGCTAGCAGTGCTTCTGAAAACATTTGCTCCACTTCTTGGGGTTTGGTTTCTTTATTGGGACTATCCACAGGGCAAGTAGTTATGGCTAAGCTTTTGTTTGAAAAAGATAATACAGACCTTGGAAACCAAGAGAGTACCAGTAACATCTGGAACCACATTGTAATCTCCTGTCTGGTAAGGAACTCTCAACATCTCAGTGCCTTGTCAGAATTTTGTTAATTTGTTCTACGTTGTTTCTCTCCATATTTCTCCCCAGACGCACCTTCTCTCCTTGCTTCTTTGCATAAATATCATCCTGGCAATATCTCAGTTGTGATTCACACACTGTGGCACGGACACATGCCAACATTACCAGCACCGTTTTTGCAGATGGGGAAAAACAGAGACAAAATCATACTGGAGTTACACAGTGCCACTCAGCAAGGCCATGGGAGGTGGAGAAGTAGAAAGACATCTTTGATTTGCTATGACCAGGTGGAGGAGAAGTAAAGTAAATTCATTTTGACCAGAATAAAATCAGAATGGGTGGATTTCCTCGTAAGAGGTCCATCAGTATCTTTTCCCAGTGGTCAAGCACATTAAGCACAAATAGTGAGGCACGATATGATTTGACTGCACTTACAGGCACTTCCTGCCAATTTTCTCTCAAGCCTGAGCACCACACACTTTGCTTACCTTACTGCCAGGTCAGGAACACAAATGATCAGGGAAAGCGCAGGAAGTGTGTCCAAATGGCAAATACCTTCTGAGCTGTAGAACATTCTGTCTCTCGGAGTTGAGTCGTGACACTGCTTGGGGCTGGTGTGGTGCCTGCAGGGCTGTGCTGAGCACCCCCAGGATGTGGCACTGCTCTGCCCAGGCATGAAGAAGGTTGTAATTTACATCTGGTACTGAAGCAGGAGAACAAGTTGACTTATGGTAAGTGGAGAAAAAACGTTGCTTTAAAGGAAATTATGATGCAGCCAGACTATCACAAGGTACTGGCCGAGTGTGTCATCAGCTCCATAGCTGGACACTTCCACTGCCACTGCCACTGCCATTGTCTGTGGGACCTTTGCAGGGACACAAAGAGTGCTCCTGCAGTCAGATATAGCAACTCACCTGAGAAGGTCCATACCAGGTTTTTAATTACTCTCATTTAATTGGTGGTGAAGGTCTGTCCATCCCCTTAGGGCAGGACTAGGGCACGGCAGCCCAGCCCAGCAGGGTCACAAAGAGGATATTTGTGCCTTGTCCTTACATCCATGGAGTTTGATTGTGTGCACATTCCCTGAACTGTAGGAGAATTCAGTTTGACTGGAATTCTTTTGAGAACAGGCTTTCCTTGTGAGTGGTGGAGCAGGTCTCCCATCCCTGGCTGCACCACGTCATTTTAAGCATGACATCCTACAGTGCCAGGACAAGTGTGCTTCCAAGTGGCCTCACAACTGGGATATGTCCGTTTACAGGGGTATGTTACAAGTCAGACATTCTCTTCCAATAGGAGCTATCTGCCTGAAATCATCCTATCTGTGTGACATACCTGTCCCACTCCACCACAGAGTTACAGAACGCTCCTCTCTGCTATTTATTGTCTGTGACTGAACGTCTCATGTGTGGCTGGGCTGGAATTTGGGGTTTTGCTGATGACACGAAACCACAATGCTTTGTTCTAGCATTTTATGTCTCAGCCTGCCTCCATTGAGTAGGCTGCCCTTTACTGCACATCCCACTCTGCTCCCTAAGTGTCACTGAGGCACAAGGAGAAGGCCAGGAGTTTTGTGCAATTTAAAATGTCATATCAAAATAAGGAATTCATCCTGGCCCAGAGACACAGGCTTGAGACTGCTTATACCTCATTCATGTTTATCTCTTAGGTCAAGGTCCCTTTTAGCCGAATAGCATTCAGAAAGCTCCTTGGGCCCTGCCTCTGCCACTGACTTCCTCTGTAGCCTGAGGCAAGTCACTTCTTTCTTCAGGATTTCTGCTTCCCCTCCTGCCTTCCCTTCCTTTGCTTGAACAGTGTGTGCTCAAAGCCAGGAGTATTTCCAAGCAAGTTTATCTTGCCTGGAGCAACAGAGCCCTGATTTCATCGGGGGCCTGAGCCACTGCAGCACAGAAGAAAGAGCTGATTCCCACCTCTGTATCCCACAAAGTGATTTGGCAGTAGGATGAAGTTAATGAGCAAGTGACACTCTCTTGCTGTCAGTGTCATGGGAAAATGGGGGATGAGATGTGTCTGCTTACCAGGGATGCCTTTCAGTTCCTGTGCATCAACCCTGTAGTTTTGGAAATAAAGGAGGGAGAGTCTTGTCTGGAGTCCCAAGGTGTCCATCCAGCAGCGCAGCCTGTTGCCGGTGGACCTCTCTGAGCAGCTTGCACTAGCAGTTGGAGCAAGAATAGGCATCAAAGGATGCTGGGGAAGCAGGATTAATAGAACCCAATGGGAGACAGGCTGCATCATTATGTGCTGATGCCATGATCAGGGCTTTTCAGCAACAGCAGAGGTGTGTTCTTGGGGGACTCCTCCTCCGGCTTGAGCGCTAACCATCATTCAATCATAAAACACTCTCAAGTGTTGACAGGTGGAAAATAGAAATTCTTTAAGGAAAGATTCCAAGACAGTTTGAGCATTCTTTGAGGACAGTCGGTACAGAGGGAGGTCATGCTAATTGCTGAAATCAAGGTGATCTGCAGAAACATTGGCAGTCACCTTCAGCACAGCAAGATCCCAAAATCCTGCTCCCAGAGCATTGGACCATGTGCCAGCTCCTGCGGCCGTCTCCGAAAAGTATGCTTCAAGAGCACAGTGCATTATAAATTGATGCCCACGTGAACATGCATTTCCACTACCTGAGGTAATTATAAACCCTCTTCTGTTAAGGATTCCTGGCAAGCCTCTTCTGTTTCCTTCCTGAAACTAAATGAGAAGTCAGAGGACTTAGAGCAGTGCAAAAAAAAAATTATATTCAGCCTTATTTCAACAGCCGTTCCTGAATTCACACACTCTGTATCCTCTAATGCTGAGAGGAAGATGGTACACAGTTGCCTCCTGTGATCAATGGTAGTTACACATTTTAATAGACAGTGAAATGTGAACAGGGATTGTGTAAAGACAAACCTATATAATTAGAAGGTTAATATTGTGATAACTTAACCAAAACAACCCTGACAAAACAGAGACTTCTGACTTGCAACCCGTGACTGAAGCAATTCAGCAGACTGGAACAAGTTTAGGTTTTGGGGTTTGATTTTATTTAGGTTTTTTATCAACTTGGAGCAGTACAGTTTCTGAGTACAAGCCAGAGCAGTTCTCTGGAAGAGTGGCCACTCCTTTCCCTCCTTGGAAGTTAATGGCTCATCTACCAATTCAGCAGGAGTCAAGAGATAGTCATCTTACTGTAATATCTTTTGTCTTTCTCTACCGACACCTCATTGATGGGCAATTTTTTCTAAACAACAGCAAAATTGCAGTGCCTGCTTCTCTGTCAATAAATTCCATTATTTCACATGGAGCTTGGCTACCATACCATCGATAGAAAATGCTGAATTGATTACATTGAGGAACTACAGACCTGTGGCCTGAGCACTCTATAAATCTATGGACAAAGTTTGATAAAGCACATTGATAATTTATCTGACAGGAGCCTGTCTAGATTTATGGGGCTTAAAGCTGCTTGCATTGTCTTCCTTGATTCAATTAATGCAAAAGCAGTTCCCATCTTCACAGTTCTTACTTGTTGAGCAAAACGTGAACTTGACATTCTTCTCCCACTTAAATGAGTAAAATATAAAGTGATAGAATCAGCCAAAGAATAATAGCATTGCTCTGGAGTGGGGCTGGTAATGCAATGGTGTGCTCCATGTTAATATGCTGGGATCCATGGAGCATATGCTCCAGTCTTGGGGTGCCATCAGTTTTTCCCTTAATCTTTTGTAGTCCTAATAATGAGCAGAAAAATCAGACAAAATTGGGGCATGTTTAAAAAATATTGTACTTTGCTTTTTTACTGGTTTCAAACTGGCCAGGAGTGAGTCATTGAGAGACAGGGAGAAAGAGTAGGTTATGCTTTGGGACAACGGGGATGTAGCTTGTGGTCTTTTGTTACTAGAGGGGGTTGAAATGAGATGCTCTTTAAAGGTCCATTCTATTATTATGTGATTCTCTGTCTCCTTCAAACACCTGCAATAAAGCACTCCTGGTTTTGTCTTGATTTGCTTTTTTGTGCAGAAAGTGCCTCTTTAATAGTTGCTGTTACATTGGTATCTCAGGCCCACTTCTACATCCTTTCAAGGTCCAAAACCCTGCTGGTGTAAGAATCCGTGACTGTTTCCTGTTGTATGCAGTCAAAGGAGGGTTGGAGCTGTATGTGACACCTAGCACTGGAACAAACCCTGCTGTTGGTGTGCAACTGCAGTTCAGTGTGCAGGGAATGTTTAGCTGTGGAGAAATCCAGGAAAGTGATTGACCTGCCAGATTAGGAATATTTGCTGTGATTTCTGCCCAAAAAGAGGGAGTTTCTCCCAGCCATGCCTCACTGAATTTTGAGAATTGAAGTGACACTTGAGAAGTGCCCAGGCTTCACAATGTCCTTTGGGCAGGGACCGGTTTACCCCAGAGCATCGCTGCCATCCTGGGGACCTTGCCTGCATCTCCTGACACGGTGTAACTCCTCTGTGCTCCCTGACAGGAATGCAATTTACTGAAATTTACTATAAATCATCATAAAAGCCCTTCTCTTGTGACACAGTCAGAAACCCTAAAAATGACTGACAGGTTCTTCATAAATATTTATGACCTCTAAAAAAAGATTGAAAGAAAGAAAAGTTAAATTCTTCCCTCAGTGAAGTCTGACAGTGGAGACTTCTCTGCACGAGCCAGATCTGCCCTTCTCACCCTGCCCAGTGAAGCTGGCCCTGCCCAGGATCACCCTCATCCCCAAAAGCAGGAGGGTGCAGAGAGCCCAGCCCTGCCAGCTCAGCCACGGTGACAGAGGGGTGTCCCCATGCCCACTCCCACTGCTGCTGCACTCATGGCATCAAGTCCAGAGGAAACTTGGAGAGACTGAAATTGCAGGAGGCATTTAAAGTCCTAAAAAATTGCCCAAAATAGGCAAAGCTAATGGCCTTTGTACATGGCCGCTGCACTTCATAGTTTCTTTTTGCCATGAGGAAGCAAATAATGACCCAAACAGGGTGCTTCAAGGCCAGGTCTCCCAAGAGAAATCAGCCCACATGCATTTGAGCCCATCCATTAAAGCCTCTGGGGCTGGTTAGGAGTTTATGTCTGTGTTATTTTGCTACTTTGACTTCTGCTCTTGTTCAGTTTATAAATATTGTGACATTTAGTGCTGCTAGTTTGGGAGGAAAAAGGTAGAATAGGTTAGAACCAAGCAAAGTCTTGGTCTCTGTGTCAAGACTGAGTCAAGCCAGTAGAGGAAATTTGAATATGGAAAATTAAACGAATATTCCTCAGATGAAACTGTCTCCCAATCATAAGTCATGTGATAATAAATTTTAGTTGAGTGACAACAATATTAACAAACTGAAAAAAAGATTGATGTGCATCACAGGTCCATGAATGCAAAATAAAAGGGAAAGGCTTGCTAGTCTGTGATAGGCAAAGTATAAATATGTATCACTTGATTCTAAAGTGAGTTATGATTACATTTTCCTACTTGTACCTGAAATCTGTAGAGGTTATTCATCTTATCCTTGTATCAGCCATGACAGTTATGGCCATGCGCTGCATACGGCACAGATACCTGCTCAGCAGATAAATCAGCAGCCATGAAGGGACTTGTTATCAATTTGATCTTCAGAATAAATATATAAATATATGTATGGCATTGTTGTCACTGGGAACAATTTCCCTTCTTCTCTACAATACATTTTTAAGAGGTTGTTCCAAGAGCCACTTTCTGACAATGCCAGAGGGAAACGGAGAGGAGCAATGATCAGGCAGGAGGACTAGATTTATGGACTGTTGTCTATTTTATTTAAAAAGGAAAAAAACCCCAACCTCTTCCTTCTAGCATCACTTGTCCTCAGAGTGCAGCGCTGGCTGTCTGCAGCGAGCGGGGAGGGAAGAGGCTATGGGGAGTTATGGTCAGTGAACATCTGTAAGAGGAAACCATTCCTGATGAGGCTGAGAGTGGTATTGCCTCTCCACTGGTGCTAAAGAGCTAAAGGTTTTATGATGCAGCAGAGACTGTAATTTAATGCTGATTTACTACAGCAGTTCAGCCAGGAGGAGAGGCTCATCCAGGACTCAGCCAGGCAGCACGCGAGCTGCCGGGACCTGCTGGCCACATACCCAGTGGAGGAGCTGAGGAGGGGGAGCCAGGGGAGATTTCTTCCCCTTTACTAGCAAGTCAGATCACAGCGACAGGCACAAGGATGTGGGAACACTGGGACTATGCCACTGCACCACTGCATGCAGCATCTGAGCAGGGGGACATCGGGTCCTGTTGGGATCTGAGCGCAAGACAGGAGGGACGCTGTCCTGAAGGAGTCTGTCCTCACTGGGTAGTTTTGGACAGGCCACTCATCCACATCAATCCTGGTACCAGTCCTGGGGTTGACGTGGGTGACAGCCCTTCACAGCCCCAGCTTCTGTCAGCTGTCCCTCCTTGTAGAATTACAGCAAGAGAAGATATGGCAGCAGAGACAACAGTGTCTCCCAACATCAGCTGCTGGAATATCCCAACAAAATGGAAAGGTATTAAAACAACTCTGGTGCTATAAAAGACATCTGCCTGTGTGCACTGACCTGAGCCCTGTGGTCTTTGGTCCCAGAGTGAGAAATAAAGCTTGCCCAGCTGGAAATGCTGACGGGTACTGAAGTTAAGATGTTGAATTCATGCTTTGCCTTTCTTGTGACAGTTGCTGTTGTCAGGGACTGAAATGGTTCATGCCTTAAACATTGTTATGAAGGAGTTCTGCCCATTACAGCAAAAACTGTATAAAGAAGCTACAAGCACAGAAGCACATCCCTCCTTTATGATGCCTGACTGGAACTTTGGACTGTGAATTAAGCCACCTAGATAAGATAAAGGGGACACTTGCTCAGTCATCTCAGGCTGAGGGAGAAGAATGCATCCACAAGAAAGCCAAACCCAGCAGTTGTGCTGAGAAACATCTCTGGCTGGGTTTGGGGTGGGGGTGACCACAGCGCACAGAAGTCAGGTTTACACAGACTCCTCCGCCAGTTGAGGGCAGGGGGAGGAGATTGTGGTGTACCCCTATCCATATCCCTGCCTGCCTTTCCATGTGGCTTCCCCTTCCCCCATCTCTAGTCCAAACCACTCCCTCAGGTTCTCCCTATTGGCTCTGTTATCCTAACTCCGCCCTTGTACCGCCCCTCTGTTCCCCAAGACAGGGACTCTGAATCCCCGGCTTGCTCTCTCTGCCTTGGGGTTTGCTAGCCAGCAGCTTCTCTCTTTCTGGGCTCTAGCCATTTGCCAGCCCTCTGCCTATGGGGGCTGGCACGTGTGCTAGTCCCAGGCCTTGGAGAGTTAGCATGGAATAAAGACCTGCTGCTGTGTCCGTGCAAGAGAGCCTTCTCGCCTCCTTTACCGCCACTGCATTGTTGTTGCTGCATGCAATACCATCGCAGAGAAATGCAGCAGCAACAGAGATTTCGGGTGTGTGGCATAACCTCTGGCCAGAGGCACTGAACCCCATCCTCCCTTACACAAACTGTCCAGCTGTTGAACCCCCAACCCCACAGGCCACATCCATGGGATACTGAAATGAGAGGCAGATGAGGGGGTGCCATAATCCATGAAAGATCCCCGAAGTGCTCCCCAGACTCATTCCTGAGGCCTTGCACCACAGCACTGCACATGACACAAAGTGTTCCAACAGACCCAGAGTCCGCTGCAGGAGACTATGTCAAACTGCCCCCCCACCAGGGGGCAGTACCTGGGCACGGCCGCGTGGCCTGAGGGTATATTAATCCATTGGATTCTATGCTTTTTGGGAGACCCTCACCACCAGCTGGAGAGGATCATCAGGACGCCACTGGGATCCATGGAATGGTGATATTCTCTTTAACCTGACTCTTTCACGCTCTTTCTGTCCACCCCACCTCTTTTCTATTTCTTTCTCTTCCTTTCTCTCTCTCTCTCTCTCGTATTTACTACCAAATAAAATCCATACTATTGACTTTGGCATATGGTCTCGTTTGCACCTTAATTCAGGCAGAGGCATTGCCAGTCAAAAATTGGACCGTAACAGATGTGTGTGTAACTCCAGAATTACAGATGAGGGATGGAGGCTCTCCACATTCACCTAAAAATCCCAGCATGATGCAAAGGCAGCAGCAGCTGCACAGCCGTTGCCTTGCCAAAATTTCATACATGATACCAAGTATCCATGAAGATGATGACAATATGAAATACTTTCCATCCTTGACAGCTACATTCTGCCCTCTTTTTCTAAGTCTGGGATGGAAAGGACAGAGGTTTGATATAATTTCAATTTCCAGGTAAGGCTGGGATGCAATCTCCTCATGACTATGCCTCAGTAGCCCAGGGAAAAATTGGTTTGGGTTTTGTCCTGGGTTACAGTGTCTTCTATTACCATCTTCATGAGCTGTTGAAACCAGATGTAGCAATGTTCCTTGCCTCCTCCCTCCAGACTATCTTCTGTTAATGGGCCCATCACTGCCTTGCCCCATGACTCACCATCCCATTGTGAGATGCTCTGTCCAGGGGGGGGAGCCAAGCTTTCCCACCTGGATATAATCTGGGGTCTGGAACAGCATAAGCAGCCTTACCTACTTGGTTCCCAGAGGACAAGAGCTGCACAACCACCACTGGACCATCTGAGGAGGACCAGACCTTTTCTATAAGATCACTGCTTCAACAGAACCACTTCAAAGAGAACTCCAGCTACCACCTAATCGGACTGCTACCACCACCCTGCCTGGCAGGGTGTCAGGTCGTATCCTGACTCTGTCAGGTTAAACCAGTGTTTCTGTATTATTGCTTTGATACATATATATATATATAAGTAAAAGAACTGTTATTCCTATTTCTCATATCTTTGCCTGAAAGCCCCTCAATTTCAAATTTGTAATAATTCGGAGGGAAGGGGGTTGCATTTTCCATTCCAAGGGAGGATTCTGCCTTCCTTAATAGACACCTGTCTTTCAAACCAAGACAGGTTTCTAAACACTGTCTCTTCTAGAAAGCCTTTTGTTACTTAATTGGTACTGTTCATGCAGCTGCATCACAACTGTGCTGAAGGTCCCCAGCAAGGATAAAGTCCCAGATTTGCCAAGAGGTAAAAAATGTTGTTTCCAAATAAAGTTTTACATGGGTAGGTGTTTGATAGTTACAAATCATAACCTTCAGGTTCCATCCTATCTCAAAGAATGAATCACCTCCCTGTCAGGCAGCTGTGTGTAATAAGGCTGTTACCTCAGGTACACTGTGACTGTGTGCACACCCAGGCTTTAAAGTTTTCTGACCTTTTCTCCTTGGTTTTCTCCAAAATTGTGCCTTCCTTTTAACCAGCTGTATATATTTCTTCAATAATGGCATGGCTTTGATTTTTATTTCCCCAGGGAAACCTCAGGCTTTACTCTGGAAAGTCAGAGGTTAATAAAATGTGTTTGATTTGGAAATGAGAAGGCAGGAGGGAAGTGCTGACAAGTCAGGATCCTGAGAGATGGGGAAAGCAGCAAACTTGATTCTGAAGATGGCTGAGGTGGTCACCTGTGAGGCACCTGAGATGCTGCATGCTGAGTGTGTTAAATGACATGCAGGGAGAGGAGATGAATTGGGTTTTTCCCCTAAACTATGATACTTAAATGAAAAACAACTTCTGTCCTTCTGTAAGAGCTATTCCTATTCTTGAACTGTGAAGGAGGAGGAGGGAGCAGGAAAATGCCATATGAAATTGTTAAGCTAAATTCAGAGCTGGTACATTCTGGCCAACAAGGAAGATGTAACCATATTATCACAGCATTCTGTTAATGAGGATTCATTTTTAGCCCAACTCGTCTGTAATGAAAACCCCTAACATTTAACTTCCATAAAGCCAGAATTAAGGCTGGCTTTAACCTCAGTGTTCTCTATATATTTGATTTTGGCTGTGGAGTAAATCTGTGCTCAAAGTGCAATGTAGGAGCCATCCTCCCATCATAATAAGTGGATAATGCTGACTCATAACTCTCACTGTAACTCCAGACAAAAAATGTGCAACTCCTATTGTTGGGAATACTGTCACTAAAAAGGTGTCACTGCTTTAGTTAAATATTTGCAAGAAGAGAGAATTTGTTACACACTGAGACTTCTATGTTTTCAGGAAAGCAGTGGTAAAAAGAGTATAGGTGGATACATTCGTTTTGTGTACATAAAAATTGGAAAAATTGTATTTTCCCTTGAATTTATTTTTAACTCTGGTAGTGTGTTATGTTGCTATGGCCATTTGGGCACATATTTTGTGTTTTCCAGTACCAAGATACCATTGAAAATTTGGACTTTAAGCATTAGAGTGGTCATTTTGCCATTACAGCTAAAGACATCCACGACCAAACAAGATATGAAGGACAAACCTCACATCCCTGTGACACTCAAGCATACTCTAGATCACCTGCAGAGCAGTTTTGCATCAGTCGAAAAACAGGGCCCAAGTCATCACAAATGACAATGGCAGAGGCTGATGTGCACTTTGCTATGAAGGAGTGGAAGGTGAAAAACACCAACTTTTTTGCTGTGTCTTCATTTTATGCCCTGCCCAATGAAGACACCTCCAAAGGAGGCTGGTGGGGGCTTCTTCCTGAATGTCTGGAAGAAGTCAGAGGAGGTGGAAAATGCAAAGGAATCATAAAGTATCCTTACAGTAAGGATGCCTGGGAAACTTAGGAATCTTAATGTTAATTAGAGCTGTGTGAATAATTCATAATGGATCGCTCATTAAAAGAATGTTGTTCCTTCTTTCTGTTTGCAAATTGTCCATAAGCAGATGGTGATTTTTCTGGATTGCGTTCATTATTCAAACCTATTTGCTAAATTATTTTAGGGGAGTATTTGCTCTGTGCCTCATTCAGGGGGAGTTAGCTGGGCACATTGAATGGTCAGAATTCACCATGATCACCTCAGTTTTCATTGGCTATACTGATCACCTGGAGGGTTTCTGGTCCTGACTGGATGTGTTAACATTTAGAAGACAGACTCCAGCACAAACACTCGTACACTGTTTTACAGCTTCTTGTGCTCCCTCATCTGTATGTTACATCCACCTGCTGTCTCTCTGTTCAGGACTCGCTTTTGCATAAAATTATTCAGAAATGTTTAAATCAGAATAATTATTCCTGAATAGCTCTCTCTGTGAGCACTTATCCTATAATAAGAGTGCTGTGTACCAGTTTAGTTTAATCTGCTTGAAAGTGAGCTAAACTAAACAGGAATAAGGCATGCCAACTGCAAAAGAAAAGATGCCATAGAATTGAAATTCACAGCCTATCTCTTGCTTTTTAACACAAAATCCTTTTTCTGGGTCAAAGAGGCCCCTGAGCAGCGAAGCTGTGGAAGCTGAAGGGCTGAGGCAGTAGTGGCAGCACTCTGTAAACACCCTGCTCAATGCACCCAATGCTAGGGAGGAGATACTCAAAGAGACCTTGAGTATGACCCCAAACAGTTGGTCTTTGGTTATCCAAATTATTTCCCATGTGTACACAAACCCTTTGGCTCAAGCACTCCCTGCCTCGGGGGTGTGCAGCTCCCAGCATAGCAGCCCCTCTCCCCGAGGCACAGTGAGGTTAATGAGCCAGGGAGCCTCACATAGCAGGGGCAGGATTAGGATCAGACACCAGATTCCACTATCACTACCTCCATCCTGAGTAAAATTACTCCTCGGTGGAAGCAAAAAGAAAGAAAGACTGTCAAAACCTTGGTGGGTAAATATTCCTTCTGCACTACAAACCGTTGCTTACAGCTAGTATTTTTTGGGTAACGATCTGCTTTTAGATTTTCTCTGAGATGTATATTCTATCTCTTTGGAACTGTCTCAGCCTTATCTCTGCTCATTTTTTTTTGCTTTCTTAAATCTCTTTCTTTATGTTTAAAAACACTCTTTCCCCAAGCAGTTACAGATGTATCATTGCTGGTTTTGCTCTTAACATGCAGCTGAGCAACTTGGGAAGCAGAGGGAGGATGCTTGTGGCAAACTCCACATCCTGGATGCAGTTGAAGAAGCTGCTGCAGCTGAACTGACCCTCTACCTTGAGCACCACCAAGTGCAGTGGTGCTGCATCTGCCCAAAGGGGAGGTGAAACTACAGCAGAAGTGTGCAGCAGGACACCACTTTATAAAGGATACTAAAAAAAAAAAAAAAAAAAAAAAAAAAAATTGATAAATGAGGGATTTTATTTAAAAAATTCTTTAAAGTCAAAGGCTTTTCACAGGTAGTCCAAGCAGTCACATATCAGAGCAGGCATCTCACTGTCACAGGGATATTGATGGGCACTTCTTGCCAAACTTCAGCTGCTTAAGTTTGGTACCTCCCTTTACCTGGTGATCTCAGGTTCATACAAGGCCAAAGGAGGGGGAGAATCGTTCTCAGGTGGACACTGCAGCTAGAAGAGATTGTTTGTCCTCTGCTGAAACAAATCTGAGTTAGATTCCCTGGTGAGGCCAGCAGGAAAGTGAATAGCAGCAGTCTTTACTGGAGTGAGAATTCACAAAGATACGGGGGTTGCAGGAGTTAAAATAAAAGATGTTCTTAGAGACAAATTATGTTTGAACAAACAAACTTGAGAGTAAGAAATTGCCAAGATATTTAGGGACACTGGCAAATGGAGAATTTGCATTTCAGTGTGTGACAGGGCAGAGATACTGAGTGACAAACAGGCCACACTGCTGTGACTTACAGCTGGGCTCCTTGTCCTAGGTTACAATGTAAGATGTAACCAAAAGTATGGATTCTATTGTCATCTCCACAAGCCGTTAAAAGAGGTGAGGCTGTGATCGTTATCCCCTACCATGACTCACCCCTGATAACTCTCTCTGGGAGCTATCTCTGTTTAATGGGCAACCAAGGACCCACTGCATGACTCATAGAATTACATCACCCCATTGTGAGATGCTCCGCCCAGGGGGAAGAACCAAGCATTCCCACCTGGATATAATCTGGGGTTTGAAACAGCACAAGCAGCCTTACCTACTTGGTTCCCAGAGGACAAGAGCTGCACAACCACCACTGGACCATCTGAGGAGGACCAGACCTTTTCTACAAGATCACTGCTTCAACAGAACCACTTCAAAGAGAACTCCAGCTACCACCTAATCGGACTGCTACCACCACCCTGCCTGGCAGGGTGTCAGGTCGTATCCTGACTCTGTCAGGTTAAACCAGTGTTTCTGTATTATTGCTTTGATACATATATATATATATAAGTAAAAGAACTGTTATTCCTATTTCTCATATCTTTGCCTGAAAGCCCCTCAATTTCAAATTTGTAATAATTTGGAGGGAAGGGGCTTACATTTTCCATTCCAAGGGAGGCTCCTGCCTTTCTCGGCAGACACCTGTCTTTTAAACCAAGACACTCCCCTACTGCCAGCAGTCCCTTCGCATCTCACCACTGGCATCTTCTCCCCTGGCTCCACACCATCCTCTTCATCTTTCAGTCATTCCTCGGGCAGGTTTTGCAGAACTTCCCCCAGCACTTGGTTGCATTCATCCTTCTGACAGCTTTTGGATTAACAAGAATTTAATTCAAAGTCTTTGGTGTGCCCCAGTGCCCGGATTCTTTGCCTCAGCTTCCCTGGAGAGAGAGTGCCAGGTTGAGCTCCTGCTTTGTAGCAAGGCACAGGAGCAGGGCCATGGCTCTGTGAAGGGTGGGGCCAGCAGGATCCCTGGCTCAGGTATACCTTTGTCCCCCATTCCCTCTTTTCCTTCAAGGTGCTGCTCTCATCCCTCTCTGAGCAGCAGGGACTGAGACCACTCTGCAGCCCTGGTGAAGCACCAAAGAAGGCTCTGAGCCCACCATCCAGGCAGAGGCAATATCCCACTTGGAGGCACTAGAGAAAAAGCCTCCTGAGAGAGACCTTCCAGGAAAAGGGCCACAGCTCTCCCTTGTTCCCATCACAAAATTCCCAGGCTGCACCAGGGAGTTTAAAGGATGAAGTTGTGCAGTCACCTGCCAGCCTCCCCCAGCTGAGGCCATAAAGCACAGCACCCAATGGCACCTCTGTTCCCGTGCTTCCCAGGAAAGGTATGTTAATATACCCCCTATTTATTATCCTATCTGAAAAGATATTTCATTTTACCAGTTTTTACTACACAATCTCAGTAACTCAAACTTGTTTAAAGGCTCACTGCTTCAGGAAAATGCATTACATTTTGGCTTTTAAATCTGCCAGCTCCCATTATTGGTATTAATAATAAATTGGGAAAGCTGTTCTTTTTATTTTATTTTGGCCCTCTGAATAATTTACTTCAGTAGCTCTAAAATCAAATATTTTAAAAAGAAATTGTCTTTAAGCAGCATTTCTGTATCCTAAAGGTGGTCCCACTCTGTGTGCTGTTCAGGAGTCATTTGCAGTGCTTAGGAAAGGGGAAAAGTGACGGCAAAAATATAGCAAAGCTGTTTAATAATCATTTATGAGCCCAAAGTGTCCAGGGAAAAAATGTTTTTAATAATAAATACCTGAATTAGTTTTCATTTAAAGTTTAGGCATCTTTAATTTATAAATGCTATTTAGGCAGAGAAATGTTGATGAGGGCTGGAGTAATTACTCACATAAGTGGAAATACAAAACTTTTGTGCTTCTTTTAAGCTGACCTCACCCAGGGAATTGCTGCCTGCATGTTTATGTATCTACTGTAAAGCTACTCTTTTTTTAAACTTTTTTTTTTTTTGCCAAGCCAGCATTGGCTTTTTAATCTTTCACTCATTTCAGCATTACTATAGTGAAGGAGGATATTAATGGCCAGGCCCTTCTCTCAGGAATGCTGGTGTAAAATCAGAGTAAATGGGCTGAAGCCAGTGGAATTTCTCCATATTTTAAGCATACAAACACAGGCCCTGGTGCTTGGGGGATATGGGAACCTGGGATCACCTCGAGTTTACCTTCGCCTCTTTCCTACAGTGTTAGTCAAAATGGGAGAGAGGAAGTTTGGCCAATAATAATTCTTTTTCCTCTGCTGTACGCTTTATAAATGCAATCCCTGCATTATTATATTGAAGCTGGGAACCTCTAAGCAATTACTTCCCAGCACATTAGTGTCCTAGTACTAAATGCTAAAGGGTTTATTCAGTGCATTGCAGGATCAGGTTATTGCTGAGTCTGTCCATCACGCCCAGAAATTATTGCTATAAGTGCTTTAAGAGCATAGCCAGTACAATGGAGATATAACCCAGCTGAAGGACTGCAGTGCTCCTATTTAGAGAAGGGGAAAAGAAAAAAAAAGGCTGCAAAAATGCTCAGATGCACAAAATCTCATCATCAAAAGTTCATTGCTGGAAGAACCAAAAAAAAAAATTTTAAAAAAAGAGACACAAACAACTTTATACTGAAATTCAGTGGAAATTGGAATAGTGAAGGAAATATGCTTTCTTTTTCAATTCCAGATGCTCATGCAGTCTTTTGCCTGGGATTATGAGGTCACTTATTGCACCCTTAAAGGATAAGCACTGGGCTAGATAGGAGAATCAGCAGCTGTTTATTCTGTAAATGTTTGAATATGAATCAGGTCTTCCTTTTCAGAGCTTTGCTTATTACTTTTATTTACCAGGATAATATCAGAAGTCTAATTAATTCTCCCTACCTCTTTCAATCTTCAGTGTCTCAGTGCTTCAGCAAAGCTGGAACCCTTTAGAGCTTTCTATCTATTGACTGAAATATCCTTGTTTATAAGGATGGCTATATCTTCATCTTTTCAGCTGAGATTGCCTTAAAATGTACTAGTGCAGAGCACAGAGATAATGCTGGGGGAATAATAACTTCTTTTTTTTTCCTTGCATTTGGTTATCAAGTAGTGGTTTATTTCTGTAATTGTCTTTATCAGAGTCCCTGCTGCACAGCAGTTAATATTCAGGAATGGTTATTATCTCTTTCAAAATTCAGAAATATCAGCCTCAGAGAGACATCCTGATGTCTGGGGCTATGAAGTGACTTCTCCAAAATCATCTAGGGAAGGATTTTAAGGCTGAGATTAAACAGACCTAAATGTGATGCTCAAAAACTCGTATCTAGTCCTGACGTACTTCTGCAGACTCTTGCTGGGGACAACTGCCGTTCTCTGGAGCTACTTCTGGAGGCAGCTCTTGGACTAAATGCAGCCCTGAAAGTGATAAAGTTGGGTGTAATAAGTCCCAGTCCAACTTTCTGGGTTCTGCTGCAGGGATTTGCACCTGAATTGGGCTAAAAAGCCTCTGCCATTGCCCTGTAGCATCCTGTTTCAGCCCATTTCCAGTCACCATCAGAGTCAAGGTGGCACAAGGCCATTTCCTGGGGCAAATGAGGCGCCCAGCACTTCACCAGGGCTGCAGCAGACACGGGTGGCTCCTGTGCCAGCTTGGGATGATGCTGGGGGTTGCTGTGCACATCCCCAGGAGCAGGAGGATGGTGTGGTTTATGTTTTCCTGGATCAGGAGCTGGGTACCACTGTCACCTTGAGCTGAGATGACGAGTGCCCTGCTCTGAGGCCCTGTCTGCTTTAACTGTAAACTCCTTATCCTGGGTGTCTCTCGCAGCACTCTCACATCCCATCCTAGAAAGCTGCCACAAGAACAGTCCTTATCTTGATGAAGGGCTCAGTGTGCTGCTCTGCTGCGTTGTGACGGTAATACCCTTGGAAAAGTTCCTCCTCTCATCCAGCCCAAGGACAAATGAATTCTCCCTCTGTGCTAATTCAACAAGGATTTTGTTTATTCTTGATTATTACTGTTGGTGATGCTTGTATTATTGGAGTTTGCTGTTTGCTCACAGAACTCTCTCTGCTGCTAAAGCCTTTGTTTGTGCAGTTGACCTAAATATTTCCAGGTTTTAAAAGTTTTCAATTAATTCCTATTGGCTCCTTTTAGATTTAAAAAAAAATTTCCTTCTCCTTCCTATGACTCTGGTGCTCCCAAAATAGTTGTTCAGCAAAAATAGCTCTTAATAACCCTGTGGCCCAAAGAGGTGCACAAGGGGCCCAGCCATTTCCTAAACACAGCACGAGGTGTTCTCTCTTGATTATGCATTTGTTATTCATAATTATTAATTATATGCCAGTTATTGCATCACTCTCTTGTTCTATTGGCATGCTGTGCATTTCAGAGAGGCAAAAGCCAAGAGGAATGGGTGACATCTGCTCAGCACAATAATTAATAACTTTATGATAATGATGTACATCTACTTAGCATTGAGCTCTGGAACACACAAGGAAGACCTATCTAAGCTAGTTCACACCTTGGTCTGTACACGAAAGGGTGACTTTGCCACTAAGGCTGTGACACTTCTAGAGCCAAAAGAGAGAGATGATAATTAGTCACCATCAATTAGAGGATGTTACTCGGGCTTGGGCCTCTTGGAATTTTGCATTATGATGTTACACTTGGATTTTTGAGGGACTCCAAAGACATAGCTGGGCATGCACAGCCACGTGGGCTTCTGTGAGCAGGCTTGGTGTGCAAGAAATGCAAAGTAGGAATATCATGTCCCTTCCCTGCTGTCTGAAGTTGGATCATTACACAAAATTCACTTTTGAAAAGCTTGATCCTCCTTCTTCCACAACTCTTTGAGCGCTCCAGTGGTGGAAACAACACAGAAGCACAGTTTTGGCCCTAGAGGTTTTCTCCCCCTCCATCCATCCAGAGCACCAGGACCAAGGGGAAGATCCAAACCTCCCATTGACAGACACACTGTGGTGAATAGAGTACCTCGGGATTTATGCCAACATCCAAACTCTCCTCCAATATTCCTCTGGATCTGCCAAGCCATTATGTTTGGTTTTCCAGCATGGGTGTTATTTGAATGTGCAGTAAGTAGCCTCTTGCTGGCAAATATGACATGCTGATAAGCTTCTGAAATCTATATTCCAGCCTTGAGATAACAAAACAACAAATTTTTTACATCCTAGGGAAAGAAAAAAAGTGACAGGCTGTTAAGGGAAGAGATCAAGATATGTGCAAACACATGTCCCTGTCCCTCCATTCCTGACTCAGTCATTCCCTGGATGACATAATCGAGGTGAGGGGAGTGTCCTAATTCCCAGAGAGGGGTTAGAAGGGAGGGAGCATGGAAACACCGGGGCTGGAATTGATTTTCCTCTGCTGGAGCAATTACACTCCCAAAGTGGCAAAAAATAAATAAAAATAAATGAGTCATAAACACCCCATTTGAATCTTTAAATGAATATCGGATTTTAATTATAAAGGTTTAATTTTTAGAACTGAAAAGCTACTTTTGCACAATTACTGTGTGCAACTTTTAATTAACTTTCAAGAACTTTCTCTTACTTAAAAAAATCTAATTAATAATACTTAGGGAACTATAAGCATAAGATATGTGATGGAGGGGGTAGAGAAATATAAAGCACATATTGTACAAAATCACTTGGAAGAAAGACTTGCTAATTTTAAAAACAAAGGCAAAGTTTCCAGCTTTCCTAGTTCTGGCCTAAAAAGAGCTTCTTTTGCTGAATGAAAGCATGAGAAAGACATGGAAATCATAGGATTTAGAACAGAAAATGTTATGTTATGTTAATCAGCTGCTGCAGAGACCTGGAAGACTGGGATGGGGGGGTCTCTTTCACTCAGCAGAAGTTCCTTTATTTGGGGGAAATATGGTAGGCCAGGGAGATAGGGAGTGAAAGGGTAAGAAATGGGTTGGGAACCCTCTCGACTGCTCATCAAAGAGCCTAAACCCAGCTGTGAAGAGAGAAGAGCTGAGCCTCACTGCTGGGCAGGAAAAGAGGAAGAGACTGTGAGCTTTTTTGCCACCCACCATGAGCTGGGAGGGTGGGGATGTAAAAGAAACCTTCCTGAGGCATCCCACAGCCCTCCTGAAGGAAAGGGTCTGTATATGCAAAATATACAAGCAAGAGCAGGCTCAGAGTAGGAAGTGGGACAGTGCTGTGATGTTCTGTTGCAGAAGGATATTACTGCAGAAGCCAAGAGGGAACTTAAGTCAGGGTACAAGGACACAGAGAGGGCAGCCTGTGGTAGAACTTGTTGCTTCAGTAATGGAACAACAGTGAATGAGAGTCACTTCACAATAATATTTTGCCCAAGTCTTGTTCCAGCTGAGTTTTAAATTAACCAGTGGATACAGCTGTCAGCATTTCCTTTATGAGATTGTTCCCACACAAGAAATCTTCCACGGTCGAAGCAGCGTGTTTGGAAGTATCTGTGTTTGAGTGTATAGAGGAGGCTGAGCCTGATAATCTCGTGCTCTGCCAACATTTCTTTGACTCAGCTAAATGTACACTGAATTAAACTGAGACCTAAACATCCTGGACACAGTGTCCTCTCTGGCCAGCTCAGCAAGGGGGAGCTTCCACCTCAATATCCCTTCAGGGAGGGAAGAAAGGATGCAAACCTGAAGATTTGAATCATTCCTTTGCCTGGGGTGGAGGAATTGAGGTTTACAGCCCCTTCTCCTAATGAGCTCTCTGGCCAGTACAGCTGAAAAGTAAATCAATGAGCAGGAACAAAGTACCTGGAACAGAAACATAAAACTTTGTATTGGGGATGTGCTTGAAGACCCCAAGGGCAGAAACATCCTGCTCTTTACACTCTGCTTTTGCAGCAAACCCACAGGCTATGCCCAGGCTGCTCCTAGACAGCCTCTGAAAGCAGAGAACAGGATAAATCTTCCACCTTCCTCCTCCTCCGTGCTTGAGCAGCAGGCAGACAGCTCGAGGGCAGATCACTGACTTGCCTGACAAAGCCTATTGCTGTCACACAGGACTCAGGGAGCCTCGGTCCCGGTCACCTGGCTGGAGGTGACTGGGATTTTCTGAAGCAGGTCTGGCACAGCTGGCTGAACTGGACCATATCAATCCCTGTTTGGAATAGGTTGTGTTTCAGGACCCTGTAGCCTTTGACTAAGAGTTCTCTTCTTGGTGATATCTGCTCAGTGTTGTCACCTTCCCTCCTGTGACAATAGCCCAGCTGCGTCGACCATTTAGACAAAACTTCTGTGATGGTATTCAGCAGTCAGATTTCCCTTCTTTTTCTTCTTTGCTCTCCTGTTTTAGCGGGTCTGCCTGTGATGTCTGGTCATGCAGGGCTGTAGGTTTATGATTTGGTGTGCTAGAGCCAGACGGGGGCAGGAGATCCAGAGTGTGCCTGGAATTCTGTGCTCATGTCAGAGAAGCAGCATGTTCCCCATGGAGCCAGGCATGCAGCAAGACCTGGAGGCTCACCCACAACCCCAAAAGCCTGTCTGAAATAACTTTAAACCACTTGGCCCAGGTTTTGTTGGCTGCTTTTTGGGTTTTTTCATTCACCTTCTCCCACAGGGGATGAACTGGAGCTCACTCAGGTGTATCTGCACAGTTAGGAGGGGTGAGTGTGATGTGTGAATGGCCTACACCAAAAAGGGGAGGAAGATCAGGGAAGGCAAAGAGAGAAAAGCATCAACTTGAGCAAGTTCACACTTAAATCCTACAAAAAAAGTGATCCAGAGCCCCTGAGTGCACAGGACACATGCTGGACTGCACTTACCTCACTCCTCTGACAGGCTGGGAACTCAAAGATCTGTTTTTCTCTGGAGCTATGAAAATATGTCACAAAATCTGCTACTTTTGCATTCAAAGTAATTTTACTTTTACAAGAAAAAAAAATCACTCTGAGCTCTTGAAAAACAACTGCCACAATAACAAAAAAGAAAGGGAAAAAAAACCCCAACACCCAAACAAGTTGCCATTCTCACATCCCTGATAGGATGTTCCAAATATAACCATGAAACACGGTTCTTAAGCCCGTATTTATTACTACACAAATCTAGTTTAAAAACAGCTCTACAGGGGGTTGTGTTCAGCTGTAGCACAAGATCAGAGTGAAAGGGACAGTTGTGCCAGCAGAACTGTAGGGCTGCACTGACCTCCAGTGGAGTTGGGAGAAATACTCCAGTGGTAGAAGCTTTTTCACAGCCCTCTGAAACCAAAACTTGCCTTGTTTCGAGCTTTACAGAGGCATTGAATTCATATAAGGATCAGGGAATTTATTAGAGGTTACCATATAATTAGGATAAATACGTTAAAATACTGTAAGGGGCTTTAGGAATAGCATTAGTATTTAGGAATAATATTTCCAGTCTAAGTCTAGCCTCATCAAATTTAAACTTAAATATGCAGGTGTTGAATAGAACTTTCCAAAATAAATTATCAATTATTAGGGGTTTTTAATTGATTGAGGAGGAACTTTAACTCCCCTTTTCCATTGCAGAAAATTGTTAAAGACGGTTCATTTCAGTTTTCTCACCTGAAAAACCTTTTCCTTTTGATTTGGTCACCTAATCATGGAACTCTAATACTGGCCTCTCTGTGACATTTCCTCTCAGCACTTAGGAGTTTTCCAAGGTCAGACAAAGGTGATGAAACAACAGAGTGGCACTTCTCAATCTGTGTGGGGATGATTGGTCACCCCATCATATTAGATATTAGAGAAACATTGCGTCCTTTCATGTCCTGATCAAAGGAGAACATCTTGTGCCCAAGATGTTCTCCAGAATGCCTTCGTTTAACAATTCCAAGGTCAGCTGAAGGAAAATGTGGCATCTTTTCCTCCAGCAATCTCCAGCCACGGTGGCTCCACTTGGTTGTTTTAGGAGCTGTATGTACTTGGAATGAAAAGGCTGACACTGACACAAACGGCTCACAGAGAAACAACTCCTGGGTGCTAAAAGACAACCTTTGCTGAAAACAGTCCCTTTCCCCTGAAACAGCTAGAGGGCCTTTCCAAGTTGTTCACGAATTTTCTCTGAAGAGCAATTAGAGAACTATTGTTCAAAGTGTGCTCAACAAGGAGGCAATGAAGACTTCAAAGGGAAGAGGCAGAGCCTCTTGGCTTGATAAAGCCACTCCAGAAACAAGCAGGGGGGAGTCAGACAGGCAAGGGGAACTGAAAAGAGCAGGAAAACAACAGAAATTGAGACAGTGCTCTGGGGTTGGGTTCTTTTTGGGTGGGTATTTTTTGGGAGGGCTTGGGGGGGGGGAGGAGTTGTTTTGTTTTTGAAGGCAAGATTGAAATATTTCCACCCAAAACAGTCAAATGAAGTGAAACAAAATGTTTTGGCTTTGCATTATTTAACCATACTTAACCAGTTCCCAAGCACTTCATTCTAACCTCCCTTCAAATATAGGCCAAATTTTAAATTCAAATTGCAGTTGGACAAGCGGAAGGGTGGGATTTCCTAAAGAGCCTTCCAGGTCATTCATGGTATTTGCTCTGCACCTACCTTCATCCCTCATGTGTAACAAGAAGCAGCAGGCACAGGAGGCAGAAAGGTGGGGTGTCACACCACCTTACACCCCACCATGCCAGCAAGGCTCTGTTTTCACTCAGAATCCCTTCACTTAGCACTGGTTCCCCCTGAACAGAAGCATTTTTAAAAATCCCATTCATTTTGCATGCCCTCCTTAGGCTATAATTCGTCTGAAGCAAACACATTGTGTTCCATGTGCTGCCTAGGACAGTGGGATCCTTCTCCATGACTTGGGCTCTTGGTTCCTGCTCTGCCACTGACACACAGATACTTGGGATGTTCATAGACATGAACACACAAGGAAAACCCAGTATTTCCTTGCTGGACTGGCAGGATCACAGGTGTATTTGCTTGGTTTAACTTTTCAGAAGTGTATTTTCTTTTATTTTGCAGCAAAAGGAGCAGATGCAAACCTGCCTCAGGAAAACTTGTGGCACAGAAAATTCCAGCCCAAGGTTTGGCAAAATTATAATCAACTGCCAACAGTGTTTTTCTAATGAGAGGTGTCAGGTGATTTCAATAAGTACAAATGCCATTCCTCTGTATAATTGACTGTGAATATGATTAAAATATATGTCAAACTATTTAAATGCCTAGTGGCTTTGGTTTTATCAAATATTCTGATCCACCTCTAACAGAGTCTTCAAGGGATTTTTTTATCCCCCTCACAAGCAATAAAACATTTCAGATGAGATTTCTTGATATTAGTGTTATCACAGAGCAAGAGAGTAGCAAACAGCAGGTGAAGGGACACTGTCCATGTAACACTTCGTGTGCTCACTGGGATTTTTTGTTCAGCAGGCAGGATTTGTTATTGCTGTAGGATGAGTCCAGCTGCAACTTTTCATGGAAATCCTCCCCACGTGGCCACAGCAGCCTGAAACACCTTCTCTCCTTCTGGGTATAAACTCAGCTGCACTGGAAAGGCCCCATGGCTCCATGAAGTCCCATCGAATCCTGTAAGAGGGAGATGCTCCTCAGTGTCTTTGGAAGCTGCTAACTTTTAATGCCTGTCCTGTGTTACTTCCTTGGGAATGCATGAAAAATATTGATTAGAGAAGCAAAGAAATAGGACCTTGAAAAAATAAAGACAAAAAAAGGACAAAGAAAAAGAACTAATTTACCTTCTAATGATGATTCTCTGTGAAGCTCCAGGGATCCAGGTGCTGTGTCTCCCACCTGGGGCACACGGACACACCAGGGATACTGCTCTCAGGTGGTAGCTCAGTTAAAGGCATCACCTCAACTTCCACTCACTTCTCAGAAGGGACCACATTCCTGGTTTTAATCAATTGTAGCTTCTCCTTGCCCTCTTATTGTAATGCGGTTGGTGCAGTGTTTATATAACCTATCATATCTTAATTAAAAGGTCTGCAGCTTTCCATTGGACTTTGTTCATTTTGGTTAAGTAGCACCAAACTAAAGTGATTGGACATTATTGAAAAAACATGTCTTGATGGCACTGAACCAAGACTCCTGACAAATAAGTTGGCAGAGAACTTCACAAGTGTGACGATTCATCATGCTCTGCAATAGTTATTTGTTTCAAAATGTCAGAATTTTCCACAGATCAGAAGTTCCCTTTCCTTTCTGTCTCTATTGCAAAGTCCCTCAGCCAAGATCCCCCTACACTGAGCATGTAGGAATGCACAGATCAGCAAGACATGTCAAGTGCTACTGAAAGCATAAACAAAGTAATGGAAATTATTCTTAGAAAGCAGAAAAATATGGATGTAATGTTATAAAATTGTTTGCTGAGTATTGAACAATGAGGTGAACCCTCCAGCCCAGAATGAGATGTTGTATAAAACATCTCAATTATACAAAGCCCAGATTCATTATTCCCACTTTGATGCTGTACTGCACACAAGTGCAGTGCTGTGATTCCTTCTACCACATGGCATTACTCCTCAGTTTGTTATGGAAATCTGTTTTTGGGGTAGAGATTTGACCCATCAATTAGTAGCTGTGAAAATGTGGGAGAAGACTAAATTTGAAAAATATTTTCTCCCTTGAAAAAGTCGTGTGATATTTTATTTAAATATTTCTTCATCTGATTTACTACTTTAAAGCCCCAGTTGTTTATTTCCAAGGCCTCACTTATCAATGCCACTTAAGGGAGTAGAAGTGCTCTCCACCAGTTCATGGTCCTTAAATCCAAGGTTGGATTTTTTAAAGGGGTCTGTTGTGGTTTGTGTGTCGATGTGGAGCTGGCGGATGCTGTTCCTAAAGTCTGGTGACATGGTCAGACTGGACTACCAGGACAGTCCTTTGACACCCTATTGAGCAGTTCTGGGAGGTGGCAGAAGTGTCCACAGCTGCAATGACCTTTAGGGAAACAGCAAAGACTATTTATAGGCAAAAAATTTCACTTGCAGTCACATCAAAAGTCGAATTCTAAGGATTAGCTCACCCCATCAGAGAGCTAAAACAATATCCTGCCACGTATTCCTCATCAAGAGCAATCAGGACAGCTCTGAATTTTGTGGCTGTTTATAGCAAACTGCCCACAAACAAGCTTCAGACCCAGGCAGGAACTTGAGATAACAAATGAATTTGAGCAAATCTCAGCAACAGCTCCTGGACAACTCGTGAACAGGGAGGAAACTAAATTAATCAGATAAATTATTTGCTCAACTCTGGTAGAAAATGTCAAACGCTTCAAAACTAACCTTTTGGCAGCAGGATTGCTGTTCCTGGATCTATTTAAGATTTCTGCCTTTTGCATTTGTCAACAGAGCTGGGAAGTGAGTGTATTTCAGGGGTGGTGATGTGCCATGCTGGACATGTAGGCACAGCCTCTGACTATCTGCAGTGAGGGCGCAAAACCCACACTGCCTGGAAAGCAAAATGGTGCTTCTTGGGCTGAGGGAAAATATTTCCCAGCAGCTCAGAGCTAAGCCTGTGCATGATATTTCTGTCTGAATGGATTTTTCTCCAAAAGGCTTTGACTGCTGATTTTCTAAGGGGTGTTACAATGAGATTTATCTGCTCTATGGAAATATTAACTTTGTATTTGGAAATTCCGCACAAAATTAATTTTTCTTGCCGGAAGTTGGAGAATTTTTATTCTGGAAGATTGTTGCAGTGCCAAGGAGAGAGATAGGCCAGCTGGCTTTTGTTCCCTCTCCCCATGGTCACAGGGCTCCCCAGCCAAGCCTTGGCTTCCACACTGGCACATGCCAGACTCTGGGTGTGCTCCCATCCCTGCCACAGCCCCGAGGAGCCCTGAAAGACTGGGTGTCCATTCAGGAAGTTTTTCTGTTGGTGATTTCTATCTTACTCCAGAACCAAAGCACACTTGCTATAAACCAAGATAAAAATGCTTTCACCTGGAAAAATTGTGTCTTTCAGCCAAAAAACGCCCCCAAAAATCCACACCGAGAAAAAACCCTCCAGAAAACCTAACTGTATTGACATGTATGCTATTAAAAAAAAAAAGTTTTACAAAAGGAGGAACAACATAATTAGGGTTATATAGTTGCACACCTTTTTTCATTTCAACCTTAATCTCCAGGTGTAAAATTTTCCGTCTTGCAGAGGATCCTGCATAATCGTAACGTTCCTGCAGCAGCCAAATCCCGTCCTCCCTTGTGTCCAGGGTGAGCAAAGGACAGGATTCTTTATCCAGGGGCTTGTAATCAAAAATGTCAAATAAATATGCAAAAAATGGTAAGTTTGGCGAGACCCTGATGTGTCTCACCAGCTTGTGTCCCTGGAATTTTCAGCTTTCAGTTGAGACTTGGTAACATTTAGTTTAGAACACCAGTTTGAAGGAGACATATGGGCCTATAAGGCTTTTATCCCCAAAGTTAAACCAGTATTTGCTGATAATTCATCCCAAACCAGCAGCTGTGTAGGTGAGTGAGGAAATGCCTGTCCACTTTCTCTTACTTCAGGAAACTGGACACCATACAGTTCCAAAACGACCTGGATCTTTTCTTAGAAATCCTGTGCACCGTATTTCATGGACATGCTAAAGCTTCACTGAAGCGAGTGCTTTGCTGAATCAGAGCTTGATTCCGACCCACATGGCAGGATCGAAGACTACCTCCAGTCAGAAGGACCTGAGGGATCATTGGTCCCTGCTCTGGATGGGTCCACACCCACAAGTGAGGCTTGTTAACGCTGCCAGGTCTGCACATCCAACAGCCCCAGAGGCATTGGGAGCAGAGCCGTCTCTTCACCGGGTTGAAGTGCAGGGTGTTCAGTGTTTATTGTGGTTTTAACAAAGTCTGTTATCAGTGGGTTTGAAGTTTGTTGCTATCTTAGACTAATCACAGTAATGAAGGCATTGAGCAGAGCCCTTCTCAGGTGGCATTTACCATTGTTTGCTGCAGATAACATAAAACTTTCTGATTACAGTCGGCCGTTATCACTTCAGAGCAAATCTACTCCACTGAAATGTGCTAATAAAACCCATGGAAGCAACAAACTGGAAAGAAGTGTTACAGCAATAAAGGAACATGAGGGGAAATGTACAGCTTTTGCCACTGTTATCATTTTCCATTTATTAAGATCTAACCATTTTTGTAATGTGGTACTATTGCTGGGGGTTAATTTAATCCTCTCTAATACCAGGCTCCAGTCAGTTTTCAGGGTCAATTTACATGTAATGCATATTTCTGCATTACAATCAGAGAAATCCCCTCTGTGGCCCCATGACCATATGGTTTCAACAATCCAAGTGTAAATGTCCAGCACTTTACACATCCGTTTATGAGATTAGCTCCAGCCTTTAAACACACAAATCCCAGACAGGATCTTGGGCGTTGTGGCTGTGAGGACAGAGTGGCTGCCACAGGGAAGCATTGAGAGCCATCCTTCTGTGCTCCCCTTGCAAAACCATCCCCAATTCTTCTGCTGCCTCTCATTGCAGCACCCCAAAGCCAAGGTAGACAGCTGCAGGGTTACATCCTAAGATCTTCATTTAATCTTTGCAGAAGACAGCAGCTGGTTTGCACGTGTAAGGGTGTTGGTTTCAGGGGGTGTTCTGGTGGGGTGCTACGATCTCCCGAACCGACTCCAACAGAAAGTCGCTCGGCAAGCCACTGCGTGCACACACACACACACACTCACATGCACCAGATAGCTTCTTCAACAAATCGACAGCAAAGAGGCAGGAAGGGTCCTTGTGTAGTATTTCCACGGCAGACGTTTATTCTAGCCCTGGGAGCAAAGCTGCCCAGTGACAAAAGACCAAAAGGAATGGTTAGATCATGATTATATATGGGGGTGGGGAAAGCATCAGGGACCAATAGTCTGAGGGCATGGGGGGCGGTACATAGGCGGGACTGGGGTACGGAGCCAATGGGACAATCTGAGGGAGTGGCAGGGAACAAGGTCCAATGGGAGAGTGGGGAAGGGAGAATTTTCTAGGGAAGGAACAGATAAGGTCTAAGGGGGCGGGGAGGCCAACAGGGAAGCAGAACTGGGATACATTTGCATAATGAAACAGAGCATCCTGGGAGAGGCCTTTTTAGTTCACCCTCACCGCGAGAGAATTTCTGTCCCTAGGGATGGTCCCACCAATGCTTTTCTTTCGTTTTTTGTGCGATGGGCCCACTGGTCCCCAGGCAAGGATAATGTAAAACCCAGCAAAGATTTTATGTTGTCACCAGAGTGGCTGAAGAGAACAGCTAATACAGCAATCTATGTAAAGTACAGAGCGAGGAAAGCTAGATCCAAATATTTGTGCCAGTGCAGGAAAAGAAAAATATATGTCCTCTGCATTTGCACGCAGGAGGCAGGATGTGTGGAGACTTTGTATCTATAATCACCCAAAATAAACAGTACTAAACTTCATGTCTGCTTTGCATGAGACATTGACCTGGCCAAGGTTTCAATCTGTGTCTTTGCCTTCAAGTTATCGCTTGTAAATGAAGGACATCAAACCTCTCCCATACCCCACCTCCCTGATTGATACCCGGCTCCATTCTGCCCTGTTCTCCTATGATCTGTGTTGTTTTCTTCTGAAAGATTCAGCTCCTGCTTCTTCCCTTTTGATGTGCTCCTGTGCAGTTAAAGCATTCATCTGACAGCAGGAGCAGGAGTGGAAAAGAAAGTTACTTGAACACACTTCCCTTCTTTGGAGCCTTGTAGGCTCCTGGATTTCAATGGACATTGTTCAGCCTCTGTGATCAGAGACTGCACATGTCCATCTTGGGAGACATGTTTCACAACCTGTTTTCTGATCCATAGGAGCCTCCTGGCTGTTCTCCCAGCCTTCACTTTTTTCCCTTAGTGGGCATGCTTTTAAGAAGGGAGAAGAAATGGGGATTAAAGAGGAGACAACAGATCTCATATCTCTGGTATGCTCAGCCTGACATAACTGGCTCCCTCTGTCCTAACAGAGCAGATGGAGACACTGAATCTTCAAAAGATCCAGTGATTTAGCAAGGTCACGTAAGACCGAAGGGGCAGAGATTGAATTTAAGCCTAAAACACTCATGTTCTTCTTCTATCTCTGGTCTCTAATGAGAGTCCCAAGCATGGACCCAGAGATATCAGAGGTACAAAATAGAAAGGCACAGTGTCCGCAGCATTTTGTCAAAACCCTTGCACAGAGGTCACTCACAGTTCGGGCACCTCTAAGAGAGGCCATGCAAGATCTAACAGGCAATTAATGAGACTTCCAAGGCAGGGGGCAAATTAGGTGCCAGCAGAGAGACTTCCAGCTTCCTACAGGGCTTGGGGTGAGTGAGAGGGGCAGATGCAGAACTGCAACACAGCAGGGAGGGACGAAAGGTATGCCACCCCCTCCCTCACCCCCACAGCTCCTGGGACAAGCATCTCCACATGTGCTGTGTAATCCCAGGAAGGGCTGCAGGATGCTGTTTTTATGGCTGGTGTGATAATGAGTGATGTACGGTCTAGGGCTGGACTGAGTTACAGTGAATAAAGAGAGGAAAATACTGATCATCTCTGAATCTCAGTGACTGAGGCTGGGAGGGAGCAGGGAATGGCAGAGCCTTTGAATGCTCTACCTACTAGGCCATGTGTCTTGTTCAGGGCAGCGTAAAAGACATTGCTTGCTGCTGAATCAAGATTTCCTCTTGAACTCACTCCAGTATCTCTCCTGCATTTGCCTCAAGGCACCAGGCAGATCTCAGGGTCATTCCTAACAGATCTTCATCCTCCCTGTCACAAGTGCTCAGGCCTGCAGATGAGACTGGGAGGGGTGGACAGGGCAGCCCACGGGGCTGAGAATGATTGAGCAGCCCCACAGAGGGAATCCCGGGTACAGAGACCTGCGGGCAGAAAGCCAGAGATGGAGTTGATAAACTCAGTTCTATGCTCCAGAGTCCAGGTAGGCACAGAGGGCAGAACAGGCAGGGCACATGTGTCCCCTCCCTTCAATTCCCCAGTTCAGGAGCTGCCTTGTGAGCAGCTAATGAGATTAATGCAAATGGGTATGGTGAGTTATACAACATATAGATGCCCTTCACACAGTGACGGACACCTTCTGCTACAGTTTACCTTCTGCTAGCAATCATCAGTAGCACTAATAATAATTAAATCTCAGAGGCTGTAATGAATAATACATAGCAGCATTCTGGTAGCAAAACAAAAAACACCTTTAAAGATTTTCTCCTAAGCTAACATCAGTACTTGTTTCTTGCAGTGATTTATTTTTTGTGATGTATTAAGCACCTTTAAAATCTGTGGCATTGAAACATAGTACTGAGTCACAAAATAAACCGTAGAAACAAAGAAAGGCAGGTGCCACTAAGCTGAGCATTTTTATTTGTGTGTAACTGGCAGAGATGAGAAGAGTCACAGCTGAAGCTGGAGCAAAGGACAGGAACGTAAGGGGCTGAGGGGAGACTGAGAATAGCAGGGGTTGACTCCTGCTGTGTGACCTTGGACACATCAATTAGGGAAGAAATCCATCTCTTCCCAAAGTCAGGCATTGAGCTGGGGCTAATCAGTGAGGCTTTCCAAGCCAAGGAGAGGGCAGGCCTGGAGAGATCTGTGCCTTCCAAGAGGGCTTCAGTGGCTTTTGGTGGCCACAGTGATTGGGCTGGTGTTACGTGTGCTGGTATCTCAAGGCATCAGGCAGGTCCCAGGAACTCTGCTGGGCACCATTCCTACTGCAGTCACAGTCCTGCAAGTCAAAGTCATTTTCCAAGAGAGAAAACTGAAAATTCGTGCTCCCTCCAACCACTGTGTTTGCAGAGCTGCAGGAGAAAAATGACCATGTCAAATGTCTCTATTTACTCCAGGATGTAACAATCTGGTCACTCAGAGAGGCCTTCAAAGTGTCATCCCTTACAAAATGGGGTTGTAACACAGTGGTTACTCAAGGAGTGTCTGAAGACCAGAGATGGAGTTGGTTCAAGAGAGCCCTGACAGCTCTGACACAACTTAACTGCCTGTGCAAACCCCAGATCCAACTTCTCTCCTGGACTTACACAGCCAGGAGGCTTTGTGGAAGGTCAACCAAAAGAAGACCTCAATGTGAACCTGGTCTGGAGACCAGAGAAGGGGATGATTTTCCTCTCTGATACCAGATCAGACAGCAGAATCACCTACTAAAGGAGCAACTGGTTTAATCAGTTTAATCAGATATCACAGGGGTAAGCATAAGATAAATAACCCCATACCAAAGCTATGAGCACGGCATGAAAACACAATTCCCCAGCAATGAGCTCAACAGCAATAACCCAACACCATAGCAGAGAGCTCAGTATGAATAATCCAATACCATGGTGATTGTCTTAGCATGAACACTGTGATACCACAGCAATTAGCCCGGCGTAAATAACCCCAAATCCCAGCAATCAGCAAGGCATGAAAAATTGCATCCCATACCAACAACCACAGCATAGCAAAGGCAAAAAGAAGACAAGTGGAAGAAAATTGATATGTGTTTATTACTGCACAGGTTTATACAGCAGTACCTGCTTTGGAGCACTCCCAGTTTGTCCTCATGCAGGCAGCAGCCCCCCACAAAATCAGGGTTATGGGCTGGGCACAGTGTTCTGGAAGGAGCAAAAACCAGTGGAGGAAATGAGGTGAGTCTGGGGTATTTTAAGCAGGTGGGATGAACCCAGGCCTGCAGTATTCTCCAAAACATTCACTGGTTCTCTGATTCTGCTCCCAACAAAATCAGTGCAGTGGCAGGACAAGGGTGAATGGCTTCAATCTGAGAGTAGGTTTAGATTAGATATTTGGAAATAATTCTTCCCGGTGAGGGTGGTGAGGCCCTGGCACAGCTTGCCCAGAGAAGCTGTGGCTGCCCCGTCCCTGGAACTGTTCAAGACCAGGTTGGACAGGGCTTGGAGAAACCTAGGATAGTGGTAGGTGTCCCTGCCCATGGCAGGGGATGGAATGAGATGATCTTTAAGGTCCCTTCCAACCCAAACCATTCTGGGATTCCATGAAGAGCATCGTCAAGAGGCCCCAGGGCCTGGTGGGCAGCAGCCCCTGCAGGGATGCAGCTGATGGGGCTGGAGCTCAGTAATTCCTCCTGGGCGTCCCTCTGGCATTAGTGCCATGAATCCTCCTGCCAAATACTGCTCCAGTGATGAATCTGGCAGCTTTACCACCCTGACTCCACTTAACACAGGAATGCTGAATTTATATGTGAGTCACAAACACATCTTTTTATGCACTCTTAAAAACCAGAAGCATAATTACTAAGGTCAATATATAATGTTTATTTCATTTATAATAGACATTATAATTTTACTTTAGGGAAAAGCAACTGTATGCATAAAAATAATGACAAATATTAAAGTCACCAAAATAATGGAACCAGATCACTCTACTAATCCTAAAGTTAAATGCATTAACAATCTCTGTAACATAAAAGGTCTGATAAGCCAAATTAGGTTTCTTGTAAGCATAATTAATCTTCTTTTTCAATGAAGATATTACAAGGGAGTTAATTTGAATCCCAAAGGCATTTCTAAAATTGAATTATATAGATAAAGCAAATATTTGACCTTTTACTGATAATTGCTATAAAAAAAATCAACATGCAAATGAAGCTTATGAAAACCTCTCCTGAAAATGGTATTACTGGGGCAATAAAATCCTCTATAAGCAAAATGCCAATCATTTAATGCCTTAAAAGACAGGTAACCCCTACCTTAACCTATAATTTGAGAGTATTAAATTACAATAGTGAGGTCTGTGTTTATTAACAAATAATTGAATTGAATCAAACAGAAATAATTATGTCCAATGCAGGGATTATCTGGTTTTATTCATAGGTCATTAAATTTAAAAGACTGCTGGTGTTGGCTCACCTTCTCTTCTGAAATGATTTTTTTAGCGTCATTAAATGATGGTGATATTTATTGATTTAAACTGCCCTCTGACTGAAGGGGCTTTTTCATGGCACTGAATCAGGATATCTTTGAAGAAAATTTCAATGTGGAAACAGCATTCACTCCTCCATCACAAAACTGCAGCTCCTAAAATCTCACACAGCTGGAGACTCACTGGATGAGTTTAGGATTAGGAAGGTGCCTCAGTCTTTTATGGTGAGCATGGAACCCTCTGGCTGGTGGGATTTGCAGGACTGAACCACAAGTCATCAAACAAATAACAGGGGCACCCAGGAAAAGCTCTTTTTTGCCAAGGTTTTGAGTTAAAATGACCAGGACATCATTTCCTTGGGGTTGGTCTGTGCTTGTGGTCTAACGTCCCTGCATGGACTCAGTAGTCCAACAGGATAAATCTGGGTTGAAATTAAACCTCAGTGTCACCTACTAAATCACCAAGTTTCCTATTAGCCAAACTTTTGGCAAGTGGATAGGCCAGGAAGTAAAGGAAAATCTTTCTCATGCTTTGAGCTGCTCCATCCGGCCCAAATTTGAGGCCCAACAAAGCACTAGAACCGAACTAAAGCTCATTTTGTAACCATTCTGCCCCTGTTTTCCTGCTAATTCGAGGATTTTGATTGCCAGAATGGTCAATCAACAACCTCTGTGTGCTTTGAATATCCGTCTCCAAACTTCTCGAGCTGCTCAAAGCCAGAACTGAGTTACCCAGCACAGCTTTGGTCTCAGTATAAGGTGTGAAACTCCCTTTTTCCACAGTCAGCACCACGCGGGCCAACCGACAGCAGGCCAGAGCTGGTGCAATCACTTGGGTTGGCTCTCTGGCCATGCTGTGGAGCATTTCAGAACCTGGGAGCCGACAAGGCTCTTCAGTCCTTTATGCTCTTTGGAAATATCTACCCAGGAGCACATAATAGCCTGATTTTGTCCAGCTCTGGTTTTGACTTCAATAGCACTGATAGAAGATGCTCTCTAGTAGCAATTTGACTCTGTTCGAAGTCATCAGGATCCTGCAGAGAAGCATCACTCCTATATTGAAAGACTTTTCCCAGACAACATTAACCAGTCTATTCTATCTCAAGCCCTTGGTCTTTAGATATAATTGCTTTATTAAATGTCACAAATGTTCATTTGACTTAGATGGTGTCTGTCTCTCTCTCTCAAAAAGAGAGAATCTTAATTTAGACAGAAGATGGCCCATTTGATGTCCAATTCAAAGCAAATACCCATCTCTGACTCTAAACTCAGTTTCTTCTGTTGGAATGTTTGCAGTAAGGGACATTTAAATGGCCTGAAACAAAGTAATTTTCTTTGTCATTATTACACTTGAGTTTTCTATCTCTCTGATTAGATTAGAATTGAATCTGGTTGAAAGAAATTGAATTTGTAAATTTCCCTAATCATACGATCTTCAAACACTGAACTTTCTACTACCAATTAGTCTGCCCTGATTGGAACGAACCTTCAGAGATGTCCCTGTTGATGGGAACAAGGAATGAAAAGCTGTTGATGAAAGTGATGATCAATTGATAAACTGCCACTGCATATACACTCTCGTGCTTTTTTCGGGTGATCGCATTTTTGGCATCTTCAGAGCTTCTCTGAAGCTGGTGGCTCCTGAAAAACTGTTCTGCTCTGTGTTTGTAGAAAACTCACACCCTTCATGCTGGTGGTCATGGTCAGTTGTGGAATTGCTGTGACAGGGTATCCCTGACATGCACTTGGTTGAATTTTGGTGTTTTCATCTGACAGTAGGAAGTTGGTTTAGTGTGCTGGTGCTTGCCCTCTGAGAGCAGTTGAGTGTCCCTGTGCCTAGTGTGCCCCTAGAAACTCCATCCAGGGTTCTCTTGGACACTCCTATTTAAGCACTGAAACACAAGTTTATTGTTACACTTTATTTTCTGGGCATAGAACCCCTTTCCATCTGTTTCTGTTCACACACGGAAAAAACCCCAACAATTTTGTACCCCCATGTGTGCTAATTGACTGTCTTTTCTCAGTAGGAACCATTTCTAACTTCAGATTAAACAACCCAGCTGAAGATGGCAAGGGGCAGCTGGATGACATCTCCAGCAAGAAGAAGGGGATAAATGTGTGCACATATGTGAGTGTGCAGCAGCGCTCAGGATCAAAATAATGGTCAAAAAATGGTCAAAAAGCTCAGGGCCAGCTCTCAGCCTGTCACCCCTGTCAGCTGTGACCCCTCTTTGGTGGGCATCACTGAGAACCTGAGAAGGGACAGGTAAAGGCTGGTGAAAAGCACAGGGGGAAAAGCACAGGATTGTTACAGATCGGGGAGTTATCAATGAGAAGTTAATCATAAGTATTCAAGGCAAAGGAGATGGTTTCTGACAGCCACCCAGAGCTAAATGATTCCTGAAGTGATGTTAAATTAAGCTGGTTTTGACACAGATGTATTTACCTCTCTGTGAGCAGAGAATCATCTCACTGGGTCTGGGGTTTGTCTTCAAGCAAAGAGTCGAGATGTGAAGACAGTTTTAGTGACTGCTCAAATGGAATGTGTTTTTATATTGAGAAGAGTTGTTTCAAGGAAACATCTATCAAAAGGGAAAACAAAATTTCAGCAAGCAGAGGCACTGTTAGATCAGAACAGTGATGAGATGAAGTGCGGGATCACTGTTAGTGGAAGAGTGGAAATAAAATAGGAGAACTCCAACTTTGAAACATTTGGCTTCATTACTTTTCATTACTCCTCAAACAATTAGAGCTGCCTCAGGCCATCATCACACAGGGTTTTTTCCCCATTTTGAACATTATTCCACAGGGTCACTCTCTGAACTAGCTCATGTTCATGCTGCCTTTTAAACTGACATATTGTAGGAAAGCTTCTGCAGTCTCCAGAAACCAGACACGTCCCTGTCTGGATGTTTGTCAGTGTGTAGTATAGCAGTAGCATTAAGAAAATAATAAATAGCTGTTGCAAATAAAATGAGCAGGTGGTGTTCATCTGTAATCAACAGAGAGAGGGAGAGGTATTTCAAGGGGGTGACTCACCAGGAGATATGTCTGAGATAAGGCTGCTCAATGGACTTGTCCTCATCTCACAGACTACAGAGGGGCGTGGGTGAGTAGCACAGTGGTGGATGGCAGTAGTCTGATAAAATTAATCCATTCAAAGTGGCTAATCCCTTCCCGATGGCTTGGGGGATGAATAGAATTCCACAAAATTGGAGCAAGAAATCAGTGAGACTGTAGAGCACCCTTCAGCTTTAGAGATCATGGAGGCACAGGGGCTCTTCAAGCAGAGGAATGTGGCTTTTGCAGAGCTCAGGGGACAGGATACATCTCTGACCACCCAGCACAGGCTGGCACAGCTCAGGTCTTGTGGGACACAGTGAACACAGGCAGGATCAGGAAATCCTGTGGCAAAGCTCCTGGTCCCATTTGTACATCCTGGCCCTTGAAGGGCTCATCTCATGGATTCTACACAGAGGATCCAAGTCTGCAGTTTATGCTCTGCCTATTGCAGAAACCCAGCATTTGGCAGGCACCAAGGGGAAATTTTGCTCCGCTTTCTGTGTGGTGGCCTTTTCCACATGATCCCTCTTGGAGGGACAGTGCCCTTTGAAGGGAAGTGGAGGATGACTTGTCCTTCATCACAGCAGAGAGACAGGTACCAAATGATCTCCCCCTCAAGACAGCATTAGTGACACTCATTTTTAGCTCCAGCAGTGACTTTGCAGAAGCTCCAGCTCAGAAGCTATTGAATGGCTGCTCAAATAAACTATTTTTGCCAGCTGTTGGCAGTAGCTATTTTGCTTTTAATTGTGCATTCACATGCCTGAGTCTGATAACAGTGGCTGCTGTGGAAAAATGCAGTTTCATGAATAATAAACGTTGCCTTGGAAAAAAACCTCCACTCTGTTTTAGATACCAGGAACCTCCTGATCGACTGTTGTTAGATCTGCAAAGTCTGGTATTCACCATCACATTCAGCATCCTCCTGAATAATGATAATTCATCTGTGTTCACTTCACTAAACTATCATATTTTATGGAAGGAGTTAATTAAATGGTGATTTGCACTTCCGCTGAACATTAAACATTTAATGCAGATGCTCTAGTCATTGCCTGAGCTCTAAAGTGGAAGATGCCTTCAAAACTTCATATTTCCTTAAGAGGTTTAATGATGCTAGATCAGGCTATTTGCATACATACATATCCAGGCATATTTTATACCAGCATTTATTGCAAACAAACCCAGCTTTCTTCTTGCCACATTCTCAAGAATACGAGGTGGGACACAGAGATTGCAACTGAAGAGTTCTCTCTGGATGATTTGCCCCTGCCACCATCAAATTAATGGGCTCATTAATGAGAGATTTTCTAGGAAGGCATTAGAAAGAAACAGTTATCTACAGTGGGTTTTCTCTCCTATAATTTAGAATAAATTAATTGGTAATAAATTAAGAATGCTAAAAATTAATTGTTGTACAGCAGGAGTGGGGCTTATATGCATTGCCTTCAGTTGAAGTGTCACAGTAAATCCTCTGTAAGTAAATAATTATTGGTATGGAGGAGGAAAAGAAATTAATATTAATGTGCATTGAAGGGAATGACACAGAGGTGAAATGTAAGGCAGCCTTCAGATGGTGTGCAAGGAGGGCTTTTGCTTCCTGAAATATGAATCCTCGTAGGAGGTAGGAACAGAAAACGAGGAACTGCTGGGTGTCTTGCATCCTTCATGCTCCGGGGAGCCCTGATGAATTGCCCTGCTCTGTCCAAACGGTGTCATCAACACAGCAGGTCACGCTGGGGAGGGATTCTTCTTGCTAAGCAAATGGATGGCTGTCACACCTTATCCGGGATCGCTGTTCCAGGACTGCCACGATGGGGTTTGTGGAGAAGTGGTGCAGAAATGAGCCTCAACTTTAACAAAACTTGGCAGTTTTTTTCCCTATTACCCTCAAAATAAAATGAAATTAGAATAGTTTCTTGTTTGGGATGTAATGCATAAAAGTGAAACTTTTTTTTTTAAGTCACATGTTTTTAACTGAGGGAGAGATGGGGAGAGAGTAGAGATGTTTCAACACATCTTCAAAAGCAAAGAAGTTTCATTCCCTTCACTCCCAGCAACAATTTGAGAAGGAAAAGGCAAATTTTCTCTTTAAGTTGTTCCATTATTAATACTGCATCTCCCAAGTACCAAATTGCTCGGGTCTTTCCCTCCTCCCAAATTCACACAACTTCAGTTTGAAATATAAGAAGCTCTGATTTTTTATTCTGTCCCAGGATTTTCAGATCTAAACCTCTTTCAGCCCTTACACAATCATCTCCCTCAAAAAAAAAAAAAAAAAAGCTTAAAGCAGTTATTGTTGCATCTAACATATGCTCTTAAAGTACCAGATATGCTTTAATGTACATTAATTTTAGATCTCCTTGCCCTTTTCCAACTAAGCCTGTGCTTAGAATTTTTTTAGGCTATGAAAAATTATTCATAGATATATCAAGCATAAAGTTAATTAATTAATATAGGTTTGAATTCAATTTGTTTTAGCAATCTACTGTTATAAAGAGCCTAGCGTAGCCTGAATTATTATCCAGATTTATGCTCAGCATCTGACAAAACGTTAAGCTACTTTTTCAAGTATCCACTAATTCTAAATAAAGGCGGAACCTTGCCATTCCCACATGGCAGTTCTCAACGCCAGCTTCACACTCCATCACATTTTTAAGTTGGTGCTGTTCCTGTCGTTTATATCTCCCAACTCCAGGTGCTTCAGCAGAGGTGGGAGGTGGGGACAGAGCTGCCCAACACAGGCTCTGGGAGGAATGACAAGACTCTTTAACACTTCATCACCATCTGAAGAGCAGGCAGCTGGCAGAAGGTGTCCATAGGACTTAAAACAGTGATGGCTGAGGTCCATCTCTTCTTCCAAAGGTGAAATTATAGAAAAGCTGGTTTGCTTTCCTACTAATCATGGCAACTCAGGGGGTAGAAGACAATCCTCATGGCTGGCAGCTTCTATCCCTGCTTGAAAACACGAGGAGCAGAACAGTGTTTCCACTGGGCTCTGTGCACAGGACCAACTCTGCATCTCCAGAAAGGACTAGGCAGCAGCACCACACAACCCACACATCATTCACACCATTAACTGCTCTTCTGGTGGGCCCAAACATCTGATTAAACACTCCCCAGGCTGAGCTTCAGCCTCCCCCCAGAAAGGACCCACGAGCACATTGCACCAGCAATGCAAGATTTACAAGGAGCAGATGAAATCAAGCCCTACAATAGTTCATTATAATTAACAAAGCTGGAATTGCACTGGGCTTTGAGCTCTATATCAATGCTAAATATCTCATTACCAGTGTAAAATATTTATGTCTCATGGTCTTTATCAGAAATGGAGGCTCACAGTTAGTGTGTCCTGGTGCAGAAGAGGGATTCCAAGGAGAAAATGAATGGCTTGGAATGGCTGGCAGCCCCACAGCATAAAATTCCTTACTGCACATGACCCCAGTAATGGAAGGAGAAAGGAATGCACAGCAAATGCACAGCTTGGGGCTGCAGAATTATGGTCTGTGTAGGCAAACACTCTCCACTTTTCCCCCTTGTGTCTCCTCAGGGCCAAAGCAATCCTGGGTTGTCATGGCTTATGGTGGTTTGTGCTTTGACTTCGTCAAGGGCTGGCAGGTGCTCCTGGGTGCAGCTTCAGGGGTGGTGGGAATTGCTGCTGCTCACCTGCTGATGGATCTGGAGACTTCCCTGCAGCCCAGCCTTCTCCTCCAGCCTGAGGGATTTGGGGATTTCCAAGTCTTGAGAGTGGAAGATAGGGCTGATGGACTTTTTCATGGGGTCTGCATGGTCCAGGAGCTTTGGTAAGCTCTCATAGGGTCTCCTTTTCTCTTCCTGCTGGGAAGGATGCACCTCTGCCAGCACAGACTTCCTCTGGTCCCCTCAGCACTCCATGTGCTCATCACCAGCCAGGGCAAGGCTCCATAGCCACCACGGCCACATGCAAAGGAGACATAAAAGTGATCTTTTGTTATGCATTTTAATCTTTTCTCTAGAGAACAAGGGTCAAGTCCTGGGCAAAGGTTGCAGCTCATTTTTGCTGGCTCAGCAGTGCTTCACTTAGGACTTGAATAATTTGAAGGTGTGAATCCTCTTTTGGAACTCGGAAGAGCTGCATCCCTACCTGCCATGGGCTATCTGTGCCTCTGAGTGAGACACGTAGGCTTGATTCTTTTCCCCTTCTGCAAATGGAGGCAAAGGAATGTCCTTGTCCTTGTCCCCTGCCTTTGCCTGGCCTGTTGATGTGGGGCAGAGCAGACATAGCTCCTTCCACTGGAACCTCTGGGTTCCACTCTGGTATGAATAAACAGTTTTTCCCTCTACTGCCTCTTACTCCAAATTTGTAAATAGTTCCCAGACTCATTACAAAGCTCAGGCATGAAGCTTCAGCCCCTCAGAGTCCCAGCAGGAGTGCAGCTCTCTGGCACAGGAATGGGCAGACGTGCACCTGCTCCACCCTACAGACGGATTAGTGACGGGTTATTGTCAGACTGTCCTGGACCACTCCAGCCTGCAGGTCACCCTGCATCTTCCCCAGGTCCCTGGGCTTGCCAGAAGCTGGCTGGGAGAGGGCACACACTGGGAATCAGGCAGGAAAAGATGATGTAGAATTGTCAGCATTTTTTATCTGGGAGTTCTGGTGTGACGGATCCTGACCTGGCTGGAGCAGGGCAACGTAGATGGATTGCTTTGCTCACACCAGCTCTCACAAGTGAGGTGCTGAATGGTTCGACTTGGCCACATTTAGTTTCCAAAGGCTGCCAAAATACTCCAAAAAATGGGGCAATTTTTAAAATTCCAATTAGGGGGTGAACAGGTTTTGACAGAGGGAAGCTGGGAGAACAGAGGCATATTTTGTATACTTAGGACATTTATTTGGGAGATTAGCACTTCCTAGTAAACAGGTATTAACTAAAATCTGTCTGAATTATGCTTCTAATTACAATTTCATTTGTGGTCATGTTGTATTTATTGCAATAAGCTTCCTGTGTATTTATTGTATTATGTATTGGAGTGAGGCTTGGGCTGCTGAATGTATGTGCTGAATGCAAGGGCTTATAAGCATTGGAATGATTGCAAAGCCTTTTATTATGGGTGAGTGTTGGGGTTTGGGAGTTGTTTCTTTTTTTTTTTCTTTTTTTTTTTCTTTCTTCTTTTAGTCTTTCTTCTTTTCGTCTTTCTTCTTTTCCTCTTGAGGAATTTTTCCCCATACTAAAGGATAATTGCCAGGTACTTAAGGGGGACAAAAGGTCTGGCTGAAGCAGGGAGGAGACTTCTCAACTGCCCTGTTACCTGGGCAAAGGCTAGTTTTTTTTTCTCTGACTCGAGCCTTCTTCGGCTTTCGGAAGACACGGAGGCTGCAGTCGGTTTTGGGGAGAGGTCGCCTCACTGCAGGTTTTTCTGCCTTCTGCTACCTTCTTTTTTTTCTCTTTTGGCCGTGAGTGGGGATTTCTGCTGGCCGAAGCCGCCGCTGAGAGGGACCCTTTCACCACCTGCTGGGGTGCCCCAGGGGGCCCGGGACCCCGAGCCCCTCTTTCACTGCGCCGCCGGAAGGCAGCTGCCTGCCTCCGCCGTCTTCTTTGTTGCTGTTTTTGGGCTTTCGCTACCCTGCCCTGCCGCCAGCACCGCACCCCCTGCCCGCCGAGACCTCCCGGAGTTCCCGCTACTGCTTCGGAGCTCGATACATCTCATCTACCATCTGGGATTTTGTGCGCATCCCTGCTGTTCCAGCTGCCGGTCCCGAGAGAGTTCTGCTGGGGCACCAGGATCGGCCGCCCAGGAGTTTTGTGAGCTTTTCTCCCATTCCTTCCCGGCTCGTGTCCACTACTGCCGCGTGCTCCCCGAGCTCGCTCCGGAGCACTCCCTGCAGCCGCGGGGGAACCATCACCCCCGCCCTGCCCAGCGGGAGCCGCCAGCGGCCCTGCCGGCCGTGAGCGTCACTGCACCGAAAGGACAGGGTCTGACAGCCGGGAAGGGGTCACTGGGTTCTGTTCTGTTTGCTGTTACTGTCATAGTTGTTGTTGTTTTGTTTGCCTTTATATATATATATATATTAGTAAAGAACTGTTATTCCTATTCCTCATATCCTGGCCTGAAAGCCCCTTGATTTCAAAATTATAGTAATTCGGAGGGGAGGGAGTTATATTTTCAGTCCAAAGGGGGCTTCTGCCTTCCTCAATAGACACCTGTCTTTCAAAACCAAGACAGTGAGTAATTTTATTCAAACTTTGGAACCTTTCTCTTGCATTAAATGCAAGAAATATTCCAGGTGTCCACCTTCATTTTAGAGATTTTACTCCATCATCTTTGCTTATTACTTTTCTCTCTCATTTTTAACTGTTGCCCAAAATGACAGTTCTATTTTTTTGCCTCAATAATCTCTTTCTATTGGAGATACAATTAGTATTTGGATCACCCTGTGCTTTTGCTGGATGACCTGAAGGTATTTCTTCATTGCTATTTTTTAAGGTGGGCATTCCCCTCCATTTTCTCAGGTTGCATCAATCCACAGCTCTGGACTTGGTTGCTGTTTTTTTTAGTGATGGCAACCTCCAAAGTGACCTAAGGAACAGCTGTGTGCTCTAAGGATCCCATTCCAGATTTCATACTGTAATATACTGAGTCTTTACACAAACACCCCAGAGCCAGGAAAGCTATAAATTGTAGTCAGACCATTGTGCATTTGATGCTTCTCATAAACATATAAAGCTTGTCTCCAGAAAGCCATAATGAAGGAATGCAGATTGAAGCCAGGAAGTGTCTCGTTAGCATGTGATGGAAATGTTAATCAGCAGTCTTTAAGGAGGATGTAATTAATTCCCCACACCGTGCTGGGTGAGGTTCCTGGGGGTAATCAGGCAGCAAAGGGCAGAGCAGTTGGAGGGGAAGGTAGGGAAAAGGTTATTTAGCTGAGGGAGAGGGGCTCCTTGGTGCTCTCTTTCATTTAATGGTTATTGGATTTGGCCTGGAGCAAGGACCTACCTGAAAACTGGCCTTGGTTCATGGAACCAGGTAAGTTGTGACATCATTTCTTTCTGCTTCCAGGGGCACTCAGGTAGCAAAGCTGTACAACAGGTACTGATAAAACAGGTACATAGCTGGAAATCTCTTACTAAGGTTCTGCTAAGTACCTGGTCCTCCCTCTTCTTTTCCTTCCAAATTCTCTTCCCTACTGTTCTTACACCTGTATTTTGAGGTTTGTGTGTGTTCTGCCCTGTTCTCTGGGTCAGAGTCTCTGATGCAGTTTGAGGAATACAAATTAAACACCTGGTGCTACACAAATAACAGTGGTGATTGTCCGTGGCTTTGACTCCTACCCCATGGTGCGTTCTCTTAAGCTGTGATCCCAAGAAATTCCCAGCTCCCTGTGCCACAAGCAGAGTGGTGCCTCTGAGGGCTGTGTGTGCCTCTCCAGGGAGCTTGGGCTGGAAGTTGCCATGATTTTCTCCAACTGAGCTCCATTTGTTTCCATTTCTAATGCAATCAAAGCAGGACTCCAACCTTTGTGCTGAAAATACAGTCACTGTGTTTCACACATCCCTCTCTATGGAACCTCTTGTATTTTTCCAGTGCAAAGCTCTTTCCATCTGAATGGAAACTAAAGGTTGACTTTATTTCCTTGGACTTGAGAACTTTTGTTAGCTAGGTTGGATCCAAATTTCTTCCTTGTTACTGTCCTTTTCACACTCTGCCTGCGGCCACAGTGTTATAACAGAAAAAACTGTCCTGGTCCCTGGGGATCTGTATGGACTATGACTCCTCCAACATCTGGGACTTTCCCACCCCAGTGGGTTTGCAAGCCCAGAGAGACTTTATTTTACTGGCTAATTTTGCAGAAAATAATAAAACATGCAAACCAGCGAGACTGTAAACCAACCCCATTAAACCTCATTATTGTTAATTTGTGCCTGGTACCTGCAGCTTGTTGAAAGTTCTTGCCTGTGGTTAACAAGCAATTGTTGTTTATGAGCTTGAGCCCAGCCTACGCTTAATGGCTCTTCTGCCCATCTCTTTCACTGTGGTTTTCCTGAGTGGTTTTGGAAGGCATCGTGGCCACAGCAGTCACAAACTGTCTCTGCCCAGCAAGGACGGCTGACCTTCTGGCAAGAGGTGCCTTTGGTGGCCGGCTGTGAACTTTTGTCCTCCTCTCTTGCACTGCTTTTGGCTGAAGAACTGCAAGGAGGAATAAAATGGAGAGGAAAAGGGCTATGACACCCAAGTCCTGGCTCTGAGTGGGATCAAGGCCAGACCCGTGAGAGGGGGCTGGTAGATCCAAGCATGATCTGGGCAACAGGAGAAAATATTCCTGCTGTGAGGTTACTGTTCTCCCCATGGGAGAAGACAAATGTGAGGCTTTTTGAAATATTCTAGTGCCTGAAATTATTTGATGGATGAGTGTGGATATAGGGTCCCGTGGAGGAACACATCCTTTGAGGATGGTTTGGGAGGACTGCAGGTACCACTTCCTCAAGGTTATTTCCTGAAACCCCTGCTCAGGTGTCAGCTGCATCTAGAGGTGTCTGAACCCCATAGTCTGGGGAGTTTATTTATTGAAGTCTCTGAGGAAGCTGGCATTTTCATTCCATGGATAACAAGACTGTGAAAAATTTGTGTTCCCACCAAATGTTGTCTCTGTAATCAGAGGGAAAAATTCATAGTGGAGTTCTCCTGGAAGAACTGGTGTGCTTGTGCAGGGAAGGAGTCCAGGAGAAAAGGACCTGATGACAAGGCAGATATGGGCACTCAGGCCTGAGTGCCGGTGTATGATTTCTGACAGCTCTGATACTGGGAATTTCAGTGGAGTGGCTGTCTCTTAATGGCCCTCTTTAGTGAGGGATCAGCGGCCCTCCCCTGGTGGGCCCAGCCAAAACTGGGAGGTTCCAAACTTCTATTGGAGCCAGCCCTCCATGGTCAGTGCAATATCTGCTCTCTTCTTAACCAGAAACACAGAGTTCCTGCTCATATTTTAAACTGAATTAGTGAGAAATGCAGACTATTACTTCAGTGCCTACCTTTCTCTTATGGGGTTGGAGGAGTGTTACCTTTCCTGAGCTGGTGAAATAGTTGTATTCCATAGCTCTTCAGGGAATTCATGTTATTAAGTTTTACATATTGCTCTCAGTTCCATATCTTTTTGATTTAACAAGCAATTGCAGACTCAAAATGATGAGTTTGCTTGCAAATGCTGCACCTCTCTTTGGGGTCTGGGGATGTGAGTTTTACCAATTAAAGTGGGAATATGTTTGAACTGCACAGTGGAAATATCAACAGCCGAATTAGCAGTGTGTAAGATTCAAAATGCTGTGGTGGGACTTCACCAGAGACCAGTGTAACCCCCAGCTCAAGAGGCTCTCTGGGAGAGCTGGTTTTGACCCCTTTGCATAATGTTTGTCCTTGGCGAGGCTTATGGTGGGGTCAGACTGGGTCAGTTCCTGGACTGGGCTAGAGGCAGAAACCTTTGTCTGGGATCCGTGCAATGGGACTCCAGTGGGTCTCTGCAGAGCATCAGGTGCAGGTGGACAAAAATACCAAATTTCCAGCATCTCTTGCCAGTATCTGAAGGCAGTCCTGGTTTGGGGAGGTGGATTGATTCTGTTCCTTTCTGTTCTGTTCCTTGCAAGAATATCTTAGGAGAGATGTTCTGTGTCTGTGGGAACCCAGAGTTCCAGCTCCTCTCCCTGTTACAGGATAGCTGAATATTTCTGTCAAAGATACTCCCAAAAAACACCCTCCTGGGCTTCCTTTCTGACCTTCCAGTTCAATAGGTGCCTTCATCCCTCCCATCTGCAGTGCAATCTGTGGCACAGTCTTTAAACTGTTGGGAACTGGGAACAGTCTTTAACTGGCTGGGAACAGTCTTTAAACCAGAGAAGTGGTGATTACAAAAATCTCTCTCACAGTTATGTTGGAAGATACCAAGGTTCAGGTGCTCCCTTTCTGCCAGACCAGCTCCTCCTTTGGAGGACTGTTTTGCCCAGCAAGATAGAAAAATATTCCTCTATTGCCTTCCTTCTCTGAGGTTATTTTCCAAAGTGTTTTATACCTTTTACATTCTTTTGTCCCTGTGTGTTTTCAGGAGTGCAGTACAAAGTTGAGCTCATCAGGGAAAGCTGCAGTAGTAGCATCAGGTTACTTTTTAGAATGGGCAGCAATGATCAAGAACAGATGTTTTGGATGAAGTTTAAAGGTTTTTAATGAGCAGCTTATCAGGAACCAGCTTCTGGAACATATTTATTGGGATTTTCTACCGTAATCCCAAGAAGTGCTTGGTGTTTTTCTGATCTCTAGAAAGTTCTCAGATTTGAAAGAACACTTCAGAGGCTACTTTTTATTTCAATTAAAAAAAAAACCAAACAAAAATTCCCAAACCTTTGCCTGAATTCCCTGTATCCTCTGTAGTAATGGTGGTTGTTGTGTGGTGCTGAATTTCACAGCTGAAGCCCATATTGCCTTTCTAAAATATTTTCCCATCTGTGAGTTCTTGTGGCTTCTTCAGTGTCCAGGTGTCAGAGCTGCTGGGAGCTCTTCTGTGTTGCTTTTTCTGACCTTGAACAACTTTGATGCTGAAGCTGATGGCCCCTTCCATCTCCCCACTCATCTGTATGCACTTCCATAGATAAAGAAAAAATAAGCCTCCACACCATTAAATTCAGGCAACTGATGCATTTCAAATGCAGAAAACAGAAGCAATGGAAAGTCTTGCTAACTTTTACACTAATTTACACCAGAGGGAGTAAGAAGTCTCTTAAATCAGATGCTAATTTTGTTTACTTAACTTTCTAGTCAGCACAATGACCTTTCATCCACGAGTAGGAACAGATTAGTGCAGAAGTTCTTTGTGGGAGAGAGGAGAACTTGCCCCAACCTGATACTGAATAATACCCAATTAAATGTACTTCTAAACAGCTCTGCCTTCCCTACTAGAAGGAAGCTTCAGATAAAAGAACAAAATTATATGCCTTTTATTTGCCACTTTACAAAATCCCTCCATGTAATAAAAACAACCCTAACCCTAGTGTGTCTGATACAGGATTTGCAATGCTCTCGGTTTTTGGTAAGAGGATAAGAAGCTTATTACTGTTTATCAGGGGAGAATAAAAGATTCCCTGTTCCCCTTGCTAAGAGGGGAATGGATTTTCATGTTTATCAACAATTGGGGAAAGATGGGTGGGAGGGAGGTATTTGGGTAACAAAGCTGTAAACACACACAAAAAAATTTCTTTCGGGTAGGTGAAAAAAATGGAAGTTCTTCCTATTTGGTAATGGGATAAGAGCCATGCTCTTTGAGATAAGGAGCTTACACTCCAGTGGAACTGCTTTTTGGTATCAATATGGAGATCCAGAGGCCTCCTAAGCATTAGGAGGCAGCTGAGAAGCCACCTGGGAATTGGTGAAGGGAGCAGGGGATGCTGGATGTGGCCATGGTGGAGAGGGACCAACCAGCTGCAGTCCCTCGTGCTTGGACAGAGGTTTGCCCCTAGATGGGGAACTGGACAGTGAGTCACAGTGATAGAAAAGGAAATGAGGGGCAGAGTCCAGAAGTGCCTTTGGTCACCAGGGATGTGGCATGGAGCTGGCCAGGGGACGATGCCTTGGACTTTGGGGCATGCAGGCTTGAAAGATACTTGAAAGAGAGAGAGAGAGAGGCATCCCCAGCATCATCCCTTCTGCCACCTCTGTCCAGATCTCCAGGTCTGCTTTCCAAGGAAAACCAAGCTGTTTGTGCTCAGCCTGGGAGGTGGTGAAGAGGAAAAGCAGAACCCCACACCCACAATGTGCATTCCGAGGGATGCCTGTCCCCTCCTCTGTCTGGAGGCAGTGTTTCATGTCCTCAGCCCTGCTCTCATTGTCAGGTTGATGTAAATTTAATATCCTTGGGTTATAATGACAGAAACTAAACAAGTGCCAGGCATTTGTCACACAGTCAATGAATGAGACAATGTGGCATCAGGCAGAGCACTGGATTTACTGGGCTGTGAAGGCAGCTGCCTGCAACAGCACCTTCAAGGGCTTGTTATGGAGAAAATTGAGTGAATAGGCTGGTTGGAGGAGGAAGAGGAGGAAAGTACCATAGCAGCCCCAACCCTGCTCAGTGCATCAGGTGCTGAGATGCTGGAGGGGCTGGGGGGGGCATCAGGTTAAAAGTTAAATATATTGAAACTCTAAATCTATGGCATGTATCTTGTTTAAAATACATTGTCTGACAGATGGAGGTGTATTTTGGCTATAAATGTGTCTGCTGCAGCTGGCATGGAGGAGGGGTGACCTCCCAGCCAGCCCCTGCACTGTCAGTGTCACACGATGCTATGAGTGTCTCTGGCCCCAGCTCACCTGAATGATAGCAGAACCCAATTCCTCTCTCAGTTCTTTTGTAAACCTCCCTCTGGAGTCTGCTCCAGTGGCTGCTGTTCTATCCATCTCTGCCAACTGGAGCACGTTCTGTGGGTCTCCTGTCCCCCTGGGAGCCGTAGAAGGACCCAGGTCAAGGAAGCAGCAGTGGTGTTTTTGGGATCCCAAGATGTGACTCTGGGGCCACGTCCTGCTTGCTCTGCAGAGGGACTTTACCATAAGCAGGTCCATGGCTGCATCAGTGCAGTTCCTGCAGCTCTGGCTCTCTAAAGCTACAAATGCAAGGCTTGTGAGGAAGATAATGTGAGTTTTTTTATCCATTAATGCCACTGGAAAGAAAAAGAAGTTATCCAGCACACAGACCTTGCTCCAAACATGTAGCGCTGTGCAGATGGGAGCGTCCCATCTGTCCCCAAAGCTTCCTCATTTTTGTGCTTTGTATCAATTTTACATCCTTCCCAGACTGTGCTAGTGTGCCTGCCTCCAGATAAAACATCCCAGGAAAGTTTAGAGACAAACTGTGGGAGAAAAGAGATATTTTCTTGACTTTCCTTTTTTTAATCAGTAGTTTGGGGTTTTGGTTTTTTTTTTTTTGCTTTGAGCAATGACTTTCAAGGTAGCAATAGCTCTTTCTGGAAGAAAAAAAGATAGACAGACTGTTACAATTTTTTTTAAAGTCAGTTTTCACATGCTTGTTAGTTGTTGGCAGCTTCAGAGTCTGTCACTTAAATTAATTTTTCAGAGGTAGCAACTAATTGTCTTTGTTTTCTGGAGCCCCTGGGGCTCAGAACTGAGTGCTCTGCAAGCCAGAGCAACTTCCTTCTCCAGCAAATTATGTTTAGGCTGACTTGTGACTTAGGCAAAAAGAAACTGCAGACACTTATCTCTGCAGTTTATGTGAAATAAAACTGAGCTTAAAAGAGCCATGGTGAGGGCAAGTGAACATGCCCTTAAGAAGAGAATTGTGAGCAAAATGTGGTATCTCGTGCTAAACTGATTTTGCTCTGTGTGTCTGGCTGTGTGGCTCCTTACTGGTTCCCGATGGTGAAATCCTGCTGCCAGGTGACCTGTCTGCCCCTTTGGAAGCTGCTTCTCTCTGTAGGAGCACGGGCTGAGGTGCAGAGGGAGGTAGGTTTGGAGCCAGCAGTAGCTAATCCTGTCGTATTCCTGCCTCCTTCTTCCTGGATGAAGAGCTTGGGAGCCATCTGTCCATCCCCTGCATGAGTCACCGGGATTCCTCCCAAGAGAAATGTTCACTTCATCCTCTCTGTTGCAGCAGGGCCAAGAAACCAGCCCTGCCCAGGACCACCACTGCCACAAGGCATGTGACAGCCCTCAGTCCAAAGAAATAAATCTGTGTTCATGGCTCTCTCCCTCCCACCTCACTCAGCTCTGGGGCTGCAGATGGGAAGGCCAGCAGGATGCTCCTCGGATCCAGATCCAGAGCTCAGCTCTTTTCAGATAAGGATTTAGTTTTCGGCTTCTCTCCAGTTGGGTACAGGCTACAGATTCCTGCATTGCTTATCCTCCTATTGACGTGCCCTCCAGCTCTGAGGATAAGCTCCAAGCTTATCCAAGTTATCGGCGGGATCCAGCTGCCAGGCAGTGCTGGCATGGACTGGGGCTGTGCTTTGGCCTCTCCAAGGGATGTGGAGTGGCAGAGTGGGAATGCTGTGGGGGCTGGCAGCACACCAGGCACATCCACAGTGGCAGGGGAAAGTCATATGCTGTTGAGGTGCACGAGTTGTTTTCCTTGTGGATATTGCCTTGGGAAGTGGTGGGGCTGTTGAGTTTTTAGGGCTGTGGAAGGTGTTCCTTGGATCGAGGTAGAAGCAGAGGAAAAGTGGGGACATATCTGCTCTGAGATCAGCTTTCTGCTGTTTTGTGACAGAGTTTTAAAGTGAAATTCCCCAAATCTTTAGGTTTTTGTCCCCACATTGGGGCCTGAGGACCTGTGGTGGGTCTATGCTGGTCTGCCAGGAGCTTGGTGAAGGTGGAAGGTGGGGAAGCTGCTGCCCCAACCAAAACAGGGTGTGGGGACATATCATATCATCTTTAATGGCAAGTAAGAGCAATATTTTTGTTTATTTGTTTTCCTCATCCACAAACCCTTGTGAGGGCTGTGGTTCAGCTGAGCCTCTGTACTTGCAGTGTGAGCAGCTGTGGGTCCAAACCTTCCAGCCAAAATAAACCCCCATGACCCCCTTTAGCCAGACCTGCTGCCAGAGAGGCTCCCCTGCCTTCCAGAAGCAGGGGAGTTCCCATATCCCCTTTCCAGATGAATCTTTCCCTCTGGAGCTTAACTCCAGCAAAGGAATGATTTGCTCTTACAGCTTGTTAATGAATTTCTGAAATAAGGAATTAATTACCGTCTGTCTAAATTAGAGTTGTCCTATCCTTTGAGATCCATCTTTTTGATTCTAATTAATTTTAAAAATTGCTTTTAGAGTCTTCAGTAGGGATTCTAATTTATTTTACTCTAATATTGTTTCTCTGATAAGCAAGTTAATTTTTAGATCAGAATCCACCTAATCTCAAATTTGTCATGCAAACTCTGCTCTCTAAGATACTGTTTACAGATTTTTGGAGATGACAGATCTTGATGCACAAATCATTCTTTCTTCCGTTTTTCCTTTTTAACCACCTGAATGTGTGTGTTCAGAGGAGATTAACTGAAACCCTTCACTGTGCTGTGTTTAGGAAAGATCCTTAATATTTTAGAGCCAAAACCAAATATTAGTTGTAAAGCTTCTCTAATTGCCCTTTTTCATGGAGAAAAATGCATGTCTAATTTGCTTTTTTAAAAGAACATTTGCTTTATGGGTATTTGCCTGAGTTTGACAGTTATTTAACTGGCTGTTTTTATTAACTCGTGTTCTCAGCACCAAGTGCAGTGGCAGCTGGGGAAAATTCAAATATCAGTTTTATGTTTCTATCAAAGCTGCCATCCCAGAGGCTGCAATAAACCCTGCAGCAAACTTCATTCTGGCTCCTGGGTTTGTCCTCATGGAGATTTGTCCTTGTCCTCTAGCAGAGGTAGCAGAGCTGACACAGACCCTATGGGGACATGAATGGGGAATCTGTGAGGGTCAGAGATCAGGGATGGGCAGGGCTTGTAAAGGGCTGGATCTGTCCTCATAGATGGTGTGTGGGCACCCAGCAGTCATGGGCAGAGGAAAGGAACCACTGGAGCAAAGTGCTGAGGAGACACAGCAGCTTCTCCCCCACTGGCAACATTTTCCTTTCTTTTTGTTTTTATCCTCTTTCCTATGTTATTTCTTTTCCTCATTCCTGTGTTTGTGTTTTCTCTCTTTCCATGTTTGTTTTCTTTATAATTTGATGAAAGTTTAAAAACCTAGTAGCAAGGGACAGAGAAATAACCTGAAGTCTTACAATGTCACCAAAAATCTTGCAAGCAAAGCCCCAGAGAGTCCTGGAAGTTTTTCTGGAGGCCTCAAGGGAACTTGGATTGTCCCACTGTGTCTCATTTGTGGAGAAGACCCCTGTGTTGAGTGTCCTGCTAAGTAGATCTCTGGAGTACCTACACCCCTCCCTGGTGTCACTACAGAGCATTTTTGGCCCTGGCCCGAGTTGAGAGGCACAAAGTGGACAGAGTCCCTTGGCTGTGCATCTGCTCTGTGTGTCCTGTAAGAACCAAACTCCCAAGCTTGTATTCAAGCTGTGAAGGGACCTCCCCAGTCGTTTTGGAAAATTTCATATTATAGTTTGTTTGGGTTCTTAAGCTCCTTCTATTTGTATTTTTTAATTCCCACCTGTGTGGGGTATGGATCTTGGATTCTAAGAATCCCAGATGCTTAGCAGATGGTTAGCTAGAAAAAATAATCAAAGAGGCAGCAAAATTGTGTTCATGAGCTCCTATTTATTTCAATCTGGTGTTTTGCCTCACAACAAGACTAATAAGCAATTACTCTTGCATCTCGAATGCTTATGCAGTGTAAATGCATCTGTCAACCAGATTCAACATCATCAATAAAGCTGCCAAAGCTGTTCATAATTCAATGATATATGCTTTGAGCATCTTTTCTGACTATAATTTAAAGACTGCAGTCCTATGATTCTGACATTATTTCCTGTGTGTTTAAAATACCTCCAGCTGGAAGGATCCATGGCTGCATCACATAATCACCTCTGCCTGTGTGGACCAGTGCAAACAGTACCATTTGGCTTGTGTGAGGGTTTTACTTTCTGGCTGGGCTCTGACAGGGTTCCCACAAGGGCTGCTGGGGCTGAGGGAGTCTTTCTGGGATTTGGAGCATTTCTCCCTCCTTTCTCTTCTGGTGAAATTCACCCCCATGCAGAATTCCATTGAAGTGCCACAGGCCTAACAGGCTGTGCATGAAGGGAACTTGTTAGCAGGGAAGGTGTGCTTTGCAGTGCCTGGGGGAATATTCTTTTTTTAAACGATCTTTTGCAGGCAAATGTTGTTAGGAAACAGGCTGACGTGATAAACCTCTACCTGTATGGACACATCTTAATAGCTTTTCTGGATTTCATCCCAGTTTGACAGACATGCCCCGAATATATTTTCATTAATCACAGAGTGGTTTAGGTCGGAAAGGACCTTAAAGACCGTCCCATTCCAACCCTCTGCCATGGACAGGAACACCTTCCACTATCCCAGGTCGCTCCAAGTCCCATCCAATCTGGCTTTGGACACTTCCAGGGATGGGGCAGCTACAGCTTCTCTGGGAAATCAATGTATATGGACAACTCACCTGCACTTGTGCAAGCTGGTACCTTTAAGGCATTCGCTTTAAAATTATTTCAAACTAGAATCCAACACAGGCAGCTCCCAGGGTCAGTGCCAGCATGGCTGGGATTTACTGTGGAGCAGGGTTTGTTGGAAGGTTCCTGGGGTGCTCCTGCAACCCCTCCTGGGCTCTCCAGCTCCCTGAGGAGCTCAGGAGCCAATTCCTCACCAGGTGGGGATGGCTCTGCTTTCCTCCTGTGTCTGTCCACTGAAGGACAGAACCAAACTTTTGTCCCTGATAATGGGATTATTGTGACTTTCCGGTTTCCCAGCTCTCTTCCAGGTATCTATGTGCACAGTGTTGCTGTCAGGGTGCTCTCCACTTGCAGATGTCCAAGTGTGGTGCATGTGTTCTCCAGCTTGGCGTGGAGCTGCTAATCAGCTGCAGGAAGGGGATGCTCACTGCAATTTGGCTCCCTCTTATCTCCGCTACCAAATCCATGCAGACCCTCTTGGCCATAGGCTTTTACTGCTGCTCCAAGGAGGGATTAGCTGTTTTTACCATCAGGATCACTTTTTATGTGCCCAAGCCCTCTGTTCCCTGCACACACAGAGAATGCTAATGGGCTCTGCCTCTGTTTTCCAGCCACCCACTGGGGTGAGTTTCTCTTGGTTTGCTTTGTGCCTTATGTCAGAGTTAATGGAATACAGATTTCTAAGCAAAGAGAGATCCCAGTGAATTTTTAAACTTTTGTTTTTCTAAGTCTCTGCATGAATGAGAATCTGAGTCTATCAATGCAGGAAGCAATCCTGCACAGTTTAATTTCTCTGCTCTCTCAACTGTGTCAACTCCTGAAGGGACAAAGCAAAAAAGAGAAAGAAAAAGGAAAAAAAAAAAAGAGCTAAAGCAACATGCTAGGAGTGGTAGTTCAAGGTTATAAAAAGGAAGTGTTTTAAAACTGAATCTTTGGAAAGGATACTTCTTCATTGCCAGGCCTGTGCAGTTTCCCCTTTCCTAGAGATCTAGGAGTGACCAAATGTTAATCTTTTCCCACATCAACAGAAAACCATCCTGGCTGAGATTTTTGCTAAAGTGGATGTATTTTGTCCTAATGTCAATTCATTCCTCGTCTCTCAAGAACAAGCCAGACTCTTTGCTCTGACTGACCTTATGCTGGGTTTTGGGTTCCTCATTGCCAGATTCTCCAAAAATTAAGTGCCCACTGAGGAAAGCTGGAAAGCAGTCAGGTGGACCATGTGCTCCCAGCACTGGGCAGAGTTTTGGGGGTTGTTTTGGTGTGTTCTCCTGTTTTGAAAACAGTTCCCATTACTGTTGGAGATGAGTCCTCCTCTTTCTACATGTCCTTGTGTTCAAATCTGTCCTTTGGAGTCTTCAGGTAAATAGACTAAAATTCCAAGTTTGCCAGAGCACTCTCTGCCTTATTCTGTGAAACCAGTGAAGTTGAAAACTTTCCAAAATACCAGCCCCAAACCTTGAGTCTTGATGTTCACCATGGGGCTCAGGAGAAATTGCAGGATCACTTTGGATGCCATATTTTACACATTGCATAATTTTACCCCATTTCATGCTTTCCCAGCTAAGAAATGTTTTTTTAAGACCGTGGAAAAAGTGAAAAGGTGAGGATGGCTTCCCTGTCCCAGCCAACTCTGCTCAGCTGAGCCCTCAGCTGTAAAACCCAGCCTGGGTTTACGGCCAAGACGTACAAGGGGAAAAAACACAGCACAAAATTTTAAACTGCCTTATGAAGTATTTTACAGAAGAGTGATGTGGCATCTATAGACCAGTTAATGGTGTGGTATGAGGGGTTTATTGGCACTCGTCGCCACATGAGCCCGTGCTAATAAAACCTTTAATCGACACCACATCTCTTGGTCTCCTGAGCCAAATTCTGTTGCCCTCAGCCAGGTGACAGATCCCTGGGGATGGAGCCAAGCCAGGGTTCTGAGAGGCTCCCCCAGCCACGTGCCTTGCAAAAGTCAGGGTTTTGGTGGGCTCAGCAGGTCCCCACTCCATAATCAGTGCAGCTGTAAAGCTTCAGGTTTGGACTGTTTCATTTTTGGATTTGTGCTCTTGCCCTCACAAGGTGGGGGTTCTTTGCTCTTTGCTTTGAGGAGAAAAGCCTGCTTTCTGGAAAAATTCTATTTTCTAGAAATACCAAGTTAAGTGGGCTTGAAGGTTGCATCTTTGGTGGAGGAGCTGCAGCAACAGTGATGCCACACGATCCCCAAGGTGGTGGCCATACAATGCCAAGAGTGGCCAATGCTGCACCATGGGGTGGCTCAGCCCTTTGAAAGGCATTTAGGCCATACAGTAATTGAATGGTTTGGATTGGAAGGGATCTTTAATCCTATCTGGTTCCACCCCCTGCCATGCACAGGGACACCTTCCACTAGCCCAGGTTGTTCCAAGCCCCATCCAACCTGGCCTTGGACACTTCCAGGGATGGGGCAGCCACAGTTTCTCTGGGCAACCTGTGCCAGGACCTCACCACCCTGAGGCCAGAGAAGGTCCAGGGCGCTCCCATCCATGCAGGTGATCATGGAGGAAACTGGTCAGACTCTGCTCTGGGTCTTGCTGAGGTTGTTACTGGGACTCCCAGCAGTTTGTCACTGCTGACGAACTCCAGCAGCAGCTGCAAAATCCCTCCTGAGAAATAGGGAAAACCGGCCCAGCATAGAGACCTCAGGGCCTGCGGGGAGCAGATCATCAGAGAGCTGCTCTGGCTGCATAAAATTTTCATGCTGTTTCTCAGTTTCCCTGTGTCACAATGTAGTGCAAGTTCTGCAGTTTGTGGAGGTTACCAGGCCAACACACTTCATATTGATCTTTCTCTCTGCATTATCATCAGCTATAACTAAAAACAATCAAGGAGCGGGTGGGTGCAAGCCTGCATTCAGGCAGATAGAAATACAAATATCCTTCCTGCTCTGCAGCCTGAATTGCATCCAACAGATTTGCTTTGGGGTGGAAGTTAGCCCTGTTTCTGCTTAAAGTCACATTTTTCCCACAGAAGTCTTAGAAATATCAGGTTTTGGGACCATGTGTATCTGTGCCTTCACATCAACACAAATCAATCAGGCCCCCATCAAGTATTGTCCCCAGTTATCCTGAAAGCTGCTGATGGTGATGGAGCGAAGACGGGTGTGGAAGATTTAACATGAGACAATCTGTGCTGCATTTCTGACCACCCGAGGCTTCAAAGTGCCAGTGTGGCATCTGCTGGGCTCAATAACTTGAACAGTCCTTTAAAACACCTGTGGTGGCCATGTTTGCCATTATTATAAATGAATAGCTTTCTCCAAGTTATTTTAACTTATTATCTTACACGTGCACTGTGGGTGTTGCTCTGTTAGGGACAGTGAAATTACAACGGCATAGTTCTGTTTTTCCTTAACCACCACTGCCTTGCTAGTATTTATCTTTCCTGCCTGGAGGAGTTTTTGAACAAAGTAACTTTTAAAATCACGATGTTTCTTTAATGCAATGTCTGGAGATAAGTTAATTGTGCTTTTATGGGATATAAGTAAACACATTTCTTAAATATATTCCTGTCTACAAAAAGAAAAATATCCTGCTGTGGCTTTAAGCAAGCAGAATATTGGTGGGGACTGTCAGAGCAGCAGTGTGTGCCCCAGGTTGGACTGGGGTGTGTGGAACGATGGTGGATTTCTGTCTCCATTTGTTCCATACCTCGAGGGCAAGGAGAAAGCAGGGAGCAGCTGCCAGGGGCTGTGGTTATGTCTGTTTGCCAAACAGTACCTCTGGACCGCACTGTGGATTTCCCAGCATGTGACACTTGGGGGAAATCAGAGCAAACGGGTTGAGATTGCTCTCAGGGGAAGCGGAGAACTTTCCCCTCCCATTCGCAGCGGGGTCGGCGCACAATGGCGCTACTTAATTTCGCATTACACACTGCTGGGGAATGGGCGATTTGCTCTGGTGACTTGAGGGGAAGCAGGTTGGGTTTTTTCGCATCTTCGACATAATTTTGCAAGGCTGCCAACATCCCTTGCTTCCCTGAGGGGCAGCACGGTCTGGTGCTGAGGACTAGGGTCCCTGTCTGTGCCTTGGATCCTGCGGGAGCTGGGGGATGCTCACACCAGGTCGGGATGCAGTCGGGCCGGGAGGGCACGGGGTGAACACCCCAAAAAGTGGTGCAGAGCCAGGCACAGGGTCAGGGGGAGATCTTTGAGTCCTGCCACCTCCAGGTATGGGAATAAAGCCTTAACAAAGTGCTGCTCCAGTGCGCTTCTCCCGCTGGACAGGAGGGATGCAGGGATGGGGCTGTTCCTGCAATTCCCAGTGTCTGTGAAGAACCACCTCACCTCCTCTAAACCCCAGAGAGTTTCTTTATAAAGGCACCACCTTTAGATAACAAAGATTTTTCCCTGTCAGCCAAGCCACACTGTGGAGGTGTGATGAGAAGCTCAGCCTCACCTCGTTCCTTCCTACAGCCCATATTCCCCCTGGAATCACGGCTGAAGCTCTCGTATCTCTCCCTCCCCCTTTGGCGGGTGCATGGGACACACACCAGCTCACAGAGAGCCTTCGGGGTTTTTTACATCTTTAACTCTGCCCTGGTGGGTGCCCAAGCAGCTGCCAGGGTCCATGTGTGGGTGGGCACATCCCTGGCACCAGCACAGGGTTGGAAGAGGAGGGTGTGGGGCTGCAGCCTGAGCCCAGCCCAGGAACGGTGTGGGATGGGAGGAAACCCGACCCTGTGCTTTCCCGCGAAACGTTTCTGTCTCCACGTGGAGTTCCTGGCTCTGGGAAAGTACCATATTTCTTCATGCTGAGCAAAGAGGAGACTGTAAAGGGTGGGATGTGGCCTGGATGCAGTTAAAATTTAAAATTTTCCACTTTTCTGAGCGCTAATACCATGATCACACTGTCTAAATAATGTCCATGCTCTGGCTGCTGTATTACCTGTCCTAAGCAGGATTTACTGCTGTAATAAATTAGCCCCTAAGACAAAGAATCAAAAATAATTGGCTTTATAGCTTGGTCCCCGTTTTATCCTGTTCCTTTTTCCTTTCCACCTTTCTCTCTCCCTCTTATTCATTCTCTGACATTTTTTTCCCTTCTTAATTCGTTCTCAGGGGCCACTTCCTGATTCTTTTCCACTCCTCATGCTCTTGGGATTAACAGATGTGGTTTCTTGTCCTCTGTTTTCTCTTCCAGATGTTTCAAACTATGGCCACAGGAGCAGTGTAGCCCCATGCTGGCTGTGTCCCATCCTGGGGAGCTGCAGGAGAAGCCCCTGCCCACAGGAGGTGACAGAGATGCCTCAGCAGAGGTTGGTGAGGACATCACTGTCACAGCTGGATTTTAAATGGACTTTAAAATGAGCCACACATCTGATTGCTCTGAAATACTCAGTGGCCTCCAAGCATGAAATACTGCAGGCCAGGGGCTGGGGGGGTTGATGGGCTGTGAATCTTCTGCATCTTTTTGTGTATGTTTCTGCTTTGTCTTTAACCTGAAGGGTTTGACACCACACTTAGTAGCCTGTACTCTTACTCATGTCACCTGCCAGTGTCACCAACTCCTACCATGTCCCCACTGCATAGCAAATAATCTGCTTCCAGCCAAGGAATCAAGCATCCAGCCCTTCCGGGAGAAGGTAAAAGCAGGGTGGTAAGGTGGGTGGGACAGTGTTGTGGTGGATTAACCAGGGCAGATCTGGCAAAAAGGCTCAAAGCCTTGGTGAATGGTGGCCTTTGGAGTTTGACCCAAAATGTTTGGCCCCATGATGTGTTCTGAAAGCTGTTGCAGCACAAGACATGTGAACAGGAGTGGCTGACACAGGTTTTATTTGTCTCCAGGAGCAGGAAGTGTCCATGTTTGTGTGTGCATAGTGTGTGTGTATCTGTGTGAACAGCAGGAGAGAGGGACAGGGTGATCCTCCTCCTTGGAGCAGGGACGTTCCACCTGAGCTCCACTGCTGCAGGGGGTTGGTGATGCTGCCTTTGGGCTCACAGAATCCCAGAATGATTTGGGCTGGAAGGGATCTTAAAGATCATCTCATTCCACCCCCTACCATGGGCAGGGACACCTTCCACTAGCCTAGGTTGCTCCAAGCCCTATCCAACCAGGCCTTGGATACTGCAACACCATCATTGCTGTGTCCCACCAAGCAGCTGTGAGCCTGGTTACTCCTCAGCAGAGCAAACACAGGAACAACTTGACTGCTCTGAGCAATCCCAGCAAGAACAGCTTGAAAAAGTGGAGGTTGTTTTTTTGTTTTCCTTTAAGTAAATGGGCATTTTCTGTTTTCTGGGTTTGGTTTTTTTGGTGGTTTTTTTTTTTTTTTTTTGAGCTGTTAATGTTCATTTTGTGTGCGGGCACGATGCCGTTCCTGTTTCAGAATGCACACAGTGGAGTGCAAAAATCAAGATTGCATCTCATGCATAATGCATGGCCCAGCAACCCGCTCAACAAATTACCCAAGTAGGTTCCTCCAGCAGGGCTGGGGGGAAGGAGGGGAAAAATATTTGTAACAAGTATCTTTCTAAAGAAATGACAAGATAAACACATAAAAAATAGGCATGCAGAGATTTTTCTCTGGGGGGTCAATTCAGAAATTAAAGCTAAGGATGATGTGGCTGGAGAGCGTGGAGCAGCAGATTGGGGATGGGGCAGGGGCAGCTGCAGGTCCTGGAGTTCCTGGGTAACGGGGGGAGCCCAAAGCTGCCTGTGGAGGTGTCCGAGGACTTGGTGTTGGGAACTTACCAGAGGAGTGACTTCCCATGGAGAGAGGTAGGAAAAGGGATTATTTGGTTTATTTATCGCTTTCAATGTGCTGGGTTTGCAAGGATGTGTTGCAGCTCTGTGCTGCTGTGTGAAACTGGATTTTGTGCCACTTCTCTGGAAACAGAAGCCATAAAAATACAGCTTTTGTATGTGGGAGGTCATTTTATGTGTGGAGGATGGTGAGGAGGGGGACAGAAAGGTGGGAATGGGTCACCAAAACCCTTCTTGTTTCTCTGGTATCACCAGACCAGCAACAGCCTTGGCTTTCCCCACTGCTGCCAGATGCTGCTTTGCAGCGTGGAGAAAACAAGGATGAGGCCTCCCTGCAAGAGGTGTTTTCTGCAAAGAGGTGCCAAAGTAAGTGACCACATTCCTTCCCTGTGCCCCCTGCTGTGCCACTACTAAGCCTAGATCATTCCTTGCAGGAGAGGGAGCAGCCACTGCCCATTTCCAGAGAGCTTCCCTCAGGAGCAAGCACTGCGGTGAAACCCGGGAGCTGAGCTGTGGGTTCAGAGTCAAACTTTGTGGTGGAGGAAAATGGTATTTTAGGAGTGGATGGCGGTTGGTTTGTTTTTCCTTCACCCTGGAGGGTGAGGGGTCCATCACCCAAGGCTGTGCAGGCAGTATGGAGGGGTTTGGTGGATGGGGCACCCTTGGGAGTCTGCTCCTCTGGAAGCCAAACCTGTTCAGTCCGGAGGCCAAACTTGTTGAAAAGGGTCAGAGGAAGGAATTTGCCCCCAGGGATGTTGAGAGACAGCCCCAAAACTTCAGCAAGCACTAAACTTGCTCATAATTTCACACTGACAATAATGCCCATGGCTTGTGGATCACTCCGATCCATGCAGGGCACAATTTGAGACTGAGCTTGGTTGGGGATTTTTTTCTCATTTGAGTGATAACTCAGGCTCCAAATCTCATCTTATTCATGTCACTCACACTAATGAGCCCAGGCCCGATCTGGCAGGGAGTGTTTGGGTTTATTTCAGTTCCCTGCAGGCAGGAGCTGGGCAGGAGCCCAAATCCAGAGCAGCAGCCGCAGGTCCGTGCTGGGCTCTGCACTCCTGGGTCCCACGACACTCCCAGAGCTGCGGCCACGCAGCCCTGCCAGCACAACCTCCTCTTGCCATCTAGTGGCAAAATCACCCCTGGAAGGCTCAACACTGGACGGAGGAGCCAAGGACAAGGTCAGGAAGGGAAAGGGGGGTAAGGGAGAAATGTATGGAGGGGGTTTGTACTATTCAAGCAGGTCCTTTCCAAGTTGTTATAGCCGTGAGGATGCCCTGCTGTGTGGGGTTGGTGCCACAGGTCTCAGCCTGCCAGTGGCATCCTCAGTGTGACATGGCTGTTTCCAATATCCAGAGGCCAAAACCCTCTGCCAGCAGCAGAACCAGCGCTGGAGGTGCAAATCCCCCTGCACGGCCACCTAAGAGTGGCTGCTGGGGTTTTAATACCAGGAGCAGCTTGGTACTCTAGTGGCACTGGAGTGGTTCGATGTCACGCACAGCAAAGCCCTGACCTCCCTCCAGGTTCCTGCTCTCTCCCAGTCCCACCCCTGCCTGTGCTAGGAAGGCTCTGGGCTCCAAGGAGCCGGTATCCACAAGTGACTGGGGTCAGGTTTGGGCTGTTTGCACTCTGGGAATTTGGTACCAATAGAGCTGCAGGGTGTTGCCACTTCTTTTTTTTGTATTTCTTTTCCCATATTGTCATTTTTGCAAATTTGGGAGTGGTGACAGGATTTGCTTTTTGTTTAGTTCAGGAGTGTTTACCCAAAATGTCAAGAGGGCATGCTTGCCTCTGCTCAGCTCTTTTGGCCAGGCTGGAATGGGAAAAATTAACCCAAATTGCTCTATGATTTCATATGGAAGGTGGGGAGGGCTCTGCCCTCTCCCCAAATCTCCCAGTGATTCCACAGCAGCCCTAGGAAGCCCACCCCCTCTCCACTCCAGCAGACAGCACCCTGCAAAGCCTCCCAAAACCAGAATGGGCAGCTTTTGTGGAGATTAAAATACCACAAGATCTGCTGCATTTTTGTTTTTAAAAATGCCTGAATGCATTTGCATTGATTTATTCTTAATACAAACAGCAACCTGTGAGCTTTGGGTATTATTTCTGTTTGTTCCCATTGGCAGAGGTGGGTCTTCAGTGGTAGGCACAGGCCCTGCTTTCCCCCCAGGGCACTATATATTGCCTCTTCCCAGTGCTACTGTACAGCTACACATAGTGTAGAGGGCCTAAAGATCTGGGAAAATCCTTGTCTTTGGTTTTTAAACTTTCCCACCCCCCCTTTTTTTTTTCCCTGTTAATCTCAGCTGGCCTTTAGCATCCTCTCTGAGAAAGACTTCAGCCTGTTCACTGCCTGTGAGCCTGGGGAATAAGCAGGAGGTTCAAGGTCACAGGTAATGACAGCAGTCTCCCCTCTCCCACCGGAGTGCTCCTCCCTGAACCACTCTCTCAGCAATGTTTCCAATCACCTTGCCCACATAATGAAAAGTACAGGCATCAACTCACTAAGCAAATGAGCTCCTCCTATAATTCCATTTGCTTATGCTGCTTATTTTTCTCCTTCATAATTATTTTTAAAGGAAAATTTGATTTTGTTTAATGGGAACAAAGTTTAACACTTCATAAGCTTTGTCTTCCTCAGCCACCATCTGGTGAGCTTTTTCCCTGTTTTTTTTTCTAATTATTTTTAAACCAGCCCAGTAAATTGTGTGTGCTTAAGAGGCACTTCTCATTAAGATGAAATACTTTGATCTTGTAGGATCATCTGTTTTTAAAGAGGTTGTGATATCCTACATATTTTTCTCCCAGTTAACCCAATCTCAATGGTGAGACCTGCCCAGGTGTGAACTGGGTGCAGCAATTAGAGCCTATCAGAAGAAAAAAGGGGTCAGGAGAAGATCTCTGAAAGGGCACAGCAGGGATCATTAAGAAGTAAGTGGCAAATCACCTCAGGAAAGGGAAACATTTAACCTGGTTATTTATTTATTTTTAAGTGCAGATGGTGTGGGGGGAATAAAAGGCTGCAAGAAGACCAAGAGTCATGGGAATGCTATATATAGCTGTACAGCTGTTTCCTTCAGGTGTTATAACTCAGAAATGTAGGATGATTAATTTTGAAAGTTGAAATGTATAGTGGATTCTGATTACATCTGAGTGTCTATAATTTAGCTACTTAGTAAAATTAAGTTGACGTTTTTAGTAAGCTGTGAGGACAATAATGTGTGAAGAGACTGAAGAACAAGTTTGACTGCACGCTCTTCCCTTACATCCCCCCCTTTTCCCAATTCGCGGAGTTTATTTTTAACTTTTCCCCCTTTTCCCCGAATCCACAGGAATGGGTCTGGCTCCCCCTGCTGGCAGCGAAGGGCAGCGCCGCTCCGGGCTGAGCCTCTCCTGAGTTGTGTCACAGGCAGTTCCAAGAAAACTCAGGGACGGGCTGCAGGTTGGGCTCTCCAGGGCACAGAACACCTCCCGGAGCATGACACTTCCATGAAGGCTGTGGGACCCCCACTCAATCAATTTGTGTACTTCAGAGAAGGCCTGTGCTGGGAAATTTAACAGCAGGACACAGCAGGGACCATGGAACAAGGCACCCTGGAAGTGCAGGGCTTTAGGTTGGCTTTCTCCAATAGAAACCCACGTGCACAGTGGCTGTGCGGAAGGAAGGGGCGAGACCATCCCCAGTGCTGAGGACTGGTTTATCTGTGACATCTATGAGGAAAGGCTGGGAGCTGTTCAGCCTGGAAAAGAGAAGGTTCTGGGATGATCTAATTGTGGTCTTTTTTAGAACTGGAAGAGAACCAGCAGGAAAGAGGGAGACTATTTACAAGGGCCTCAAGTGACAGGACAAGGGGAAACGGCTTTAAATTGAGAGAGATGAGGTTTAGATTGGATATTAGGAAGAATTTCTTCCCTGTGAGGGTGGGGAGAGGCCCTGGCACAGGTTGCCCAGAGAAGCTGTGGCTGCCCCTGGAGCCCTGGAAGTGTCCAAGGCCAGGTTCGATGGGGCTTGGAGCAGCCTGGGACAGTGCGAGATGTCCGGGCCCATGGCAGGGGTGGAATGGGATAGTGTTAAAGGTCCTTTCCAACCCTGCAGCCTCCATGTGCTGTGCAGGGAACAGCCCCAGCTCCAGGAGCACAAACTCAGAGTTTTGTGGAAGCCCATTACAAAAGGGCAAAATCCAAGGACCAGTCTAAGCCCAATCCCATATTATGATCTCCCACCCCCAGTGCTTGGATGCCAAGGGCAAATTTTCTTGTACAATGGGGATATATCATCAGCTTGAGGGGCAAAAAACCATTGTGTTTTGTGTGACATCAATTCAATAAAGCCATGCTTGCACCACGAACTCTGCTTTTGTAACCAAACATCACTTCGAATTATGGTCTTGTTAGCGTTAAACTGAACTATTTTCCCAGTGTCACGCAGGAAATAAATGATCTGATGTGGCTGCTTTGGTCAGTAATGCCCAAAGTCTGAGGTTTTAAACAAAATAACACAAACATATTTGTGATTATTTGTCATTTTAATTGTCTGATTCTAAGTAACATTTTCAGACACAGCATCAATCTAAGTACCTAACACAAAGCCCAGCATCAGGCAGCATCCAGAGGAACGTTCCAGAAATGGTTAAAATGCTTTAAAATATTTCACATTTTTCACATTGCTACAAAACAATGACAACTGGCAGAGTATTTTTTTTTAACCTACAATCTTTTAGCAGGAGAGAAACAGTGGAAGGTGGATCACATTCTTGATTCTTTCAGGACCTGTTTGACTACGACAACACATAGTTTTATAACATGACAGGTACAAATATAAAATTTCAAATGTGCCAACTTTAAAAAAATCTGTATTTTTCCTCAATACCTACAGTACCTTGCTTCTGTAATAAATAGTAAAATTTTTACATTACAGAAAATGTTAAATAAGTTATTTACTAAAAGGTATCTTTTTTTGTCCTTTTTTTTTTTTTTTCTTGGGGTCAAAGGCTGATTCCATTAGGAGTTGAACAAACACTTTTTACATCAATAAATAGTAAGGCAGCACAAAGCAAACAACAAAAAACCAGTCTCTGGTAGCAGAACTTTCTCCTTCAGAGAATCCTTTTTTTGCTGGTGTAGAAAGGTGATTTTTCATTCTCAGCTGGTGGAACCTGGTTAGAAAAGCAGAAATTATTATTATTGTACAGTACTTCAATGCCCCCAATTTGTCCCTACCCCATCCTGCTGCACAAGGATGTGCAAAGAGGAGCTTCTGTGTTCATCAGATCTTCAAATTAAAGTGGTAAGACTTCTGTAAGCAGAAAGATTGTTTTATGTCATCACTTTCTAGCTCAGATAGGGCTGAGAACAGCACAGCAGCTGCAGAGGGAAGTGTTGATGCTGATGGGGTTGAAGGAGAAGGGATGCATAGAAAAGGTTAGAGGAAAATTTAAGGAGGGGCTGGGAATTGTACAATTATTCAGCGTGGATGGGCGTGAGGAGAAGAATGGGAGTCAGGGAATATATTGTATCCTTCTGGGAGTAAAGTCTGAACCTTCTAGGAGAAATCAAATCTGAGCAGTGATTACTTAAATACTCACAGGGAGTGAACACCCTGCACCAGCAGAGAGCTGGTTCCAAAAGCTTCCCCTGTTGGGTCTATGGTTAAAAAATAAAAGCACCACCAGTGAGTGACGAACACAGGCTCCAGCTTTAAATAAAGGTGTCTGTGTGAACTTGTGAAGCAGGCAGGTTATCAGGCTGTAATCTCCTGGAAATAAACTGCTGGAAGATGATGACAGACATGAAAATCTAGGGAAAGCATCAGGAAGGAGAGGGCTTAGCTGTTTATGTGGTCAGTCATAAAACTTAATTCAGCCATCAAACACAGAAAGCTATTTGTCACACTAAACTGCTGTCATCCAGACTTGATTAGGTAGCAAACCTAAAGCAAATCAGGCTAATTCTGCAAAATACTCCTGTCACAGCACTGTGTATTTCTGACTAGCATAGACCAAGGAATTCAATACAAACAAAAATTTTACTTACTTCCAGGTTTCCTCTAGCCTTCTTCAAAACATCATGTGTTAAAACCACTGGAAAGAAAGAGGAGATTAAAAAGAATACTGCAAGTCTTCCTAAATTCCCTGTATTTGTCTTACGACCAAATATGAAATAATGTCTGAGCAGGAGGCTTGCCTTAGGACTGTAGGTCTGGAGCAGTGCCATCCCTGGAATGTCATTTCCTGCTCCTAGCCAATCTGCTTTTCAAACCTCAGTATCCTGGAAGCGTTTCTGAAGTTCTTCTGCCATGTGAAACAGGCAAAGCTCAGCACTGCATGTACCACCCCAGATATGCACAAGCCCCTGCTACCCTCAGTGCCTGCCTCCCTCCATCTAAGTCATACAGGAAGATGGTGCATGGTCTAACTCCAGTTTGATCCTTTACGTATCCAGCTTGGGCTGGGGAGGGCAGTTAGGAGGGGGAGAAGAGGACACATGGCAAAAGAAGTCAGCCAGATCCTCCAGCAGTTCAAGGACAAAGCAACCTCTCTGTGCCATGGGGAAATCAAAAACCAGTGGCCTGCTCTGAAGGATTCCAGGTTTTCTCCATTCATCCAGCCCAGCCCGTCTCTGTGGGGCCAGCAGGAGACCTGTGAATGGAGGAGGGGGTGTTTCCAAACAGAAGTGGTATTTAGAAATACCAGGTTAAATATGTGAGTCTCTAATCAGTGTCAGCTCCATAACTGCTAAAATGCACCACTCACAAGCACCAATTTGATATTCTGGTCTCAAAAATAAACAATTTAGCCATAATAAAGATTTTTCATTACAACAATAAGAAGCCAACAACTCCAAGGGTAGAGCTGTCACGAGATAATTACACCCTTGGCAGATTACTGCAATTTGGCACTGCATTGTTCCACGCTCAGAGGTTCAGATGAGGTTTATAAGCAATGAGCTCTCTTGCCAGAGAGAGCACACAGAAGACTCTGAGCCACAAGAATGTTCCAGTCTCTGCCTCTAACTATATTTAGAAATGTTCCTCTAAATAACAGAGGGAACCTGAATATCCTCAGTGGAGCAGGCAGGTAACAGGATGTGTGCAGAATGAAGGCAGGCAAGGTCACCTACTGCAGTGCTTTTCCTTTCTTGCTAGCAAAAGGAGAAGGGAAAAAAAATCTCAAAACCAAGTGCAAGCATCCTGATAAAATCCAGCAGCTTCAGGTGATCCCCCAGTTTTGCTGTATGCTTGGCCAGGAATTTGTGTACAGATGCAAATTAGAAACATTTCTGAAATTGCTCTTTTAAGACAAAGGCAACTCGACATCCGTCATTCCCATAATCAATGAAACTTAGAGAAAATCACATCCAGGTCTTTTTGTGTGGCAGAGTGCTCACTGCTCATAAGAGCTCTGTGAATTCATTTCACCTGGAAAACTAGATTTTTCTAAATCAAAAATATTAAATTCAGCCCATGAAGAGAACGTTGGAAGCTGTGCCACTGCTGGCACAACTGCTGCTCTCTTGTATTCCAGAGATTTCAGAAAATGCAGGTTTCAGTTTCTCAGCACCTCATTCAGAGGGGACTGAATGCCCTGAAAAAACGTGAGCAAATTTAGGGGAACAGGCACTGTTTGCTTTTGGGAAGTGTGGGTGGGTGGGGTGGCTCAGGGATAACGTTTTGGCAATAAGGGTAAAATCTCTGTTGATTTATATCCGGCCTAGCTCTGAAATTACCCAGTGTGTATGAGATGACACTGGAACTGGACAAACTAGACCAGTGAATCTACCCCAGGGACATTATTTGGAAAGATGTAATAGAACAGCTTTGATTTTTACATGACAACCCCAAACTGAGCTATTTGGCTTTACAACCTGAACAGAACATAATTTATGATTTAATACAAGTAATTTGTACACATATAATATAGCAATTTTGAAAGAAGAGGCCAAACACCAGCCCATAAATGCTTGAAACAACAAAAATCTGCAGGCAGAAGATATATGGGTCTTAGATATAAAAATTACAGACTATGGAGCAAAATAACATTTATCACTCTACATTGCATTTACCTGACTTGAGTAACATATAATACTATGGATATTTTTAGAACTTTGTATGGTATGAAAAAATTTCCAGTCTAGATTAATTACTGATAACACAAGTGCCACTCCAGCAAAGACTAGTGAGCCATTCAGTCCCACCACTTCACAGAAGGTAAGAATAGATTTTTTGAAAATTTTTTTTTACAGAAGAAAATTAACTTCTCCTCCCACAATACACATATTGCTGTAGCATGAAGGTAGAGGAGAATTCAATTCAGATCTCTTCTGGTGAGTGATTAAAGTCTAAAGCAGCAGAGATGGATCTCTTCAAACAGACACCCGGCTTAACACAGCTACGATACTCCCTATGTCCCACTTGTTTTCATGTTTCCAGATAACTTTCTAGACATGGGCCACTAAGGGTAAAATATAATTAGGGCACAGCATGCCCTAATTTTTCTTAAAAAAAAATTACTCGTAGCAAGCTTTTGTTTCCCTTATTCTGAGCTTGTTCTCCTGCACTTCTTAATCTGGTGGAGAGCACTGACAGAGCACCTTTCCGGGCAGCACCTCAGAAAATGTAAAAGCCTAGCTCCATGTTTATTAAAACATGGCAAATCACAATTTTGACAATGTCAAAAACTTTGGCTGAAAATGTTTACACAAACAGTAACTTTGTCTCTGTCCAGAACTGTTGTAAAACAGAAAAAAGAGTATTCCAAATGGAATAACCCAAGTAGGAATTAGTGGCAGCTGCATGGATTGATATATTATCAGTGGTTTGTGTAAAACCATGAACAGCTTCCCATGATACTCTCTACAGCCTTTTGTACTTTGGGCAACTTCTATCCACTGGAATGAGGTTCCATCAGTTCAGCACAGCCTAAGCCTGTTTGTCACAGCTGGAGCACACAAGGGAACACCAATTTTAAAGGTAGCCACAGACTACAAAAATAAAATCAGAATCGTTATTAAAGCACACACTCACGCTGGTCAATGATGACTTTCTCCATGTTTTCCTTCAGCTGGTTTGTGGAGTGCAGGCGTTTCACTGTGCTGTGCAACTTCTTCTCTTGCTCAGACAGTTTCTTACGTAACCTAAATATTTCTGCTTTCATTCCTTCGTCCTAAATTGAGAGAAGAAAGTTAAGATATTAAACTACTAGCTAAAAATACTTTCCACATTGGGAATTGCTCAATACTTTTGTAAAAGTACCCTCAAGCTTCCTTGGAGTACCAACAACTAAAAAGAGTGAAGGACCACCACTGAGTCCTGTCCTTTCTCCTTCACATCCCCCATGACATGAGATTCTATGATACAACTACAACTTTTAGCTGGATTTTAGTGCAAGTAACTTTTCTGTTAGACTGAGGAAAGTCTAATAGACTGGTGCCTATTTTTGCTTCTAAACTAGGAAAGATAAGGAAGGCCAGTGCCATGCGATCAGTGTCCTGTCTGCCAGGTTCAGAATTCCAGCTTTCTCCTTGTGTTCTGTTAATGGCTGATGCTGCCTTTATCAAAGGGCTAAAAGGCCCTGGGATAGTTTAACTGCAAAATTATTTGACAGTAACATTATTAAGGTTCAATTTTCACCACCAATCCAAACAAAGTTCTGGTCAGTGACTTGTAAAACAGGACTATGAGAAGCCCTGGCACGTCTCTCAGTGTCACTGATTTGGGTCCTTGTGCAGATTTAAGCTTGGACATTTCTCCCTTTGTTGTGCCACTTGTCAAGTAATAAAATGTCTGGGATTTCTCTGCAGAAAAACTGATTGCTCACAACTCCTGTGGGGCTACAGAGAAGGCACTGAATACTCAAAGAGTATTTTAGAATCCAAACTTCAAGAGAGAGAGAGATTCTTTCATATTCTGCATTTCAGACATCAGGAGAAATCTAATATCTTTAAGATCCGGGGATGTTGGGTAAGAAACTCTAGAAAAGATTCTATTAGGCTCCAAGTAGGAGTATCCTGGGAATTTAGATCCCCACACACATGAAGATCAGACTTTCAGAAGTGACTGATCCAAATCAAGGTTAGATCAGTGTGACAGGAAAGCAGGAGATGCATCCTCCACATCCTGAAAGCCCTGGGTGGGTGAGATATGTTCAGTCACTGCAATCCAGGCCAACACAGAGCTGTATGGATTACACACATGAGCATAAAAATGGAAGTACACACTCTTGCCAAGACATCCCAAATCTGGAGCTGAAACATCAGTGAATGTATCAGACAAGCAAACTTCACTCCTACTGCTTTTGTGATTTTATATATTTAAGGATGCTAAAAATATCACCAAAAATGTTATGAAATTATATATAAAATGTTTGTTTTCCCAGAGTTTGAGGGTTTTTTTTCAGGAATATCCTGCTTCCTTTAATAAACACATACAAAAACCTCAGTGAAATCACTTTAGATTTATTTTAGCCAAGGTTTGAAACAGTTTCATTGCTGACTCGTGGTATTCCGACAGCAGAGATATTTCATTCCTCATTTAGTTTACTTTTATTCATTTGCATAGTGCAATCCTTTTTAGTTAAAGTGTTATAAAACTTGTCTTGGGGTTTTGTCACACTTTTACAAAAGCTTCTTCTTCTACAGCTTTGGCATCAACAACGTAAAAGAAAATGTAGCTGAGATTACATCAAAGTTGCTGATGTTTCTCTTCTTACCAATACACACATAATCAAATCGAATTTGGTTCAAATAACAGGGACCCCAAACCTTTTCTTGTTGAGGTGGAGCATTTGCCACTTGCCTGGGTTTCCCGAATCTCATGTAACGGGATTAGATACTACAACTTAATTACAAAGTATGTTGCAAATTTACACCTGGCCATACAACATGATCAGGACATACTCAGCCTTACCCTAAATCCATGTGTCCAGAGACTGGGGTCATGATTTTCCAAAGATTTTCCCAAATGACACATCTGTAACTGGTGCATCTTCTTTGAGACATTCCCAGAGTCAAAAAAACCACCCCAAACCCCCAACCAAACCAACAAAGCCCAGATGAAGCCCAGCAGTACCTGAGTGCCCTGAGCAGTACCAAGAGCAGCTTTCAGGGGAAGAGAAACTCTCCAGAGAAGTTTCAGTGAACGTGCAGCCTCTTCTAAAATCTGCTGTACCGTGTGAGTGTTTGTGGAAAAGCCATGCAGGGATGCCTGTTCTGGTACCTGTATCGCAGGATTAGAGACATTTGATATTTTATACTTAAAACATTATGAAAATATAATCTTAATTAATGGGTTTAATCCAGCTGGTGTGATTTCATATTTAAGATAACGCACACAGCCACTGTGTGCCATAAAAACTAATTTGTTAGTTAACGAAGGCTGCTGAATTATGTATTATCTGAGAATTTCAGGGAGGGAGGGGATTTATCCTCATCAATAACCATGATTAACAATAGATTATATTTACTAGATTTGCTATGCCACATGGTAACAGTTGGCAACTCTCTTCTTTCTTCATTTGCATTTTGTGTCAAGTTATTTGAAAGTCAATGATTACAGACATCAATTTAAGCAATATAGGTGTTTCTTCCTTAGCAGACCCTTTAAACTGTTCCATTTAATGCTAAAATAACTATCAAGATACACACAAAATGTTTTCCTCTGCTGACAGGTAAGAAAACCATACTGAAGGAATTGCATAAATATGAAATAAAGGAGGGGAAAAATGTGAGGAGAGCAAATGAATTACCAAAGCAAAGGTGCTATAGAGCGGGGAAGGGTAATGAAAGAAAAGCATTTGCAGTTCCTGCCCCGTGCAGGATACAATCTGAATATTTATTTAGCATTGTTATTTAACCAGAATCCTCCTGTCACATAAAATATCCCATTTGCTAAGTAGTCTGAAACTTCAGTGATGTAAAGCTTGACAGGAGAGTGCAAATTGTGAAACTTACTGCTTTTATCTTTACACCAACAAAACAAGTTAAAAACTTAAGAGATTACTTTTTCAGTCATTATCAGTATGTTAACTAGGTCATTGGGAAACGTATGATACTTCAGAGAGTCTTAAGTGTCATTCAGGCATCATTTGAGTGTGTGAGCGCACATGTGATGCCACAGAAAGAATTTTATAATTGTTGCAGACTGCACCTTCAATAGCTTCACTAATTATAACTGCAAAAATAAGTAGCATGAAGTTATCCCTGCAGTTAAGACCTTCTGTTTTCTGAAGAGCAGCAAACATGGTTTTTAACAACATTTATATTATCATAAAATCATAGGGGTGAAAAAGACCTCCATTAGACACTGAGTTTCCTTTTCCTCTCCAAGGTAGGAAAGCATTACATGGAATTTTTTAAACACTGGCATAATCTATCCTTAAAATTGCCTCCAGTCAGTATCTCTGAGCACCCTCCATGCCAGTGGTTCATTATTTTTACCACTAGCTGCTGTTTTCCATGCTTGATCCAAGCCCTTCCTGTCAGGGTTTAAGTTTCTTAGTTCCTTATTAGATGCCACAGATGTGCACAGATTGTTCCTTCCCTTTAATTGAAGCTTGCAGGCAAATTTGTCTTTTCAAACCACCCCAAATATGCCATCATTAACTGTGTCCAAAAATTAATATTACATAAGAGAAAATTAGCAGAAGTAAACACTAACTAGTTCTCCTTATTCTAAACAAAAAGGACTGACGTTATTCAAGACAAAATAAACATTTGATTGGTTTAACTATCCTTAAGACTGCAGCAAGAGCACCATGAGTTGCTAACACTGTCAGAGAATGACAAAAGGATGATACACTGAGTGCTAGAAGACAGTATTTGATCATTAATGAGATATTTCTGGACTAGCTTATGATATTGCTAAAATGTTCAACTGATAACCAGGAAGTGGAAAAATATAAAAAAATCTTCCCTGAAATATGAATGTAATACGAAACAAGCCTCATCAGCATACATCAATCTTTAATGTACAGTTATAACCTGGTGTTACTAAAAGGCTGAATTCAACTAAGTGGGGAACTTTATCAGCTCTGTATCATATTTCTTTTATTTGTCTCACATTTCCTGGGTTTATCTCAAGCCTTCATTATATGAAAATCTTAATTATTTTTATCCTTAGGTTATTTTTACACACCCCTAGTTTAAACCCTCTCTAAAGCATTTTAGATTTTTCCCTGGGGTTTTCTGCTGCTGCTTTCGTTCAGCTTTTTTATCATTTCCAGCGCAACAAACACCGATTTCCATAGCAAAACCAAGCAGTTTTACCTCATTTCAAGCCAAAACCGAAAGTGAGATTGCTTAAAGGACTAGAATTAACTAACTCAGAATCATATTGTGTCCATCTAGATGATGACTGTGCCAAGCTTGAGGTGTCCTGAGTTATTCAGTCAGTTCTTCCCTTTGCAACATTTTGTGCCCCTGGGTAAAGTCCACCCTCCTTTACAGGATTTCAGTGCTCACCTTTACTCCAGGCTCCTGCAGCTTGGTCCCAGTGACCTCCCGGAGAGCAATCTCCATGTCTGCCAGCACCTGCTGCCCCTCTGAGATCTGTTTCCTCAGGGCATCATAGTCCTCGATGAGGCCCAGGACATGCCGCCCGTTCCTGTCCGCCCACATCCGATGGCCGGGCACTAGGCGTGGGGTGCATGTCCTGCTGGAACCTGAGGTGCTGCTGCACAGGGAGGCACTGTCCCCATCATCCTTAGGGGCTGGCTGAGTACCTGGGACAGAAAAATTGGGTTATTTTTTTATGCTCAAACAAAAAATTAATTTACACTCAACTTCTCTTAAACAGCCAGCCTGGGTGTACCTGGTTTCCCCACTGAAATGCAGCATCCACTCTGCTGCTTCTGCAGCTCACAAGTATTTCTCCTGGCAACAGGGCAGTTGCAGAGATTTTCTACATATAAAAAGGGAGAAGGAAAGCTGTATTATTAGAGGTTTTCATGCCTTTTAAAAACAAGCCCTCCCAGCTCTTCTGTTCCTTTTATTGCTGATTCTACACTTGGACTCCAGAAGCAGGGAAAACCAGCTGATTATTCTAGTACCATGCCATGGATCTTCCAGTATTTACCTACTTTTATACTTGAGCACCTATCCAAATTCTAGGTATCTCCCAAAATCAAGCCATAGTTAAAAAACCTAAAATACATCCTTATGAACATATTTTAATTAACAAATGTAAGCTTCCCATTAACTCCACAAGAAGTAGGACATTTTCACAGCTGTACCAGACTAAAGATTGTCTCCCCTCAAGAACTTCCAAATTCCCTAAGCACCTATGAGAAAAGCACATCTAAAAAATTCCGCTGCTGACATTCCAAGGAATCCTTCTGGTCCATGTGATTTTATGTGGATGTATGGAAAGCTGTTACTGTGCAGAGCACTTTGAGGAGGAAGGTTCTCATGCCCTCTGTATCCCATGTACATAAATACTGGAACAATAACCTAACCCTGGGTATAAGCATTACACTTTCCTTCATTTGCTGAAACAGCATCACTTAACAGTGATTGAAATAAAGGTAAAATATTCCTCAAGGGCAAAGAGGGGACAACTGATTTATCCAGAGCCCATTCAGTGCACTTATTGATCATTTTTGAGTAATACACACTCACCCTTAGCAAACACTATAGAGCTCAGCAGTGAAAAAAGAACGTCCCAGGTAAGCAAAATTTATGACAATTTATTGCAGGCATCCTCCCATCCCAGAGACTCTGCAAACGCTTTGCTTGGATGCAAAGGAAGCGCCAGCTGGAGGCTCTAGGACAGTGCAGTGTGCACTTCACATGCCAGCTCTAACAGCGGAGGGATTTGAGGACAGCTGATGTTGTTTAAGGCTGTAAGAGCATCTTTAAAGAATGAGGCACAGGTTCTCCAGTACCCCAAAAGCACACGGAGCACAGTACCATCCACTCCTGCACAGTGCTGAGAGCCTGGCTTGAACAGAGAGTTGATATTAACAGCTGACACTGCTCCCACTTCCTCTCTCTTCCCTTTGGAAAGCTGTTCTTCTAATTTTTCATGCAAAGACTTGTTGGTGTCTACGCTCCTCTCCAGCTGCACTCGCAGGCTCTGGATTTCAGTCAACAGTTCATGTAAATCGAGTGGATTATTCTGATCTTTCCGGAATTCTTCTGAGGCATCGCATCTGGGATCTGAAACAATTTCAAAAGAAACACTCAAACATCTTTAACAATTAAAATAATATTACCCACTAGATTTCTCAGCAAGTAAGTTATAGCCAGTGTTATCCTCAATATTAAGAATTAACTACAAACAGCATTAAGATAATGGTTTGACAAAAAAAGCATGTCTTAATTGCTTCTACCCTTGAAAGATTTAAAGAGCTGAAAATTGTTTTTTACTTTGTCCATAAAAGCTACTATGTCTCATGCCAAAAGACAAAAAATGAGATAAAAGGACAATAAAGAGGATTTACAGAACGTGACGTGCAGTAATGCACAGTCTGGGGAAAGGAAAAGGAATGGGGAACATCAGAGTATGGAGGAGGGATGGAGTAGAACTGGGAGTTTAATTTTATACACCGAGGGAAAAAGAAAACAGTGATCACCTGGCAACCAGAGGAACAAATCTGAACCCGAGAAAAGCAAGGGCTGTGTTTGCCTTCTCACAGAAAGAGATCAGTACACAAACAACTCAATGCATTCTTTCCTGCTGAAATCCAATGGTGCAGGGTGTTCTCCAGACAGTGGGAAGGGGCTCAGCTGCATAAGGAGAGTGCTGCTACTCTCTAATGACATCAGGAGTTCTGCAAGGAGAATCCCTTCCATCCCTGAGCCAACTCTGCCTTAAAGCCTCGTGCCAAGAGGGCTTTTCTGCTGCAGCCAGGCAGGAAAACCAGTGGCAGCAGGGCATAACACTTGGAGCAGCAGGGAGAAAAAAAATCAACTTTCTAAGAACTTCCAGTGGGAAATCTGCTGGATGTGGTAAGGACTTTTCAGCAATGAACAGCATTCCACTCTTTCACCCCAGCACACCAACAGCTGCGTGGTGGCACAGCTTCCTTCCAAGGGGTACGAAGAACTCAGATGAGCTCCAGTCCTCCTCTCACCTTTACTGACAGCAAAGTGGACAGGAAATTATTAAACACCTCATTCAGAAAGCAGTGCTAGCACTTCTGCCAGCCCCAGGGAGAAGCCTCTCCCCTCACCTTCAGCCAAGAGAAAGCACAAGCTACCTGAGTAAGCAGGACCTGTGAGGATGCAGCAGCGGGTTTTTAGAGACAAGTAAATATCTAAGATCTCCAGGAAACTCATCCAGCCTGAGCCACTAAGTCTTCAATTCTGGTTTTTAGCTTAGCTAAAAAGATACAGGAAACTTGGGGGTGTCTAGTCAACATCTGACACATCTCAGGCTTGCAGTTACCCCAAGTAAAAAGCATTTGAGCAGCAGGTTGTCAGTTCTCTTTGTAGAGCAGACACAAGCAGAAGCAAAGGAACAGTGACCCAGCCCTACTGGCCTTTGACAAGAGCACATTCAGAGGGAAGAGGTGCAAAGGCGAAGGGTACAGAGACAATTGTGCATTTATACCTGTCCCCTTCCTTCTTGCTTCTTCCATCTTCTCATAAACCTTGATCTCAGTTCGCAGTGACTGCAGCAGCTTCTCATTCTCAGAGATCTGATGCTGCTTTACATTAATTTCTGTTTGCAACCTGTTAAGTCCCAATGAACAGCTGAGTTAAATTCTGATTTTTTTTTTCAAAATCTAAAATCCATTCCTCTTTCCCTCCATAATTCTTCTCTTGCCTTTTGAATATATCCATGCCCCTCAATGTTAATGGCTATGGCTAAGCACGTGCCTGTCACACCGACAACTTCTTCTCTCTAAATGACTGTTTAAATGCGGACAGAATCAATACCTGTTTAGTTCATTGCGACTGCTGTAAATTTGACATGTCAGGTATCTGATTTCATCTTCCTTTTGGCAAATTTGTTTTCGCAACTTTTCGTTTTCTTTCTTGATGTATTCATGGTCCTCATGAAGATGCTCAATGATTGCATTCTTTTTAGAAAGAGATTCTCTTAACTTTTCATTTTCCTTTTGTTTATCTGAAACAAGAAGAAACACAAGGTATCTGCAATGCCCACAACCCACTAAGGCTATGATTTTTAACTAAATCAGCTTTTTCAGAGACTATCTGAAAAAAACAGCTGCTACTCCATTATTGCTAATCCCAGCTTGAATGCTTATGGTTGAGCATGGAATTTCAGGGGTGGGAAGAATGGTTAAGCCAATTTAATGAGTGGACTGTAAATATTTTATTGTTTTCTGATCTGGGAGGAGTTGCAGGCTACTCCTGGAAAGAACAGTTTACATTTTTACCTCTAGAGCCTTTTGCTAGCATTGCATTCAGAACTTGATTTTGCTTCCTCAGGAAATGTATTTCAGAAGTCAGGGAATTATGCTGCTCTGAGCCATGGATAAAAATGTTTGCAGAACCTATAAATATATACAAAAAAGATGATTTATGAGTCATCTCTAGGTCATTAAAGATTAAACTTTCCAGACAAGAACAATTTAAAAAATTGCAGAAAAACATGTTATAAAAGCTATTTCTCCCCTATATATTTTGAAGGTTATCAGTACAAGCTAAAAGGCAGCTCAGGTTAATGCCAAGTAATCCAAAGCCCTGTGCAGCACAAGTGCTTCTCATTGCTGGGCAATTACTAAAATTGCAGAATTATCCCTGGGAGTCTTTACCTATCAGCTAAAATCCCAACAGGACAAAACGCAAGAGTATTTTGTGACATTGCTATAATTTGAAAAGAAAACTGTAGGAGGGTTTACCATGTATTTTAGTCTTGCTCTGCTCATACTCCACTGTATTTAGTGGGAGAACAATTAGATTCTGCCAGCTAATCCACAGGGGTTAATGCAGGGAGGTTTGTAAATAATCTGGTGATAGATCTGTTACCACACAGGCAAGAGCATAAGGCTGGAGTCCCTGTCTTGGCCTCAGATTACAAACTCAGAACCCACTTATGGTCACTTATGGTTATTATGGGATGAATATTTATCCCTCTTAAATCCGTGTTTCTAAAATTGAGGTAACTGAGCCAGTCTTGATCAACCATCAGCAGCCATGGGGAGGAACAGGCCCCTCCAAAGCTCAACTCACCCCGTGTCTCCTCTCCTCACATCTCTGAGGATGAGATCCCCTGTCCTCCAAGAGCTTAATTTCCCTCCAGTGCCTCCATGAGAAGCTCTGGGTAACTGGCATGAATTAAATGTCTGACTTAGACAAACATGAGGGTGATGAATCCTGCTCTGAGGATCTTACTGCACTAGTCAAGTGAATCTAAGTGTTAAATCCTGTATCCAGCCAGTTAAATCCCAGCTCAGGCAATCCTCATTGCACAGTACTTGTGCTAGTCATCCCCCAGTGATGTGCACTGGTGCAGCACAGCCTGGAAAGTGCCATATCCCATTCTCAAGGTGCTGCCTCTGAAATGCGAGTCAAGTAATTGTTACTGCCCTTTATAACCTTCTCATAGTCAGTAAAACACTTCAGGATCCACCAGAATTAAAAGTATTTTTCAGCTGATTGGTTATCCCAATATCTCCTACACTTTAAAGCCTAAAATAAATACATGAGTGTCAACTATTTGGTTAATAGAGAGATAACCAGCCGGCAAAAAAAAATTAGCTGAATGTATGAGGAAGATGCCTTTCAGCTCTGGCAGTTGAATTCAATTTGATGTGCTGCACTTCCTCCGAGTAATCTCATTTTATTGTAATCCCAATTGAAGCTTTTACCCACTACCTAACTGGGAGGTACTGTGCCATGATACAAACCTCTTGTCACTGCTGAAAGACTCAAAGGCTCTTGAAGCCTGGCACTAATGGCATTTTACTATCTATATGTTAAAGAGTTGAGGCAGCTATGTGAACTCAAAAGGCTCTCTCCTTTCAGACTGTAACAAAGCAATCCAAGTTGAAGTGGCAAGGCTTGATGGTCTCATCTTGATTCTAATTTAATTTATTGCCCATCACCCAGCTTTATCCTATTTGAAAAGTTATGCTATCGCAGTTCTACTGAAAGGCTTTAGAACGTAACTATTAGTTATCTTACATAATAAGGGATAATGTAGAGCCAGTGGTAATAGGGCCACAATCCCGCAATTTGACCCACTATTGAGACTACTACTTCTGTGCAGAGTCCTGCTGACATCAATTACTCTCTCCATAGAGGCAAAGGTCCATCTAACCAGAGGGAAGTGGAGCATCAGGGACCACAATTGCAATACACTTGAGTTTTCATTCTGTTTTGTGCTGAAAAAGTGAGTGCTAAGGAAACGTTACCTTGAAAGTTTCAAAGGAAACACTGACTGAACGAAAGGCACTATTGAAAATCATAGCAATGATGAAGGAAATATTCACTTCCAGGTAAAGTAAAATAAAGGCATTCAAAAGCTCAAGAGAAGTCTGAGTAGAAACATCAACTACTTGTGGGTTAAAAAAAGCAAACAAACCCCCTTTTAATGTTAACTGCTGTTAATAACATTTGAAACCTAGGACACTCCAAATTAAACCTTTGATTTTATTCTGAAGCCTAACATTTGAAATGATTGAAGCAATTATTTTAGTTCTACTTGCACTGCAAGCCTCAGCTCTGTAGGAGTTATGTAGTCATTACCAGCATTGAGTCATTTAGAGGATCCTGGAACCCCAGAGGCATTTAAATACTTTAAGAATCTAAATATTAAAAATAACATGGCAAAAACAGTGGGCAGATGTGTGTACATACATCCATACAACATTCATCAGACAAGAATAAATCTATGCAATAACTTTTGTTGAACAAACAATTCAATATCATGAATTTAGCAGGCTGCCATCAACAATTAACTATGTTACAACTTGGCCTTGTGTTTTAAAGGAAAACTAAGGACATTCAGTTAAAAGCAAAAATGTTGAATTCAAGTCACAGAATGGTTTGGGTTGGAAGGGACCTTAAGGTTCAATTAGTTCCAATCCCCTGCCGTGGGCAGGGAGACCTTCCACTATCCCAGGCTGCTCCAAGCCCTGTCCAACCCGGCCTTGGACACTTCCAGGGATGCAGGGGCAGCCACAGCTTCTCTGGGCACCCTGTGCCAGGGCCTCCCCACCCTCGCAGGGAACAATTTCTTCCTGATCTTAACCTGCCCTCCATCAGCTTAAGGCCATTCCCACATGCCCTTGTGAATCCTCTCAGCTTCACTTAGGAATTTCTTGTTACACTCTAAGTCGAGGAAAGCTCATCTATCAGGAAAAAGGAGCATCACTAGCAGAAGAGCATGTGCATATCTGATAGCATGAAAGAGAACTCTGATACAGAGAGAAACAAGAACTGAAAGAACACAGCGACAAAAAGGAGCTGTTCTAACAGGTAGTTGCTTTTTTTCCTTTACTTTTCCAAATTTCTCCCGCACGCATTGGTAGATGTGCTAAGGCAACAACAAGACAGATGGAAGGCATAAGACAGTTTATAAAGAAAATATACTTTCACTGCATTAATGGATGCCCTTGCCAGAATCTTTATGAAGCTGTAAAAGAGTTGGAAGTGTTTCAGTGTGGTTATTTCATGAGCACAGAATGCCTTTCCAGCAGTGTAAATACTTCATGAATGAAATGGACGGTTTTTATCCACCTTTCCATCACTGTAAATTATCCCTGAAAGCAAACTGCCACGTGCAGGTTGCCTCCATTTAAACAACAGAAATGGATCATGGGGATGATGTAAAACATAATGAATCTAATGTCAATACCAGTGAAACTGAGGAAAAGGAAAGTATGTCTGTATTTATTACCTGCTTCCACTCTGAGTAATATTGCATATTAATCAATTGTCCTATGGGGGAAAAGGTGGGAAGGAGAGTGAAGCAAAGTGTAGGAAAATACAGGGATGGGGTGCTTCAAAAGGTGCTCCAAAAGCATCTTTAGTGGAAGTTGCCTACTTGTGAAAAGTTTTAAATCCACCTCAGAGCTTGGCTTTCAGACATGCTGAACACCAGCAACAGAGAGCAGTGGCTCCAAACCTGCATAACTATTTTTAGTGGTTTTCATCCACTGCTTTATATTAGAGTTTGGAATAAAAACCAACTCTATGCTAAAATTTTCATCAGTTGTTGTTCTGTATTTCTCATTAAAAACTCACCACAGCATTTTGTCTGGGACACACTTATCCCAGAAATCAATGGCAGGCTGGCCAACATGGCCTCAGCTCTGTCTCACAGATATTTTTTCCCTGTGTATGATCACAAACTGGCTCTAAAGTAATCACAGAATTCCAGAAAAGGCATCTCCAGCAGTCCTGTTAGGAGTGCTGCTGTACTGACCACCCCAGGGATACATGGAGCAGGTGCAGGAAAGCTAATTCCACACAATTCCTACTTTGGATCAACAGCAGCATAATTTAGAGCAAAGCACCTCCTTCTTCATTCATACTGGGCCCTACTGCAATCATACTGATAAAATGGGCTTCATCTGCTGCAACTTTCCCTGGTTGGACATGGCAGAGAATTCAAAGAGGGTGACATCCTAAAATACAGGAACATTCCAATAATAATGATAGCCCAAAGGTAAGAGAAAAAAAAAATGGAAAAAAGCGCAGACAGTTTGCTGGTAACAGAACCAGAAGGCTCTTTCAATTGTCTGTATGAAATTCAACCACAGGATCATCAAATGTCATAAAACTACCTGACAGTCCTGTTCTCTGAGCAATCTGTGCAAGTGCAGGTTTGAGGCTCTGTACTGCCCATGTATCTCATGAAAGATTTGTGCTCAGCACTGGGTACAATTCCAGCAACAGACTCAAGGAAAAGGCACATCAGATTTGCGTTTATACCACTCCGCAGCAGTGTGGGAAAGCTGTGTCTGCTGACAGAGCTCAAGATGCAGCAGGACTCAGAGAAAGGCACATCATTTCCCAGCTGGAAGGGGTGAGGTTATTCAAAAAAGCAAACAAAACCTTTCCAGTGGCATTTGATCCCTCAGGCTCTCAGCAGGAAAGATGGATTCAGTTTCTCATTAAATGAATTCTTACCTTGATCTAGTTCCTTGTCTGTTACTTGTCTCTCAAGCTGCTTCCTCAGTCTCTCGTTAGTTTTTATGGAGTATTCTAAACGTTGTCTCAGGATTCTAATTTCTTGCAGATGCTCCATTAATAACTCTAAATAAAGCAAGAGACCACTTCTTATTTAGAGCAGATGACTGTGTTCCTTTACACTATGTACTGTTGTCAAATCTAATGGGTGTTAATCCTAAAAGATGACACAGAGCTGCTAAAAATGGAAGATACTAAATATCTGACTCCACAACACTCTTTTCCTGTACAGTGCTCAAACCACGCATTCAGTGACAACTCCTACTCTACATTCTAACTTAAACAATGGTCCAGAGTTTTAAGGCTCTTCAAATTTCTTCCTCCTACAAAAGTGGAATAGATAGCAATTTTATCTACTTAAACATTCCCTGTACTGAGGAAAGAATCCAAAGCTCTGCAATGCAGCTCCACATTCCAGCTCGACACACCACCAGCAAGCATTTTGCCTTACAACAATAGGAAGCTCCCAGAGTAACTCAAGAGAGAAATTTGACTTTGACTTACACAACGCACTCCACAATAAATGTATCTGTTGTATGAAGTTTCTTATTGTACCTTTTCCTTCTTGCTTTGCCATTCTACAATTTTTCTTTCGTTGGCTGCAAGTTTCATTCTTACTCAGGAGCTGATCTGTTCTACCTGTCACTGTGTGATGTGTCAGTTTATCCATATCACACATTCCTGGTTTACTCTGCAATATTTCTCCCTCAGCAGGATGTGCCAGCTCAGCTATTAAATTTTCATTGCTGCCAATAAAGTACAGCAAGCATCACGTGTTTTTAGTGGAACTATCCAGGTCAAACATGACACCACTTATTAATTATGCAGCACTTAACAATTCTCAAGGAAACACAACACCGGCTTCTATAAAATTGGAAAAACTCTCCTTTTCCACATAATAATATCTTGACAATTGTCTATTTTCACCTTATAACTTGTCTATTTAAGGATTGTCTGGAGCACTGTAAAAACTGGTAGCCTAAAACAACAAGGACACAAACTAACACACTTTGTATTGCCTCAAACAGGGTAGTTCAGATGGCTGCCATCTCTGTGTGCCTTATCACTGAAATTGCAATGATTATGTGAGGAACTGAAAAGCTGAGGCAGACGAACATTCTTCATTATTTCTTAATTAGTTCCCTCGTGTGTTATTTATCAGCTTTTCCCAATATCCAGCAAATCTTCAGTGGGAAAAACATTACCTGGAGGAAACTTGCTAGGCAGAAGTGGCAGTGTGCTGTGCTGGCCTTCCAGGTCATGCCTGTGCTCAGGTGAGCCAAGAGGAGACTTCTCTGATAAATCAAAGTCAGACAGGCTATGAAGAGCAGACGGCACAGGCGACTCATCCTGAAGATGCTGGTACATGGTGGCATTCTTCTCATTATCCCTTTTGTGCCAAACAAAATGGTTTAAAAGTTATTTTATGACTTTGGGAAGCGTGAACAGAAGGTGCCAAATTTACACCAATTTACAGGTAAATTTATGTGACAGGGCACGAAAAACCACTACACATCAGAAGTTGTATCAAGACTGAAATTCAGAGCTCAGTGAAGTCAACAGGAGTAATCATTGGCCCTCCAGCCTACTTTGTATTTTCCAGCATCAGGCAGTCACCTTTGTGTTCAGGGGACCTCAAGCTGCCTTGAACAGTATTCAAGGTGCTGAGGATTTCTGTAGCACAGAAGAATCCCAATCTGGCATAAAACCAACATACGCAGCACAACAACACCTGCTCTCTTCACCTTCAGCTTCAGGGTACTCTGAGAATGAACTTCAGCAGTGCTGCACTTCAGTGACCCTGAGTCAGCCCCAAGGGCATAGGGACACACAGGGAGGAACTGTTCCCCCTGGCAGCTGCACCAGGATAATGTCTGAGCATGCACCACAGTGGGTTATGGACATGTTTTGTTTGTTCATGGAAAGAACAGTCCTGGTAGCACAACGTTTCTCTTTCAGTATCTCACCTGCTTGGTGAGAAGTGGGGGAAAAAGCCTTAGTCTGTTTTCAATGGGTATTTTATTAACAAAATGGATATTAATAAGCAAGGCCCTGCCAAACAGCAGAACATGCTACAAAACATGGAGTATCCTTATCAACTTATGAAACAACCGTATTTTTGCTAAACATTCAGTTGCACTCTTACCTTTGAGCTAATTCATATAGTATAGTGACTTCTGTACCTATTGATTCGCCTGCAAAGCAGAAACAGCTGATTAAAAACATGTCCTGAGAATTACAATTTTTTTCCCCTCCATCTTACTCTATTTAAATACAGAGTGCTAAATTAATGAGAAAATAGAGAAATCAACAGATACTAACACACTTTGTATTAGTGTCAAATGCTGTACATGAGCAAAACTATTTATAGCCCAGCAACAAAGCAATAGCTTGCTCTGGAACTCACAAAAAAAATTATCAGGGACCACAGGTGCCAGATTTTACAGCCTTGGTGTTTTAATTAGCATACCAATTTGAAATAATTGTGCTATACGGCAAAAGGATTACAGGCATATGTTGTTACTTCTTCAATAACATTTATATAAAAACAATTGCATTGCACTTGGATTTTTTGTGCTTGTTTTGGAGTCAGGCTAACCAGTCGTCCTTAATGAAGGAGCATGCATAGGATTTTGCCTGCAACATTCTCTGTGGAGTTCTGTGTGAGCACAGGCACAATTCAATGCAAGAGATCTGGACTCAGACACTAATTTGAATAAGGAAACAAGAGTTTTGTGGTGTCACCTTGGCTCCCCATATTTTAAGATTTTTGTGCAATTAAGCAAAAGTGGCAGGGAAGAGCTGCACAGCTGAAATTTCAAGGGAATGAACTGAAGGTCAGGATGGAAATGCAGAGACAGACGACTGTTCATGCTTCTTCTTTACAGTCAATTCTTAGTAGACTGGATATTCTTTACAACCCTACAAACATAATTTTACTTTAATGTGTGATTCAATGCAACACCATTGTGTTAAGATATATTGAATTGTCTCAGTTGTCAGTGACTTTTCATAGTATATAGGATACCATCTGTTGGCTTAAAGGCATTTAATGTTTATTCACTACAATCTTCTCATTTGCAATGCAAGCAATCTCTGTAGCCACTGAAATCGTTGAATACACTCAATCTTTTATTACCCTGCTATTACACAAGGCTGTAATACCTTTTTCTCATATACAGCTGCTTTATATGAGCAATCAAAACTGCAACATCCTGCCACGATCTGTAATGAAAGGCACAACACAGATCATGCTATGACTGGGCCCCAAATGGGGCTGAACAAAGGTAGCTCCCAGAGCCAATTCCAGGAGGATGTGAGGGTCAGGTCCCTATCTCAGGCACCTCAAGCCTTTTGCTGGAGATGCTACTCCTGCAACTGACATCTGTGAAGGACTGCTGGTTGTTTGGGTCAGCAAGAGCAACACTTGTGACACCAGGAAAAGGTCTTTCTTGCTGTTACTCACAACAGCATCCCTTTTCCATCACTTTCCTTCTAACTTTCTTCAAACTATAGGCTGAAGGCAATATGCAAGTTATACTCTTCCTTCAGGTGACAAATGTCAATTGTGATGCTCATTTTCCAAAATATGGTTGTATTTTAGCTCTCTTATGAAAGGCAGCGTACATTTCTCCACCACCCAGACTAGCACGCAGCACAATGCAGGTCCCTTAGGAAAATGATTGAGTAATTTAGGTTGGAAAAGACATCTTACATCATTGAGTCCAACTGTTAACCCAGCACTGCCAGGCCCAGCACTAACTCACGTCTCCAGCACTAACTCACGTCTTCAACAGTGAGCTGGGCTGTTCCCTGAAACAGGAAGCCCTGAAGCTATTTCTAACAAAACTTTTCTATAACCACTGTATTTTGGAGAGTTAAAATATGCTTGTGTTGAGATGACCCCAAATAGCAGGTGTCAATAAAGAGTACAGCTACAAAAGTAAAATCCAGTCAAGGAGGAATGGCCATAAACTAAAACACAAGAAGTTCCACCTCAACATGAGGAAGACTCCTTTACGTTGAGGGTGGAACAGGTGCCTAGGGATGGTGTGGAATCTCCCTCTCTGGAGACATTCCAAACCCACACGGACATGTCCCTCTGGCACCTGCTCCAGGTGACCCTGCCTTGGTAGGGGGCTGGACTGGATGATCTCCAGAGGTCCCTTCCAATTCTGTGATTCTTTGTGATTCTTGTTGGATCATAATAATTTTACCTTCCATGACAGTCCTCCCAATAAACCATCTTAAAGTAACCAACAGCAAGGAAGGCTTCCCTTTCACCAAGAAGGAAATAATATCCTTCCCATTTCGAGGGCGTCAATCTATCTGACAACAAACACAAAATATTGTTGCTCACCATAGAGGAATTTCATTTCCAGTTTCTCAAACAACAGCACACTTTGGTTCAGTTGCTCACGGAAGCCTTCAGCAATATAATAATCAACATCACTGGCCTGGAGCAGCTCCTCAAAGGCCTTCACCAGGCTGGTGAGGTGCTCATGGTAGGTGACACAGCCACAGCGGATCTCCTTGATTTGTTGGCATTGGAAGGACAGTTCCCGAACTTGTGAATGAACTAATGAATCGTACCTGAGAAAATGAAATTATCTTTAAAGCAACTTTCTGGCCATAAATGACATTTAAATATAAATAAAAAGGGAATTAGAATTATATTCCTAAACTATAATTTTATGTGGCTCAATTTGCTTTTAAAATGCTTTTAACAGCCACAACGAGAGATGTATTGTCTCTGACTGTTGAGTTTGGTATTTAGAGATTATTCTCCTTCACTTAACTGCATCATTTATAAAATGGGCCAAAAGTAATGGGATGACTTGATGGCCTGCTTGGAAAGAACACAGATGGCAGCAGAGGTGCCAAATTAAACTAAATAAGAGTGAATACATGTATTTTCTAGAATACACGTATTTTTCCTCACTGGTTGGGGATTATTTTTGGTTTAGTGTTTTGTGGTTTTCTTAACTCTCTATGGAAGCAGACAGCTGTCCCTTCCCTGAAACTTTACGTATTTCCTGCCAAAACCACAATATTGGACTTCCTGAACTGATGGTTTCACCCAGTCTGAAAATTGTGCACATCTCTGCATGTGTACTGCAAGAGACAATGACAACCACTGTGGTGCCCAAACTCCTGTACTCCACAAGCCAGGATATAAATTTAAACTCAGATCAATTGAATTTATTTATTGAATTTATACTTGCAAATGTAGACATCCCCTTTGTACTGACACTGTCTGTACCACAGGTAGAGTTCTTTCTCCAGAATCATCCATTAGTGGGGAGAAAAGGAGAGAGGATGCTAAGAGATGCAGGGAATCCAACAAAATCTATGGTGGTGTGGATTGTTATAGCATTTTTACTGTCATTTGTATAGGAAGAGATGCATAACTCATTTCGGGGTCTGTCACTTGTGACTCATGACGTTGTCCTAGACAATGGCCATAAAAACCTCATAGTGCTCCATAGGGCCTCAATCCTTAATTTACAGTTAGATCTTCTTTGTAAAATGGATGAGGTATATTTTCAAGGTATGTAAATTTACATGGACTCTGTAACACCACTGTATTATACAACAGTAAGACTGAGAGATACACAATGGTTCATGCTGGCAGTTGCTCAGTGTCTCCAAATATTTCTACTCAAGCATACGAGAGAAAGGCACAAGGCTGAATGCCTTTCTTTGTTACAATTTCTGATATTCCACAGGTCCTCAGGACAATAACAGTATTTAAAAGGGAGAAAAGGGGGGTGGATGTTAAAAAAGGCTCACTCCTATGATCCCCCATCGTATGTTTGCTATTTGTACGTATGTAGCCAAAATGCTGCCCCAAATCTCATACAAAAGCCAAGACTGATACTTTTCAGCCTCCCATAAATGATCTTCCAGCTTATGAGCTTATGCTATAAAATTTCATTCATTAATTTCTATATTTATCTCCTCTCACATCCTTCACAGGAAGGCACTACAGCCCTCAACTGCAAAACAAATCAGAACTAGAGCGTGTACATCTTATTTTTACACATCGAGTCCGGGCACACAAACAGAAGGGCCAGCATGAATCTGCCAGCCCATTGCCCACGGAAACACTTCTGTCTTAAATGAAGTGTTCCATTTTCCTACACTTGGCACCTGAAAATACACTGAGCGATGCAGAGCTGTGGTGCTTTGATGACAGAGGTGAGCCTGTCTTACAGGTAACCTGAGATCTGAATTGGCTCAAGAGAGGATCTCTTACAGCAAATAGAGTTGTGGGCCTGAGGTGTGGGGAGAGATAGATGTGTCTGGCACAGGACAGTTACAGATGACGACATGAATTTATCAGTTTTATACCTATGGGGTCTTTCAACAAAATGTTTCAGCTTCTTTATGCTAATGTTAGTGAAATTTAGCCTTTAGTGTAACAACACTTGTGAATAAAATTAATTATCTTTGTATCACCTTCCTATGCTATTTGGTATTGTTGTTTACAAAAGGGAACCTCAAACAGCAGCAGTTTTACTCACTTGGATGGTGATGTTGCTCTCAGACTATTCTGAAGAGGATACACTTCATCAAGATGCATATTCACAACTTGCTTTTTGTCAAGTTCTGCCTCATTGGCCAATAGTAGATCCTTAAGGTTTTGTGCTGCCCATGTACCAGGTGCTTCCAAAGACTCAGAATCCTTATTTTTGGTGTGGATCTTGTAATCCAGCTGATGGACACCAGAGGATGTCTGGACTCCTTCCATGGCTGTATCTTGCACTTGTGTGACAAACCCTTCCACAGGCAGGGCTGCATCATTCACGACTCCATTGGAAACACCACCGAACAAGAGCTGGTCAGAGCTCTGCAGCTGCAGCAGGAAAATTTTGTACTTTTCAAGCTCAGACTGCATATTCTTAACTCTTTGTTTCAATTCTTCTATATCCTCTGTGGCTTCACAGCCATCAACTGCATCTGTTCTTGCTCCACTCCCTTGGTGAGCACACAGGCACTTGGAGCCTGAATGTGCAGGGGCTGAGTCAATGTCCACGTGTCCCATGGAATAAAACTCTTCATCCACCTCTTTTAATGAACTCTGGATATTTCCATTGCTAGTGTTATGATCATTTTGCATTTCTGAAAAACAGGAGGCTTGTGTGTGAATATTAATATTTCTTTATCTGACATTCTGTTCTTAACAGCACTAGAATGTATTAATTTAATTCTATAATAGCAGAATCAAAATGTAGGTAATTACAAGCTATACATTATTAGTTTGGGACTTTTGACCTCTTTCTATGATTTGCCAATAATTCAATTTGCACGTCAAGTATTTCAAACCCTTTATTACCTTTCAAATGAACAATACTCAAAATACACCCACTTTCTCTTCCCAAATGACTGAAAATTCCTTTTGCCATATGCTCTCCTGAATCAGATACTGATCAAGCCCAGATCTTTCCAGCCACAAAGATGATAACCTCAAAACATGAGGCAAAGGAGACTCTGAATTCACATGGTTCCTCCTAAAGCTTCTAATTAAATATTCTTCTTCTCCCCCCTTTAAAAATCTATACAAAACCAATTGGAGCATAAAGTCAGTGGAATTTTTAAAAATATTATCCACAAAATAGTCAGATTTGAAAAGAAGGCTATAATAACTTCTTTTTAAAAGGTGTTCTAAACAAACCCCACTAAAGTCTTTGGTGTTAAAGGTTTTACTGGCACACATTTGATATGAACATCACATCCCTCAGGTGACTTTGCCATCCCTAAGTAATGCAATCACCTCAGATTCAGCCCAATAAAAGCCATATATTCCTACATATAATCCATGTTTATAGTTCTGGGTATGTTAAGGGCTGTATGTGTAAGTAGCTAGCAAAATGATTATTTTCTAGTTACCAGTAAATTAAATTTTCCCCTTTTATTAGTTCTGCAAAAGATCACTATGAATTAGAACTTCCCTTTTGGGAGCCAATTCATTGATCTTTCAGACAGGTTGTAATACTTTCAGATTGGTTTCCATGGAGAATTTGAATGCCCTGGTTCAAGCTGTAAATCAGTACAAAAACTCAGGGGGAGTGGTTCTGTATGAAAGACCAAGACCAAGAACAAGAGAATAAAAATAAATATGACCTAAAAGCTGGACTAAAATGAAGCTGTGATTCTGGGATACCAACATTGCCTAGCGAAGCTGTGGCTGCCTCTTCCCTGGAATGTTCAAGGCCAGGTTGGGCTTGGAGCAACCTGGGACAGTGGGAAGGTGTCCCTGCCCATGGCAGGAGTGGAATAGGATGAGCTTTAAGGTCCCTTCCAACTCAAATCAGAGATCAAGGCCAGAGGATGCTCGCTGCACTCCACTCATTTTGTGTGGCATTCCAAAGGAAGGAAATGCTTCCAAGAAAGTGCCCAGGTATGAATTCCAGAGGACACAATAAGGGAATGTAACATTTCATTCGTTAACTTCTGCTGCAGTAACACAGATGGCAAAAAACCCAAACACCAGGTGAACTCTCAAACTCTGAAATCCTGATTCTGTGCATCATTCCAGGTAACAAACAGAGAAAATAAAAACAGATATTAATGAAAACAGATATTAACGAAGAAATAGTTCAGATCACAGCACTGGCTACGGTTTTTAATGAATCAGTGTCCTTTAATTAAAGGAGAACTAATGAGCTTTCTGTGCATGTGTCCACACCCCAAAAGGGTGTGCACATTGAGCAGGACTCTGCACACCAAAGGATTACAGAATTGGCCATATCCTCTGCACTCTCCAGTGTTATTCAGGTTATTCAAGCCCTCCCAAAAAAGACTAATGGATGATGCAGAAACATGGAGCACAGCACTAAGCCTATTTACATTTTCATTAAATTATTCCATTAGGTTTCAGCCTACTTGAACGGCTTCAAGTAACTCAGATAAGCAAAATTCTATCATTCAGTTGCTTCATTCCAATAGTTCAGAACTAGATGCAGAAGCAGTAACAAACATTTAATTCAAAGAGGAGTTCAGAAGTGAGGACATTAGCAACAGAGATCAGAGTCAGGCACACAACTCATTATTTTTACTGGAAACCAGACTCATAAATCCCTGCAGCCCTTCTGAAAGCACAACCCTGAAAGACCAACTTGGATTCTTGGAGCAATTAATCCAAAGCAGCTAAGAAAACCAGATTTAAAACCCACAAATAACAGCAAGGGAGATGATTACCTGAAGCAATTTACAATTTTGCACAACTCAGAAGAAACTAAAGTTTTTAAATTTCCTTTTTCTTTAAATTATGTACGATATAAATGCTCTTACCTTGATAGTTTTGCTGGTTTTTGTCCTTTACATGTTCATTCCTGTTCCCTGTACCTGGATCAATACCTTGCAACTCCACCTGGGTCTCAGGATTATCCAGTTTGAGCAATGAGTCAACTGGAGAACAGTGGAGAAAGGTAAAACAGAAAACAAAACATTAAGAGACTGAAAAAAAATTAAGTGGTGGTAATTAAAAAACAAAACCAAACAAAACCCAACCAACCAACCAAACCAACAAATAAAATCAAAAAAGCAAAGAAAAACCCCTCACCTCACAAATACAAACCTGGTTTTCTGACAATTTGGAACATTAAAATCTTTATTGATGAGTATCTTTAAATACTGGAATTAATTATACAGGTAACTACTAAGAATTCATTGCAAAGGCTCCTACCAACAAATGAAAATAAACATTTGTAGGTCCCCTTTGTAATGTAACAGTAAATCAGTCTCTCGTGCAGTGTTTCACGTTAAGCTTAGAGAAAAGGCTTAAAAGTTTCTCCTATCTGAGCATTGATGATAAACCAGCCTCCCGCAATCATTGCAGCAAGTCTCAGAATCATCAAGTGTGCAGCACACCTGCTATCCAAGGGAAAAAAATCAGAGTGGAAAAGAAATCACAGGACTGCAGCTCCTGATTCCTTTCAGGATCAAATGCAAAGTACTGCCCTTCTCAGGATTCTCCATGGATTTTGCACCTACCAGAATTAATTGCTCCAGTCCCATCACCTTAAGTATTTACAATAAATGGTACCATATCTGTGCCTTACCACAACAGTGCTATTATTAACAACAGTCTCTGCAACCTCTGGGTCTGACAGTGGCTCACCCATCACCTGACTGAGTCTTATTTTTATATTTACTCTCCCTCACCTCTCCTTCACACCTCTACTCAGTTTTTAATCAAATTGCTGAGTACATTTTTATTTTTTTGCCACCCCAGATCTTTATCTAATACCCATTGCTCTCCTTCTTACAATTTGTCATACTTTGCTGATCCCAGTACTTTGTCAACAACTGAACTTAAATTAACCCAGCCACAGTGGGAACAGACACGGATGACTTGACTGATCAGTGGAATATTGGAAAAGTTTAATTATCCGGCATAAACAAAACCAGGATTTTTATACTCTCTTGTCTCCATTACAGACACTTTTCATTAAACTTGGCATCTTATTAAGGAAATTGTTCATTTACCTAAGCATTGATATATGTGTGCACATGTGAGCACCCTGTGATCTGCCATTTATTACAGACTTTATGCCATGTGTACGTAGCACTTCTTGTTCCACAAAAAGCTGGTCTATATCACAGTGACAAACAGGAAAAAAAAAAGGTGTTTTTTCAAGATCTACGCATATTTGTCTACTCAAGAAAACTCATAAGATTAAGCAGCATTGTAGATATATAAAATTGATCCAGGTTTACTTTCTGCTGCAAGAGAAGCTGCCACTCTTCCAGGCAGTACCACAAGTCACCAGATTTGCTCTTTATTTACCTCTCCCTGATATGTTTCCCTGTGCAGGCTCCTCTGGAAGGTTTTCAGCTGCAAACTCATTCAGTAACTCTCCATTAGGTTGTGGCTGAAATGGTTTGGTTTGTACTTCACAGGCTCTCAGACCTTCACAAGGTGCCCTGGAACGATGCTGTGGTTCTGAAGCTGATTTCTGCAGCCAGAAGTTCAAAGACACATTTCCTAATGGTCTGCAGGATCTTAAGAGCACAGGCAGACGTGACCTCTTAGGCAAGGAGGCAGAGTCAGCCTGAAAAAGGCATGGAAGAAAATAGGGAGTTAGTGGCTCATGTGTAACAGCCAAGTGTAGGAGAAATAAAAATTTTCCTGTAAAATCAGTCAACTGTCATTAGTTTTGAAAATAAAATTGCAATACCCTTCACTACATGAGAAACAAACATTCAGAGACGCAAAAAACCCATTCCACTAGTACAATTTTCTGTAGGTCCCAGCTGTTCATGCAACCACAACCTTCCAGCTCCCTGAAGCAGGATGGCAAATCCAGCAGTGACTACCAAAGGCTTTTAACCATCAGGAGTATTAATTAGCTCTGGATTTGTGGATGCCTTAGGAAAATTGTTTCTCACCCAAACTGACCTCTCTAACTGCTACTTCCCACTGTCATTTTTATCACAAATGTCTGCCACCCCAGCAATTGTTTCCCTTAAAACCTTTTTTTTTTTTTTTAAAGTTGAGGATCCTCCTCATTTTTCAACAACTCCTAAGCTTATTTCCCTTTCTTCCTTTAGTCTCCAACAGGCCCTACTTCCATAGCTCTGAGAAAATCAGCATAGCTTTGTATCAGCCACAGAGGACATTTATTCTGACACAGAGAAATTCTTTATGAACAAAACCAGTTTCTTCACTGATCCACTCTATAAATTGCTTCTGGAGGATTCCCATTTCCTGCTGTAACAGACATTCCCTCACTGGAGTTGGGGGAAGTTACATTTCTTAAGTCACTACATTTTAGCCTCTCACCTTTGGAGGACTCTGCATAAAATAGATGTTCCTTGTTTAAACCACACAGCATAAAACAGTGCTGTCTCCAAAAAGATAAAAGCATGCCATGTGTTGATGAGAGTTACAAAATTGTATGTAATAATAATAAAAACCAATAATGGCATGTTCAGATAGATTTAGTTTATAATTTTGTTGTTCATTTGCTCCACCAGTTCTAAGTCCCTTAATTTCTTTCACCACCCAATGTATTCTGAAATGCCTTTCTATATTCACTTCTCAGCAATTATACTCTTTACACAATTTAAAATCATAAAAAGCAAGTTCCATTTTCCTAATGCCATCCTCAATTCCTTTTGTACATATATGAGTACAGTATCCTTCACAGGCTGCAAAATAAATCCAGAAGTTCCAGCTAACTAAACTGCATTAATAACATCGAACCATTTCCAGCTGTCTCAGGGCTGTGGCACAGACACATTTGTCACCCAAATTACCCAAAGGCCACTTCAGCTGGCTACATCAAATTATTTATAAAAGCCATTCCGAAGCTAAAGATACAGCGCATTAGTCCAAACAAGAAAGCTTTTAAAGCAACTGATTCAAGGGCTGCATTGAGGTTGCCACTGATTAAACCAGAGAGGAATCTGGAAAATGGTGACTCAGAACAGTAAACTGAAACTCAGGGAAAACAGGAACTTGAGAAATAAAAAGAAAATTGCACAAAAAATCAGAAAATCATGGAATGGTTTGGGTTGGAATGGACCTTCAAGCTCATCTCGTTCCACCCCCTGCCATGGGCAGTGTTATGAATGGATGATGTGGGTTTAACTAAGTCCCTGCCTTTTGCCCAGACCTCTGGCATCAGGCAGTCACATTACTGAGGTGGCCAGCACCCCAAGACCCACTTTCATTCGCAAGTTCTTTAATAATGGCTGATTCAGTCTATTACAGAATGAATTATTTATTAATAGACACAAAACTAACAGACATAAGACTTAAAGCAGACTATTACTACATAGGGATAAGACAAAAAGGGAATAGTAGTATTATATATGCAGGATTAAAGGTACCATTAAATTTACAGGTAGCTAAGAAATAGTGTAACTTAGGATCCAATGTTTCTTACCACCAAATTGCTGAAAGGGCACATATCGAAATCCTTTCCCTCAATTTCTGGAAAAGTAACCACTAGACATCGGGGAGAAATCTTCTCACACGTTCCCAAGGACTGTGTAAGAGACTTCTGCCTCTGTGATAATTTGTGTGGACTTTTATAGACACAAGAACCATGTCTTTTGGTCACCAACGTTTATTTTCTTTTATCTCTTTCCACATCTACTCCCATACCAAGATGTGTACTCAGGGCTTGGGCTCAGACTCTCAGGTGCCTGGAGATGACCCCTTGCTGGGCTCTCTGACCCCTTGCTGGACTATTAATCTGGCCTGAGTTATCTCTTCCAAATGTCCCAGCCATGAGAGAGAGAGAGAGAGAGAGGAGGACATCCTGCCACAGGCACAGACACCTTCTGCTATCCCAGGTTGCTCTGAGCCTCATCCAACCTGGCCTTGGACATATCCAGGGATGGGGCAGCCTGTGCCAGAGCCTCACCACCCTCACAGGGAAGACTTTCTTTTTTAATATCCCATCTTTCTTAATATCCAATATCTTGCCCTCCTTCATAATAAGGCCATTCCCCCTCGTCCTGTCACTTCATGCCCAAACCAAAGCCATATCAACATCCCTTCATTTACAAGCCCCTTCCTTCAGAAAAACAAATCCAAGAGGAACAAGCCAGAATAAAAATGAACAGTTCTTAATTGCTACCTCTCAGAAATCTCTTAATCACTAAAGTTATGGAAACTACTCTTTGCAGGAGGTGCTACAACACTCCCTATTAGCAGTGCACAAAATCAAAAGCAATGCTCCCCTTTGTCTGCTCCATAGGAGCCAAGATCTTCAAAGAGTTTTCAACTTCACTTCTATCACTGTTGCTGAAACAATACACAGGAACTCTTTAGCAGACACTGTTTTCCCACCTCTTTGAGATCACAGACTGCCTGCAGACAGAAGGCTTCAAAACTCATCTGGCACGAGCACACCCTGTCTGCACTCCCAGAACAGACTGTGCACGCTCAGGTCCCAAACAAACACAACAAACTGCCCCCATTTCACAGGGCACTCCTGGCCACACTTCTCAGAAAGCAAGACACAATGATAGGATGTTAATAAAAGCCTAAAATTAAGATTTGAGTTTGAGGAAGTCTCCCACTGACCCGTCCACAGCCTGCTCCCAGATGCAATGCAAATCTGGAATTTTCTAGAACACTTTTGCCATTTAGACTTTATCAGTTCCCAGTGCTCTGGTTCTGTACATTATGAACAAAAAAACCACACACTCTTTTTTTCCAAAAGCTGTAACATTTACAAGTACATGGTCCCAGGGAGGATTGAAATTCAATTAACGTTCTAAAGCACATTGGAGATGAAAAGCTCTGAACATTAAGAACAATTATCTAAAATATATTTGTTTTACATCTCTTTTCCTAATATTAAAAATCATACAAAAGTCAGATTTAATATTAGAAATGAAACATATTTTTCCCTTTTATGCATCTATGCCCTAAGTACAAAAAAGAGAATAAACTTACTTCACTTGTTGTAGTAAAAGAAAGTCTTTCATGCTGTTCACCCTTCTTATACACATTTTCTTGCTGATGTTCTGCTTCTGCATTTAATTTTGAATATTTTGACTTTTCTTCTGAGGCTCCTTTTTTGCCTTCATGTTTGAATCTCATGACATTACTCTCCGAAGTCGTTGTTTGTGTAGCTGCATCTTTCAACTCCACTTTCAACAACTGAATCTCCGTATTAATCTGTGGCACTGCATCTGGATAAAGCTTCTCTTCCCCATCAAAACTTGATTTCAATTCTACTTGCTGCTTTAAGAATTTAGTGACCTGCTTGAAATGTTTGAGTTCAGCTCTTAGTTGAATAATCATTTGCCTAAGATCTTTTTCATCCTTTTTCTCTATATCTTCACTTGAACATTCTTCCTCTGTCATGTTCAGATGATCTAACAGTTCATTTACAATTTTCATTTGTTCTTGTCTGCTACACTCAGGAAAGAGGAGAGAAAAGGCATGAATTTAGACTTTTATTTAAGCAAACAAAAATACCTTCCAAGAAACCCTTCTGCTGTGTTGTGACATATCTGAAATTCCCAGGAGGTTTCTTTTACTCACTAATGAATTATTCACTAACAGAGTTTTTGGAACCTTTTCTCAACATGAATTATATCATAAATTGCCTCATCATGGCTTTTCTCCCATTTAACAAGAAATATAAGAAATAGGAATGGATTCTCAAAAAATTTACTCTCTACCTTGGAAGTTAATTTATACCAAAACCCCACCAGACTCTAGACCATATTATCTTAGATTATCCCAAGTTGGAAGGGACCCACAAGAACCATCAAAGTGCAACTCCTGGCCCTGATGTTGAGTTTTTGTGAAAATCTATCACTCCAAGTATTTCTAATGGAACAGGGAAGATGAAAAATGAGAAATCAGCCAAGAAGCCTGCAAAACCAGCTCATTACAGACCACCAAACTGCCCTGTGGATAACTAGAGGTTCATGGACAGCAGTTTGGAAAGCAATGCTTTAAGAGAAACTGAAGCCAAATAAGAGGCATTTAAAGCATAAGCAAGCTCTGAAGTGCTACAGACAATTTCATGTGTCTAATAGAGAGCTGTTTGTGCCATTAAACATATAAACCAGAGTTTTAAACAACTACATTTGTACAGTTTAGCATTTGAAATGGTAGAAGCTAACTAGGCTTTTTATGGCTTCCTCTAGCATCTAATGACATTAGACAGAACTCAGTTATGCAAAGCACAGGCTCATCACCCATCAGCCAGGTCATTTACACTTGAACACAGGAAAAATTACACACTAGATTGGTAAAGATGACAGTGCTAGAATTACTCATTAGCCAACTTTTAAGTAAAGATAAATACTTATAATAAAAATAAACAATGCTTTCTCTTCATTTCTAAGGGAGTAGTATCTCCTCATTCACCACTAACTACTCCTCTGACAACTAAGACCATTTATGCCTGTTGGGAGAGTTTTAAATAGTAATGTAAAAATACAGAATTGTCTGAGTGAAGAAAAGTGCAACATGGTGAACACAGAAACCAGGGTCTGACTCGTGTAACTCCACGGGATATTCTGCTCCCAGCACTGACAGGCACTGGAAAAGTCACATAATTCTGCACATAGTACAGCACAGTAACCCGGAAAGAAACAAGGAAAAGAAACTACAGAACAAGGAAAGGAACATGAGAATTATCTACACCAGAGCTCTAACTCAGTTCTCAACCAGGAGATCAAGTGGTGTAAGGATGAAACTGGGGGAAAATCAGTCAGGGTGTGTGGTTTTCCTGTACAGGTTTTTCTTGCTTGGCATTGTCCAGTTCCTAAGGAAATGAGCATTTCAGCTGGGAATTGATCAAATCACAGTGTAACACACACACACACTAGAAATCCACTGGTGCCAGTACGGCTTGTATAGATTTAGGTCCACAAGTGTTTTCTCCTGCATGAAAAGTGACCCAAGAACTTAGAACATAGTTCAGCCAGTCCTACAAGTGGTTGCACTGGAATAACCCATTAGTCAAGTGCAGGACATGGGCCCCTACTCCCTACACTGAGAGGCAGCAAACCCCTGTCCAGGCAGTCCAGGTGGAACAGTGAAGGGCATTCAGTGTGCAGTACCATCCATTCAAAATTATCCCTGTAAAAAGTCACTGTAACTCCAATTCCTCCATCCTTAGATCCTTTTACATACTGTTTTTACCGCAGTAAAATGTTGTCCCTTCCACCACACCATCTTTCACTGGCCTGTGCTCTCAGATATTTTGGTTTTTTAAAGAAAAATACCAGCTACTATCAACTAAGCCCTTTAACTCTGTTAGACCCCACCCTGGAAATAATCAGCCCCTGCAGTAAATCAGATCCCTCCAGGGATCAGTAACTTTGGAGAGTTTCTTTCTTGCAATGGGTTTTTCTTAAGGATTTCTACTGATAGTATGTTTCCTAATTACTTGATAGCATGATAGACTAAAATGGCTCTGAAGGTGCCTTGCCAATCTCTCAGGTAAATTAGACAGTGCCATTATCTAAATTCACTTTAGCAAAATTACTTTATTCTCTTCTCAAACAGAAATACTGTCAAAGCAGTGCATATCCCTCATACTTACGTAGACTCCAGCACAGATGTTCTATTTTCTCTTAGAAGAGATGTGAGCAAGTTCTCCTCTGTTTCATGTTCACTCATTCCTATTCTGCCCAAGTGTTTGTCAGTTGTATCATGCTCAAATTGAGGCTTAATTAGACTCCTATAATGTCTGGCTTTGCAGAAACGCTCTGAATAGCCTGATGGAGTTATCTGTTAAAAAATTGCAAACACTGTCTTATTACACAGATATGTAATGTTCTATTGAATTCAGCAGGGCTGTAATCTTTCCGTAATCAGGTTTTGTAATTCCTGATGCTCTTTATCTACATTAAGAAGCATCCACAGACATTTTGCTGACTATTTATTAATAGAAAAACTAATTAACATCTATTTCATATGATTAATTCATAGTGATCAGTTGTTTAGTAAAGAGTGAGAAGATATCCCTGAAGGTCTTTAGCAAACAAGAGGTATGAAACTTCTGGAATATTGCCTGCAGACTGCAGCTAACAATTTTATTAGCTCAGCTGTGAATCATCTGTATTTACAGTACAGATTCTGTCCCGGGATCTTCAAATTCAAGCCCTGATGGCTGGGACAGGATGCAACTTGGAAGCATTTACAAGCTGCCAACTTTCTGTATAAAACATCGTGGATGTGTCCTAGGGAATTTCTACCTGGGATCTCTACAGTCATTCAAACCTCAATACAACAATAAAAATCTATATCAATCACATGAGAATTCAGTCTGGGCCCATTTGGGTACAGTTCCCATCAGCAAAAAGAGCCAAAAGAGTCTTTACAATACATCACTTACCTGTTTATCCACCTCACAGGGAAAATCCAAAGAGACTTGAAGGCACACCTGGTAAACAGAGAAACACAGAAATGACAGATTTCATAGAGCAGAATATCATCATTCTGCAACATTACAAACCAATTTGCAACCTGAATTATTTTATGATTCCATGATGTTTTATCTTACATTGATTAGATTGAGAGGACAGCAGATTCCTGTTTGTATGAAAATGCAGTTTACAATTTACCAAGATATCAAGCATTTCAACCCTAAAGAAGGATCTACAGGATTTTTTCCCCAATCACAGTAAGCGAATCTCATACAATTTGTACTCCAGGCCTGACTGCAATGGAGGCAGGAGATCAACCTGTGTGGAGGTAAAGAAACACAATTTCAAGGGACTCTCTGTCATTCCCATTCAGGGTGACTACGAGCAGTCAAACAATAGAAAACAAGGTCCACAATGAAAACAGTCTTGAATGCAAAAGCAGCAGAAAAATACAGGAAAAAGCTTCCAGAAGCTCTTTAGGATAACAATTAATTGAAAGCAAAATCAGATACCAAGAAAAGTATGTTTTGTTTGCAAAAGACTTTATGCTCTAAGAAAATAAAGACATTTTAAAGGCATGCAGAGAAGAGAGCACTGTAACGTAACGTACCCCGAGCAGATCATACCTGACTGACCCTCTCACAAAACTGACTGTTCTGCATCTTCCTGTCACTGTCACCATCTTCAGGCTGCATCACAGGCTCCTCTGCTTTTTCAAGACACTACATAAAGTATGGAATGATGTGAAAATGTAGCACAAAGAAAATACTGTGATATGAAACATGCATAAATAAGTCAGTGGTATGTCTTAAAAGAAAAATTAAAAAAAGCCTGTAATACAAAGTGACAAACACTGAATTAGATTCCTTCAACAAGATCAAAGAAAATTAATATAAACCCCAGGAATGACTCATATAAAATAAAGTGAAACTTTATCTTATACATTCCTTCATTTTTATTTAACCCTTTCTCCTCAGAATTTATAGAACATATAAAAACCATTTAACCTCTTGCGGTGAAGGAGCTCTGTATCCTCAGTTGTGTCCCCATTCTGCCTGTTTTATTTTCCAGTTTCCAGAATTTATTTTCATTTGCTACACAATTTAGGCTCTTCTCCAGCATTCAAGAAATAGATGCTTTTAAAACTAAGCATATGTGGCTTGCTGTACACTAGAAAGATTTACTGTGCCACTGAAGGTTACAGTCTGCTGTGTCTATGCCTAAATTTGCCCATTTGTAGCAAACACTGCCAAATCATCTTTTACTCCCTGTTTTCCACAGATCCCAACCCATCTCTAATCGCTGATATTGCCTGAGCAAGAGCAGGAGGAAGACTCAGCTTTTTTAGGAGTAGCACCCAAGTCCCTGACATCAGCATCACTGAGAGCAGGAGCAGAATCCCTTTGGTTTGCTGGATGCTATTGAGCATTTCCAGGGATGGGGCAGCCACAGCTCCTCTGCGCAACCTGTGCCAGGGCCTCACCACCCTCACAGGGAACGATTTCTCCCTAATATCCCATCTAAACCTGCACTCCTTCATCTTAAGGCCACTCCAGGCCCTTGTCCAAAGTGCCTCTCCAGGTCTCCTGGAGCCCCTTTAGGCATTGGAAGAGGCTCTGAGGTCTCCCTGGAGCCTTCTCTTCTCCAAGTGAGCACTCCCAGCTCTCCCAGCCTGGTTCCAGAGCAGAGGGGCTCCAGCCCTCACAGCATCTCTGTGGCCTCCTCTGGAAAGCCTCAATATGCCTAATCCATAGGTAGGATACAGCCCTGACACAGAGGATTCCAGTCTGCATGGGACAGAGTTACTTCTGCTTCCTCAGAACACTGGGAATTGAATGTATGTGTCGGGTTTGATTTTTTAATTGAGTATGCATTGAATGTATGCATACTCATATATATATATATGAAATTGATCAGAAAACCCCTTTTATCTCCCAACCCCTTGCAGTACAAGCAACCCTAATGGTTTTAGGTATGAATTTTAAAAGGCAGAAACTGCATGGTGCGGAGTATTAATATATTTGCCTTTTACAATTAGAATTCTATAAGGAAAACTGACTTCCAAGTCATGTTTGGGTTATGTTGGTATTTTCACTCAGACTTGGTTTTCTAGGACAAGACAGACTAAAGACAATTTGAGAACTGGAGAAAGACACAGAGGGGTTTGTGGTATATAACAAGAGCATGCCTTACAAAAAAATCTTTTTGTTGTAATCATGGGATGCCAAAAGTCCAATAATGTTAACTATTATTTAAAAAAACCTATTTAGGTTGAATCTTCCATGTGTGGGTTCAGGACAAACCCTGCATTTGTGTATAAAAAATAAACTTACTTGCACATGTAACTTATCCATCCAATGCAACTACCTTTTATGGGTCAACATTTTTTAGTATCTGCTTTTCCCAGGCTAGTATTTGGTTTAATAAGTGAGGATTCATTAATGAAATTACTACGTAAGACCAACAGGTTATAAATACACTGTGATAATAAATCACTGGAGGCTGAGCCTGATCCTATGGTCCTGTGTCTGAGAGGTCGAAATGTTCTGTACTCCAAGGAATATAACCTAATGTGCAACAGAATTATATTAAAAGAACATAAGTGTCTTAAGGCCAGACAAAAATAAGCTGCCTGTTTTAAAGTATTTCCTTGGAGAGTGAAAACCAGGAGAAAGTTTTTCCTAAATGAAGCACTGATGTGCTTGATTTGCAAAGATCCCCAGAGCCTTGAAGGCTGAAATCACTGAGGCTGCTCCTCTCTGAGAAGGCAGATGTTCAGAGGACAGCACAAGAACAACCTTTTCCTGTCCTCCTTCTCCCTCCCAGCACGAACAGGAAGCCAAGCAGCAGAGGACGAGGGGCTGTCAGACCCTGCAGAGGCACCAACATATACATTCATCTGGTTTGTGCTCTGGCTTTGGGAAGGAAAAGCAGGATGGGAGCACTTTAAGAACTTGAGGAAGAGCCCTCTTCCCATGTCTATCCAAATTCCTTTTATAACACATATGGCAGTGTCATCCTACCACTACCTGCCAACAAATTCTAGCTCAAAACCCACAAAAAACAGAATGTAGGGGGTTTTTGACAGTGGTTGTTAATATGCCAAACATACTGCTGTCACATGCATAACCCAATATCCAGGTTGTTATTTATTGCCAAGACTGACAAAAAGATACCTTTTTGAACTAAAAACTTTATTAACTAAAGATCCTTTCATTTTTGAGCTCCATAGTACTACAGTCATTCTGGCACTGGTTAAACTCCATATTTAACTTTCCTATTTCCTTGCCCAGAATGCTGAGGTTTATTTATATTTTACAAGCTTCACTTTGTCATTCTACATCTAATTCTGCAGCTTCTTCAGTAAGCAGCCCTGTATGTACCGGTCATGTCCAGACAAGCAGGAGCACACAGCATCCTGTCACGATAATCATAGCACAGGACAGGAATTCCTTTGGAATTCACTGTGGCATCCACGGGGATGCAGAGCCCTCTGCAGGATGACGAGACAAATTGCTAAAAATGTTGATTATGGAGAGTGCAGGCACTCGGACAGTGATCGCCCACTAGGTCTTCTCCCAAACCTCTCAGTGACACATAAATCCACCATTTCAATAAAACCATGGCACACCTAAAGATCTGTTTCTAATTTAAAATATACTTCAATTAAAGACAGCATGACTATGTCTTAAAACTGAAGAAGCAAGAATATTTTGTGACTGTCCCAGTATACCTGCAGCACATCTAGGAAAAGACAGCTTTTTTCCTGAGTCCTGCAGAAAAATCATTAATTCCACAGTCCCAGTTCTTGAATCAGCCAGTCCTGCACGTAACTGATTCACACTATTTCTAATCTCGTTCTTTTGAGTTTAATTCAGAAATTCAAGACACAAAATACCAGCACTGTCATCATTCCTTTTATATTTTTTCCTTCCCATTCAATACATTCTGCACAACAACAATGGAACTGAAAGCAAAAGCCACAAAGGAACAAAGACAAGCACTACCAGCCACATATCAAGTAATACTTTCCAAGCTGGAAGGATCACCCAGAACCTCCTGAACAACCTTCACCACTCACACCTATGTGGGGACCCAGCACCCAAAATGCTGTTCGGTGCAAGTATTTTGCCAAGGCCTCTCCTTCCCCACAGCTGAAAACCGTCCCAGCTTTGGGGAAATGAATGAAATACCCAGCAAGGATTATTTCCTTGCACCTCTCAGCAACCCACCATAGTGCTGGCCCCTTCTTCATGTATTTCTCTATTCTGTATGAAGAAATAGCCACGTGTTTAGGTGACCTGAAGTTCTATTCCTTGTTTTTTGGCTACACCGAACCCTCCTGTTTTGAAAATGCATCAGACATCTGAACAAAACTCTTAAAAAATTAGAGACAGCCTGAGAATGACTATGCAATAGCAAACAGACATTCAGGAATAACTGAATTGAAAGCAAAGAAATTGCTTTCTTTGTAAAATTAACTACTTCCTTCCCTTTCAATTGACAAAACAAACAGATCACAGACCCAATTAATATTTAAATTAGTATGCTGCTTCCTTAAAATCAACTTGACACATCACTGAACACTTGCATTGAGCTGCTTCTCTGTCGTGCTAACATGTTAAAGTTGTTTACATCATTAATTTAAAAAGTTGTTATAAGGAATTAGCAACCTCAGCCCCGGGGGCTTTACACTCCTGCACTGATGTAAACGACTCCCTGAGGCAGATTAGATGTGAGAGTCAGACTCACTACTTTAAAACAGAAAACCTACCTCTCTGTGGTTTAATATTTTCAGTGCTTCCTTCCCTTGAGAATCCTTTGTACAACATCCAGACTGTCTTGCCTTAAGTTCTTGATTAATTGACTGCAGCTCTTTGACCATCAGGAGCAGGTCAGTAACCTAAATAACCAAAGGAAGAACAAGCAGAACTGGTACCATCCAAACTAGTAGGAAAACAAATGACAGATAAATCTCCAGCTAAATGCAAACTGCAGAGTTGGAAGCCTCGGTTTGTGCACCTGCTCCTGAGTTAATCTCCCTAGGTATGGAAACATGCTTCTGTATTTGTGAATTAGTGTTCAAGGTACCCTAATTTGTAACACTATAGCTCATGGTCAGTTATTAAGTTTAGGTAACAAGTTTCACAACTCAGTAGCACGAACAAACCTGAGGGAACCTCACACGAACAGCTGATTTGAGAAGAAACATTTAATGCAAGAAAAAACAGCATTACTGTAAAGTAGCAGCATTCAGGAACAAGCTGTTCTTGTATCTCCAACCCCCTTTAAAAGCCACTCTCATTCTGAGCAGTTTCACAGACTTAGAATCTGATTGGACAGTCGGGTTCAAAACTCTCACAGCCAAAAAGCCATGAACTCTATCAAGAAGGCAATGTTTGGAGAAAAAAGTTAAATCTTTTTATCAGATCAATTAATATACTTGGTAAACCAGGTCAGCTTTCAGTCACACAAACCCTTCTTCCAGTAAGAAATGATTTATAAATATCTTTTGCTAATGAGTATCTCTGAGCCTTCTGAAGCGAACACGCTCAGAGATAAAAGTGGTGAAACCCCAGAATGGCACTGGGACACAATCTGGGGTTTTTTTAGGGACACCTGTTCAGAGTAAGACAAACTTCCTTCCTTCAGATTACTCACCTCCAGAGTGTGAGCACCTGCCTACAATTCAGCTGTCCCTGAGAAACAGAAAAATATCACTTATGCTCACTCCCAACCAACCATATTCAAAAGTATTCCTTGTCATAAACTGGTGCATGGATCAGATGTCACTGCACGGGATCAGAAGAAAGAGAACAATTTTCTGAACCCCAATACTGATTTATTGTTTGGTCTGCACGTTTAATCTCTGTGAATTTCAGTCCTCTTCATGCAGAATAGAGAACTCACCTCAGGGTTATTTTATAACATGCCCTATTTACCAAAAGATTTGCAAATCCTGGGATGGTGTGTGCTATACAGAATACAGAATATAGACACCACCACTTCCATGATTAATAAAGCTGCATTGTTGGATGCTCAATGCAAACTCTTTCTTTGGAGTTGATGTAGATGAGATCTGAAATATGGTACCGAGTCAAAACCTTGAGTCCAGGTGTCCGATACCACAAAACCCTGGCTGCAAATCACTCAGCTTTCAGCTGATTCTGAAGCCCATGTGGTGTAACAAAGTCTAAATAGCTCACAAAAGGTGGGTCACAAACCACAGAGATGGGAGCTTCAAATCCTTTCAGAACCACACAACTGTACCTAAATAAATGTTTCTGTGAGAGATACAGAAACTATAAACAAAGCAGAATTAAGTCATTAGAAACAGTAAATAATAAAAAAGATCAATACCTTTTTTTTAAGTTCTTCTAGAGACAGATGGTCTATCTGAAGGCTTAAATGGTCTTGTTCTCCTAAACAGATACTCATATAAGATGTTTGATCTCCACAGAAAGATAGTGTTTCATCTGCCAAAATAGCCAAGGACAGACATTATTTCAGAAACTCCATTTGCAGGAAAACGCAGCACAAAATGCACAGGACTTTTTGAATCAGAACCTTCCAGTTAGTCTGTGGGAGGCCAGTTAGAATTTTTAATTCCCAAAATAAGTCTCCTGTTTAATTGAAAAAATTGTGTCCTCATATTTCTTTGTGCTTCTGACACACAGACATGCTGTATTTTCTGTGGTTATCAGCACGAGTTGTGAATGTAATTCTGAATTATAATTTGCATATTTAGCATTGCAATTAGAAATAACTTTTAGGAAGGATAAGTTAGGCATGAATAGTTACTCCATTTTAATTATAGTTTTATGAACATGAACTCAAGGTCTCAAGGTAAAAAGCCAGGTTAGACAAAGTTAATTTATTTTGCTTTTGGGTCAAAAGAATGCAGTAATTGGATTGAAAATAGTTACTTATTCACTGCCTCTATAACTGCAGGAGTTATTTATGTTTCAATAAACACCTGTTTATTTACAATATAAATGACAGTCAATTCTATAAATAAATATTATTAGATAGGGAGAAAGCGTAACTAAATTAGGACAAAGAAGAGACATCCAAATCCTACTCTCAGTTCTGACACTGATCCTGTGGCTGCTGCAAGAACCCCAGAGTCACAAATCATTACTAATTTTTCAGTCTTTATTCCTACCAGCCTCACCCTCAATACAACAGCTCCTGAGAACCCTGGAGTATCCGCAAGACACTCTGGCCCACCCTGGCTGTTGATAATCTCTGGGCTTTTGAGGTTGGAAACTCTGAAACAGCTGAAGTTTACCTTTTGTCACTTATCAGAGCTGTCAAGTGATGCTAAAACTGAAAATCTAAGTTGAAAGGGGAAGCGAACAGGCTTTACTGTTATTTATATATCCCCTATGGAATAAAACAGAAACATCTTGTACATATGCAGTAAACTATTTAATGATACCCACTTACATTATTCTTCTCTACATCTAAGAATATACTAAAAACACCTCCCAAGACATACAGCAAAAAAGCCAGAAGCTAAGCTATATTTAAAAGCTCTACTTTTTCTGAATTACTAAGTAACAAAACTTCTGGGTATTTTTTCTTCTCTGGTAATACTTCTGTTAGGAGGAGGTTACCAGTGCCTGAGCCACAAGCTCTTTGGGAACTAATTACATCCCATGGTCAGAAAATGATCCCATGGCCACTGGCTGATTCCAAGTCAGGAATCTCTGGCTTTTGTGGAAAACAGTAAATTCTGTGGGTACAAAGCTGCAGGCAGCATAAAATGATCCCTGCAGTAGAATTGCCACAGAATTTCTAACATTTGCTGCATGGAAAGAGAAGCTGTCCCTCTGTATGCACCCTGATTGCTCCAAGACATTCTGTTACAAATCCCCCAAATCATCTTCGGTATAAAAAGTCAAAAAGAAATCTTTTCACACCTTTTTGACTGTCAAATATTTTTTCTCCATGCCAGCAAACTGACTGTAATTAAAATTACTTTTCTTTCGTGAAGGAGGAGGGTTGGACTGGGCATGGATACAAACCTTGGTGGTTTTTCATGTCCTTAATCTGATCTTGTAAGATCTTCTGGAGATTCCTGTTACCTAAAACATCTTCTTCCAGTTGTTTTCTCAACATGAAAATGTTGTTCAGTTCTACTTGCAAGCTATTTATACTAGAAAAAAAAGGGGAAAAATAAGTCTTTGAGATTCAATTCAAAACATTTTGGTGTGCACTGGTGTTTTCTCCATCCATGCTTGCACCAAGAGCCCATTTTCCATTCCCCATGGCTGGGTTTCATCCCACAGTTCCATCATTTTGATGCATAAGCACAAACAAATCCCTACATAGAAAGAGGAGATTTAAATGTTTACATTACACAGCCTTCTCCTGCTCTTTTGGACTGTGCTGCCTAAGTCAGTTTCCCCATGACAGAACTCTTCTACCAACCTCTTTCTGGGCAGTTCTTTTTAGGGAAAATCTAAATTACTAACTTCTAAAAAGTATGCCAGAAAAATATCATTATCACATAATGCTGATGGCTTTGTGTATTCCATTATTATGTGGTGACCATGGAAACTTTGTTCTCTTGCCACAGAGCTACACTACATAATCTAATGCTGCATTTAGGAAAAGTATCAAAAAATCCTGTTTCATTGAAAATAGGACCCAGACACAACTGTTTTATTTCTTCATTTATCCACAGTCTGTACGTTCTAAATTGTCTCAATTACTGCAATGGGGCATAAATGTCCAAACTTTAAATTTATAATTTGTCAAGGTGATTTAATTTTTAAGCAAGTTTGCTACTGAAGCTCTTCAGCATCAGCTGCTCCTCAGCCCCCCAGTCAGATGCCCCTTGCTACATTTTCCCCACACCCTTCACCTACATAAAGAAGGCAGTCCTGATCAGTCTGTAAAAAGATTTAAGTGCTGAAAATAAACCAACCTGAAACTGTAATAAAATGAAATAAATTCGGTTTAATAAAAAACAAATAAAAAGGTGTTACTGAACTCTTTGTATTATTTATTTTCACATTTACTTCACTCAGTGTTTTAAGATAAATTAAGCTGCTGCAGAATTTCCAAGCCACTGCACTAAATGCCAGAGAATTCAGGGATCTTTAAAAAAATTTCAATCCATCTGATGGGAGACTGTACAGGAACACAGAGCACATCATATTTGCATGAAAATAACAGAGTACTGCAGATGCACATTAATTAAAAGGCTGCATGTATGAAAAACCTCTCAGTCTGTCTCCTGACAAGTGTGCTGTTGTCGGGGGTTCCTGCACAAGAAACTACTGCTTTAATCAATTCTTCCTCATACAAGAGCTTCTTTGAAGAGAGAGAGCTCTTAAAGGCTCAGCAAAATAATTAAGAGTAAAACCAAACCAATACATGACTAGAAGCCAGGTAAGCACATTCTCTCCTTTTCATGAGTTAAAGGTTTTATAAGAACAAGTACTGATTCCCCTCTTGGAGAGAGTGAAGGAATGTCTTGGTCCTGACATCCAGTAGCTCATTTTGAAAAATAACCACCCAGGTTGCTTAAAAGAAATAATGCCCAAAAGATGTCAGCAAGAAAACAGATGTTTGCCCAAAATCCATGTCACTGCTGACAGCAATTAAAGCCAGCTTCCTCATCTGTGTATCTGTAGGGCTTGTCTACTCATTCCCCAGAAGTTTGGGATTCAAGTCTTGATGAAGTTTACAGCACATTTCAGCCCCCAAAACTGTGAGATGGAGGAATAAGAGCAGCTGAAGCCCTAGCTCATTGTGCATCCTCTGCTATTGTGGCACAACAGGCACTGACTACTCCTTGCATTCCATAATTCCACATCAGAGAAGCAGGACTAATGATCCTGATCGATCCTAGAGAAGTTCATTGCAAAACCCCAATGATTATATCTGCAGTTCTAAGTTTCCTTATTTGAAAGGCATTCTAAGAAAAAACAGTTTCAGAGCCACACTGCTTTGCTGTCACTGCTATACAGAATGTGGACCCTCTCCTTGCCCACAGAGCAGGAGCTGGTGTCAGGTCACACTCTTCATATGAAATCAGAAATAATCTCCATAATCTGATTGCTATCATTATTTTGAATTAGTATTTTTTCTAGTAGCTAAAGCAGGTTCTGAGCTGTGGCCAAGCACAAGCTGGCATTGCTGCTAAGAGCTTAACTCACACACAGATTTCATCTACTCAAGTGCTACTTCTCTGTATGGTTTCTAAACTATAATGGTCTATAAACCAATTGCAAAATATAAATAAACATTCTCCCAAAGCTGACAGGTGTAAGCTATTGCTTTCAGGAGCTGGCTCTCAAATGTTAAATACTTCATTAAGAGATTTGCAATTGTAACAGTAAATTTTTAAAAAAAACTTTAAATTTCATTTGCTTACAGACTAAGAATTTTCTTGATTTTATCATAACATCTCCTCCTCAACTGCCAAGCATTAACAGGATACAGAGTAGGCTGCAGATTTCTTTCTAAACTGTTGTGTTTTTTGATTTTAAAAGGTTAAAAACCATTTGCTCCTGCCACCCTTTTCAATGCTTTACACTGAAAGTGTACTATGCAAACTTCAATTATTCTGTTTTGCTTAACCTTCTCCCAAATCTTGCATATTTATATTCTCATCAAAATTCTCACAGTATCACTTTTAAGATAAGCATTATCTGTATTTTAAGAGTAAATCATGGTAAATTGTCCAGTGCCCAAAAGTTCACTGCAATTTCATTTTACTCCTATATGCCAAAACACAAGACCTAAGTATGGAAAATCCAGCTGCTTACTTTGGTACCTAAATGGAAACAGGGCTCATTTGAGATTCCAATCTAAAAAGAAGTATCTTCAGAAACATTTAAGTAATTTAGATAATAGAAACGCACATAAATATTCCTCTTTGGAAACTACTACAGAGAGTTTATAAACAACTGGCCAGAACAAACTAATCTCCAGTAGCTACACATTTTTTTTACAATTTCTGACTTTTGCCCTTTGAGTTCAGATTATCCCCCAAAACAGAAGCACTTACCTATCTGACTCCTTGAAGGTCTTCACTAGTGTAGAATAAATATTCTGTTCTTTCCTTAAAGCAAGGATCAGCTTCTCATATTCAGCTTCTTTATTTTCCTAGTTTAAAAGAAGAACATATTGCGCTTACAATGTAATTTTTATGTTTCGTGTCTATGACCATGTGTGTACTTGTGTCCTGAAGCATTTGTGAAAGAAAGCTGAAATCCCAGTTTTCTGAACAGGATCACCAATGCCCAACATGGATCTGAGAACCTTCACTGTCCTTAAATCCAGCTGTTATTGAAGGAGGCAAAGACAGTTTCACTATGTACCTGTCATGAGTGAATCACACATCTGAACAGTGCTTCAGCATTTTTCTCACAGCCTCAGAAGTTTCCCCCAGCCCCAACTCAAGCATCCTCACTCCCAAAGTTCCAACAACCAGGAACAATCTGGCAGGCAGCTATTCCAGAGAAGGGGAAGGGAGGGAAGGGAGATCAGACAAAGCTCCAAGCACACATTTTAGAACAAGTCCTCTCTGTGTTCTGGAAAGAACGGCTTTTTTGGGGTGAAGGAGATACAGCAAATTCTGTTCCATCTCTGAACAAGAAGGATTATACTGAGCCCCAAATAAAGGATGAACATATCAGACACTCTGTAAGTCAGTTTGCTGCACGCTCATCTGGGTCACTACAAGCTGCTGCTTCACTTGTGTGAAAAAAAGAAAATGGGTTTATCTGCAGTCTTGCTCACAGAAAGGATGATATTATTATTATAAGAATAAACACAAACTCTTATGGCACATTCTTAGTAAGGATCCACTAAATTCTCCCGACTTTTTTCACTCCAAAACAACCAGACAGTCACTTTTTCAGCAGGAAGCAAAAAATGCAGCTATTTAAAGGAGTGTTTTCTTGCACTTACTATATAAGAGTATCTAAGATATCCGTCATCTCCAAAGAGAAAGTAACTGGAATATTATAGCAAATTTAGATGTATTAAAATCAGGCACAAATTCTGCCTCTGTTAAAGAATTTTTGGTTCTCTCAGGTTTTTTTTTTAACTGAAAACTGAAAGGAGGAACAAAAAAGGTGCCACACCTAAGGGGAATTTCAGCTAAGGGAACTCTTAAGAGATACTAAATCATTAGTGAACAGATCATTAACAAGGAAGAAACCCACACCCAGGAGTTTTAAGCAGCTGTTATTATTCCAACTGCAATTCCTAAGGAGGAAATTGCAACCAAAGAAAATTCAGCTACAATAGAATCTCGTTAATTCACACTAAAGATGCAAAGACTGTTAATTTGAACAGTGTTCTGCAAAGTAAACAGCACAAAAGCAAGGACAACCAGTGTTTACTTTTAATTATTTACACTCTTACTTCACAATATGCCAGTAAATATGTTAAATAATATTTTGCAAGTGTAATCAAGCTGTGATCAAATGACTCCAGTTAAGGTAACCTGCCTGGCAGGTCCTGCTGCAGCTTCTCCCACTGATACTCCAGAGTCTTTGAAGAAGTGACCTTGCCTTTGGACACGTGCCCCATGTTCAGCTGCCATCTAAAGGCTACTGTGTTCTAAGAGACATTTCCAGGTTCTAGTGCAATTTATACATTAAATACTATTCTGTATCAAAGTGCAAAATCCTGAGCTTCACATCAAATTTATTATCTAGATGAGCAGTGGAGGAGCTCCCAGCAAAGCTGCTGACTGAGCACAGAGAAACACAAAGGCAAACAGATGGAAGTGGGTGATCCAGAGGCCAGTAATAAAATAATCTCATGAAAAAAAATGTTAAAAAGTACATCTTGCAGCCTGAATTAAGGAGTCTTATCAATGTGCTGGAATCTCAGCCTTTCAAGAACAGTCACTAAACATAAAATACATAGGTTTTAATTTAAATTGGAAAAGTTTGATCACAAACACTGACCAATGACGTAGAAAGCAACAGGAAAAAATAAATCTTTTGACTTAATTTAGTTGTTTCACAGTCTGTTGAAAGTTCTAGTGAACTCCTCCATATGTCTGATACAAATCTTGCATTTATTACTGAAGACACTACAGAACTCGATCCTAATTAAAGCTCTTTCTGAAGCCCTGGCAGAGCAATGTCACTGCGCAGAGTTAGGGAGCACAAATGAGGGAAGGAATGTCACCCATGGCTTGGGGTCTATGGCTGCTGCATGAACAAAGCAATGCCACACACAAACCTTGTTCCACTTCCCTGTTCCTTTTAGGATTCACCTGCTGAGTTCTCCATTTGTACCAAAATCTCAGTAAGACCATGAAATCCTCCCAACTCTTTCTGCGTAACAGGAGACATGAGCTGTTTCTTAATTCCAAATGTCACAGACTGTACACAAAGTATTAAATTCTAAATTCAGCTACCTAGGTAAAGGTTAGCAAAATCACGAGGAAGTGTTCCTGATTTTTTCAGAGTCTTTCATGAATAATAAGGATGAGAAGATGCAGCATGAACATCCCTTTTTTTTGCACATTATTACTGTCATTTCTAAATAACGCGTAGGAGTGAATTATTTCAATCAACTCCCCAACGGTACACAAAACATAAGGCAGCTCTATAACTTAAATAGACTGTAATGCTGTGGGAGTTAATGAAACATTAAACCTCTTGACACATGGTGTGAGGGAAAATGTGTTAGAGGAGATAGCTGCAAGACATCCAGGACCATATTGCAGTGAAAGATTTATATTCCCATGAAAGGAGGCAATCTAATACGTTAAAGTCCATATTTAAGTCTGAAATACTATTGCTAAGCAGCAGTGGTGGAAAACGTAACTTATTTTCATTAAAGGTTCCTTAAATTGTAAGCAATGGAAGTAAAAGGTTTATGCCTCCACAATAAATAACTTATTGGCAAAGTCACAAGAATATCCAGTTGCCTCACTGAATGTTCTCGTGCTTCCAACAACCCTCAGGATCACTTCAAAATCTCTGAAGGTTAAAGGACAAATGACTGAGAGAAGGATATAACCTATACCTCCTCACTGATCCATCCACCATTCATCCATCACTAGAATTTGGTAATTTCTTCTAACTTCTAAATTATCTGTAAAACACATTTAACTCTGAGACTTCAGAGATACCAGAGTCAGAAGCTGCCAGACTCCCCTAATTATCAGAGCCAGTGCCCTTGCTCACTCTCTCTAGGCCATGACAGTGGCTCAAAAATCCAAACTCCAAAATTGGAACCTGTAATTTATCTTTCCTGGCCTGGCCAAGGCACCCAGAAGAGCTTTGGGTGTTGGTTGCTTTAAAATTTATCACTACATTAAAGTAAAGTAAAAAGATATGCTGAAAGAGAGAAAAGTTCTATATCTCTCAAATAAATTTCTTCAACTTTAAAGATCAGTGAGGCTGAAGAGCCCAGTTTCTGTCCCCTTTGGTGGGGAGGATCCAGCTGTGGGCTTGCTGAGAGTCGGTGCAGCACCGCAAAGCCATCCAAGAGTGCCAGGCAGCCAATGAGACCAGAGATCTGGAAAATCTGTGTCCAAAAAACTGGTGATTAATATGCCAAAGTGGGTCCTTACAGGAGATACTCGACACAGAGGTTGGGCTGAGAGGACAATGGGCTGTGATTAGCTATTGTTCAGTCACTGAGTGCACCAGCAGCAGAGAATGGGCTGTGATTAGAAGGTGGGTCTGGGGTGATTGCTTGCCTCTGCTCCTGCCTCTGGTTATCCACCTGAACGGAGCAAGGGGTACACAGGGAAGTCAGTGTTGGATTTCCATTAATTCCCTATGATTTTCCATCCTAGGTCCCTTTGTGACAGCATTTATGTGCATGCACTGCCGTTTGTTGTGCAGAGGTGGAATTTCTCCCCAGCCTTTCCCAGACTATTTTCTTTGTCTGCACATTCACATATACTGGGATAAAGCCTCATGCTACCCAGGCAAACAAGGCTGCAGCTCCTTTACCCTGAGCTTGTCACATAACCAGGACTCCACATGTTCTTGTCTCTCCCATGGTTAATTATAGCGCCCATCACACTCATCATCTCAGCACCAGACTGTTCAGAATGTGACCCATGACACTGAGCTTATGTTTCCTTTGCCATTGGCTCCCTTTATTTTGAACTTCCTTGAGAAAGTCTCCTTAATGACTGATATATTATTAAAGACATGAAAAAGCTTTCTCCACCATTACTGTATCTAATGACCAGTCTAATTATTTTTACTTTGCCTAATGCTTTTAGAAACCTTGACCCACCAGGCTGCAAACAACACAAAAACAAGACAAGAAATGTACCTTCAAAAGCAGCTTAATTGTTCAATAATCTGTACATCATGATGCACTGTGGAGTCAGGGAGTGATTCAAAAATTTCACAGTACCTGACTTCTTTTTGCTACAACAGAATGGAGGGTAAAGAGAGAAGGAACTACTTCTAGAACTAAAATTTTGAATTTTGACCTCTGACTTCAGGTCCAAAGTCTTTTCAATTCATGGCATCAAATAAAATAATGGGCATATATTGCTCACCCTTTTTTAATATACATATATATATATATTTCTGTACAAGTTCTTTGCTTTAAAGCAGTTTTCTTCTTGCCCTGGACATATTTTCACTCCTATCTGTATTTATCCTCACATTCCATTTGTCTCCTGTAGTCACCAGCTCTGTGCAATCTTTCCCCTTATCTATCCAAAGTACACAAATTCTTCTCTGCACCTCTCTGCAGAAATGCAGATATCCTCCCACTCAGTGAATTATGTCTGCCCTAACCACCAAAAAACCTCCACCTCTTTATAGCAGGCAAAACATCTTAAATGCTTTCTGAAAGTAGGGAGTTTAGTGATGCCATATAAATTCATCAGAGCACAACACACACTGAATTACAACATATAAAAAAGCTTTACAGCCAAAGTCAAAATTCTCTTCAATTTGAAGTCAAGTTACTAATCTGCAAATGATCAGTTATGCAAAACTCACCTCCAGCTCTCTGACTATCTTGATAATTGACTGTTGAGTCTGTGCAGCACACTTCTCCTTTACTAAGCCCTCATTTTTCAGTTCAAGTTCTTCATTAGCTCTTAGAAGGTTCTTGCACTTATTCTGGAGCTCCTGCAGTTCTGCATCCTTTTCTTTAACTGTTCCATCAAGTCTCTAACAAAAGAAAACAGATAGTTTTACAAAATCTACTCTACTTTTAAACTGCAAACAAAACCTAACAAAATTCAGGAGAATATCCAAGGATGACCTGGAACAGGTTATTTACGCACATTGCAAAAAGAGCTCAATTTAAGATACCAGAAGCAAACCCGAAAGATACACAGAAGCCTTCCCCACCTATGCAATCTTTTCAGTATTAAAAAATGAAGTCAAGGCATGCACCTTTGTCTCCAGGTACAGAGCAACCTCAACTCCAACTCTCTGCACTGCTGGCTGAATACCATCACTACTTTTTTTACTCTGTATTAAAACTGAGCAGGGGTCTGTTACCATTCAGGCAGGAACCTTCTCACACAGGTCACTAAGGGGTCCCAGAAAAGAAGATAAAATATTTCAGTATCTATACCTATTCCTCAACTTTCACTTTCTGCACGATAAACTGAAAATCATGAGCACTTCAGCTTTTACAACAGTGACAATCCTACGTAAGTATTAGTAAAGCTTTCTTCCCCCTCTGTCCACACGCTTCACAAAACCCTAACAAGAAATCCTGTTGTATGCCACACACTCTGTAATTATAGGTCTGTTCTGCAAATACAGTATTATGAGAAGTGAAGGATTATCATCAAAATCAACAATAACTCCAAATACAAACATGACTTTGTAATAATTCCCCATACAAAAATCAAATGATAACTTTCCATTTTTCATTTCAAATTAAGTCTACCTACCTCAAGCAGGAGATCCTTGTGATTGACACTGTCTGTCAGCTGCCTTATAACAAGTTCTTGGCTCTGCAGCTTCTGATTGCTTTCACTCAAAAGAATATTGTAATGGTGTTCAACTGCTTTTTCTTTCTCAGTCATTTCACCATGTAATTTCTCTAGCTGATTTCTAAGGTCCTACAAAGAAAAAAGAAACTGAATATGCAGCACATCAACTTTAAAGAAAGTTTAAGACTAACAACCCACACTATCACTGAAGAATGTACTGAAGCCACTTTCTCTTGGCATCAATGAATAGAATTAGAGAAAGAACAACTTTCAGATAAGATGTCAGTATTTTCTTCCAAAAATCTAGGTTGTTGTTTAAATGCTTTTCATACAGAATGGCTGGACTCCAAGGCTCTTGGGAATATCATGCACATAGATGCTTAGTCAGAATGAACATTCACTTCTGAGTCAATTTACTTCCTGGCTAGAAATACGAGAAAATTGCTTACGGGTGATTCAGTTTGTCATTTGCCTTTTTTTCCTCATCACACCATGAAAACTGTTGCACTAACTCTGTATCACTGGTTACTTTGGCATCAAAAAAAGGTCAGAAACGGTAAAACTTTTTTCTTTTGACAAGAACACAAACTTCAAATGACCAATCAGGTCAGCCTCATGATCAGAAGGGATGAAGAGAATTTGATCTTGATTCTGACTCTGTTAATTACTTCCTGCAGCTCTAAGATTAGCTGCATTACCTCCACATCTTAGTTTCCCATCAGAGAAATGTGTGCTCCTTGTCCATTGTGCTCCTAAACCACAGGAACAATCTCTTTCAACAGCTTCTACACAGCAGCAAGTACAAAGAGCTCTGAGATCTATTAGGACCAACACAGAATGCTGCAACGAAGAGCAGCAGCTCCTGGGCTGCACCACAATCACAGCTCTCCTCTGCAACCGTACAGATCCTGTCCCACATCTGAAAATCCACCTCTGGAAACACAGCTCTCTCTGGGGTTTCAAAGTATGGCCACCTGACAAAGCCTTAGGTTCCAAGAAGTAACATCAAAAAATTCCTATTCCTTACATTCTGCCATGAACCAGGACAATCACTACATCTATGTGAATATATGAGATTATTAGCATGGAATTTAGTCAGCTCACAGTTAGAGTGGAAAATATTTAAGAGCACAGAGCAGTAGAAAAATTTCCAACATGGCTTCTCTGTTCTTCCACCTTCTCTCCCACCACCACTATTCTGTGTCACTTCCAACATTTTTGCTGGTTTGTTGCGAAGTTTCAACACTGTCAGTTGAAGGAGGCAAAGCTTGCATAGACACGCAGCTTCATTTTATAAACTTTTCCTCTGCATCTACTGCACAGATTGTGTGGAAAAAAGAGAGGTAGAAACTTGTAACACAGGAGCTGTTGCCTAAAATTAAACAATTAAAACTTACAGGAAACTTTATACTATCTAAACTTCTGTTCAGACCCAAAGAACCAGGTAACACAGTCTACATCTTCAAATAAACGTTTTCTATTTATTCCCCAAAAGGGTCCATTTGTGAAGTAGCATAAGCCCTTTAAATAGTTTGCACATATGGTAGTCACCTGTAAATTTTACTTTTGCCTCCACTGGGATTTAAAATTTAATATTTTAAATTTTATATATATATATAAATTTTAAATATTCCAAGTCCAAAGAAATAGCACTAGTGATATTTTAATTGAAGTCTCTTTACAAACTGTTTTATGTCCCTTTCTTGACTTAATTACCTTGCTTCATACAGGTTCACATCAAATCCTTAACATCACTTTATTACTTCAGTGTTTTATTTGCTTATTTTGCACATTAAATGCAAAATATCATTTACAAAGCCTTTTGGTTTACTTTCTTCATTTTAGCTTCATCCCCAGGATTCAGCTAAGAAACGCCTAACAGCTCCCCAAACCCCCTCAAATGTTATTCAAAGAATGATTACACCCAGACCTTCAGTTCTGCAAACTAATTTTTTTCAGGAGCAAAAGAACTAAGAAAACTGAAGAACAGCAGAATCAGGTCCTAGTTTTGTCTAGATACCCAAACTCTCCAATATGTTCCTGTTTTTCCCTAACTGCTGCCTGTAAAGACAAACTGCAGTGGGAAGTAGTGCAAGGTCTGATAATTGCAAAGGCTTTTGGCTCCAAGTTATGGAGCTCTTCAAGTGGGTCACATTAAGTCTATTCCCACACAGCACTGGAACTGGAAGCAAACGATCAACAGCAGTGTTATCACATTCCCTGCACTGCAGAGGTCACTCCTTGGCTTTTTTAAATGTTACTTTTATACTATTACATTACTGAATGGCTTTAACTGACACATTACCTGTAACTAAACTTCAGAGGACTTTTCATCTGTCCTGTAACTTCAAGTGACCAACACTGTGACTCCTCTTAATGAAAACCATAAGCAGCTTGAAGATGACAGACATGCAGAGTTAGAAAGACACTGCTGCAACAACTGTCCTCCACCCATTATCTCATCTCAGTCCTCTTAGTGCCCAGCACTTGTCAGGTGCAGAAACCAGGTTTCACCCTTTAAAGCAGCAAAACTGTGTAATCACCAGGTTTATGGAAAGAGCTGGACTGACAAGGGATGCAGTTGTGGAAAAAGTAAAACAGCCTGTGTGAGATTTGCAATTTGCACATAACTTTGCCTCTACTATTTCTGCCCCCTTAACTCCCTAAATCCTTCCCGAAGAAAGCTAGAGGTGAGACTGAAAATTACCTTCTTTGTATGAGCTGGAATTCTGTAACACACCAAACTATCCATCACTGTAGCAGGTTGCTTGAACTCATTGACCACTCGAATTGTCTAGCAGAAAATCTATTGGTTTCTATACATTGACTTGCAAGGATAATATAGTACCTACAGCTCTCAGAGCATAAACTTTGCAATTCCCTCTGCCAGCCTTTTCCCCAAGAGACTTTCCTATGATTAATGATAGCTGAACTAAGAAAAATGAATGTGAAACACTGTAATATAGAAGACTGGAGCAGATGCTCCCCCCTCCTTGTCAGATGAAAACCAGTTTGGTGAATAATTAAGTTGTGAAGCTCCAAAACCTCCCCTTCAGGCTAAACTACAGGTAGGAAGACTAAATAATAAATTCTGCCTAATGAGTTATTCTGTATTTCCCCAACCAACTGATCAAATATGAATATCTAGTAAATACACTCTAATTGTCTACATTTAGGCCTGGAGAGAGAATGGATATGTGAAGTGTTTAATCATGTAAATTTGAACAAACTTCTCAAGGAAGAAGCACTCCATTCCTGTTACAGGCATAGTAACATGGTAGCCATGAACAATGTCAAGGATGAGATGTTTGTTCCTCACCAATAGTGTGCAAAAATAAAAGTCCAAAGCTTCTTGTTTCAAAGAGCTTTAAGTGATGTTTAACAGCATCTTGCCAGTGATGCCTGAAGTGATACTTAACAACAGCTTTTGGAAAGTACAGAACTGAAAGAGCTTTTAAAAGATCTTTCAGTTACCTTTTAAAGTTGCCCACCCTGAGGCAGGAACATGGTTCAAGAACATCTAAACCCATTAATCCAGGAAACTCCTAATACTGGACAAAGCCTCTGATCTGGATGATCAGCTCACATGTAACAGTCTTATTTGATTTAGGTTCACCTTCTTCCCTTCCAGGACAGTAATGCCCAATTCATGTCCAGATAAACTGGGTTTACAGCAGGCCAGAAATACATTTTAGGGGGGTTGTTTGTTGGGGTGTTTGGGGTTTTTTTAATGAGTACGTGCAAAAATTAGCATTACCCCAATTACAGTATATGGAAAGTCACTGCAAATTTCCCTGTGAGTGAGTGAAGAGCTAGGACAGCAGTTCATTACAGATACTGAGGGCATTTTCTACAGTTTATGCACTTTTTTGCTAACTTCATTCTAACAAAATAGAAACACTGATAAATAGGCATCTTGGAGCATAAATAGAACTGAGTTTTTAAGGCTGTCTCATAAAAAGCTTGCACCAGGTCACCGAAGCAGTTTCCTATTTTGTTTCCTATTTGCTCTTTGTCAAAGAACAAAATCTTACAGCATGTTTTTTAACTCCCACATATCCACTACTTAATGGGCAACACTTCACAGGCAATGTGATTCTATCCAATGTACCTGCAGCTCTGAAATTGAAGCAGCTGTTCTGCAAGAAGTAGGAAATAGGTTAGGGATGCAATTTTTGTAAGACTGCTCATCTTTTGGCAGGAATGCTTTTCTCCAAGGAGCTCATCATTTACATGAAAAATTTGGACATAATGGAGTCAAATAGGGCTTCTGTAATCCAGGTAACATCGAATCCCCTGGCAACTCCCCACTCATTCCTATTATTCCTATCTTTCCTGTACAGTTATATTCTAGCTGCCCTGAAAGATGAAAAAAAATCTGAATAGAGAAGACAGTTAAATATAAAATACTTCAAATCAATGTTCTTTGTGGCTGTTTTACTGACAGGAGCAATCTGTTCTCACTCTCCTTAACCTCAGTGCCCTGAAGAAATCTCAAAGCACACCAAAGACAGAGATTTTGTGACTGCAGCCAAACCACAGTTGACAATCAAACAAAAACGTGTTAAATTGGGAGTATGAAGGGTAGAGAAACTTAATTTGTTTGTAGGTAAAGAGACCCCTCTGCTGGTTTTAAGGAATAGTGCAGGAGCAGCAATTGCCACATCTCCCTGCTTTATTAAGGTCCTTATTTAATAATGGAACCAAAACATCTAGTGAATAAAGACAGGCTCATTAAATCTTTTATGTAATTTAATATAGCAGGAGACTAATCCCTAACTGAGGAGGATCAGACTCTGGATGCAAGCAGGACTCTGCTCATTATGCAAATGCTACCCTCGTGGAAGCAACAGTGGGAAGACTTTAGCAAAACCCACATGAAAAAGCATTCAGGTGAAAAGTGTTTTGTGTCAAAGCCTCAGCAGAAGGTGCATCCTTTTTTCAAAGGAAGAAAAGGAGAAACCTAATCATTCACTTTGTTGCATCAGCTGTGAGTGCTGGGAGCAGGAGAGCTTATCTGAATACCCACAGCAAGGTAAAAACTCTCAACAGAATATGAAGCAGCAAAATTAATGAACAGCATCTAATTTTTTATGTTAAACTGTGATCAATTAATCCTGTGCTTTGGGTCTTTAACAAGCAGAAGCTATTTAATATACAGCCTTTACAGCGACCCTGCTAGGAGAGCAGAGAGCAGGCTGAGGTTCGGCTCCAGGTCACAATTAGAAGAGGGTTTAAGTAGTGAAATTTAAGATAATCTACAGACATGCAACAAGACAAATATGGCAGAAATGTAAACATACATCATCATGCATGTTCAGATTCTCCCATCAGAAAAACTGGAATCAACAGTAACCATTTACCACTTTTAAAGGTTAATGGTTTTTTTCCTAGGACCTAACTATCAAAATTATATTTAAAATATTATTCTGTGCAGATTATGTGCCAGAATTTTCCTCAGTCTTCATGCACAGCGTTAGGCAGTGTCAGGTATTTTCTTCCCAAAAGTTATTTAAATTAAAAACCTAATTTTGTTAGAAAAGGACCTGCTAAAGCACTGAATTATTTCTAGACTTTACGAAATGAAGCAAAAACGTGATAATAACATTAATGGTTTTGTCACTTCTGCTCTTCTGTAGTTGTGCTTCATCCAGCTCCTTCTCCATTTTCTCTCTTTCCAAATTCAGATCACTCAACTCTTGACCAGTGACTTTAATTATCCTTTGTAGCCTGCGATTCTCAGCGTCCTTTGTGAGGTTCTCTGAGCGCAGCTCTGCCAGCAGGGTCTCCTTTTCCATCAGCAGAGCTTGATAATCTGCAGCACCCTGAAACACAAAAGAGCATTCAGGCTCCAGAAGGGGGTTTTGCAGAGCCTGGGAGTCTTTACTCCCACTGCATCCAAACCCACAACCCTGCCCCTCTTCCCAGTCTTTCAGAATTGGGGTTGCAAAGAAACAGTGAAATGACAAAACAAGGAAAGTGTAACAACAAAAATTTCCTCTACTGATGTGACAAAACTTTCCATGACATCGAGTGCAGGCTAAGGAAGTCTGAGGTAACAAGGAATGAGAGAAAGCTTGATGTGCAAAGGAGTCCACCATGCAAACAAGGTCATGGCAATATTATTGATTCACAAAGCTTTAATTACATAAAACTCTACTTTTGGAGTAGAATCCAGTTTCAGTCTGGACTGGGGCAGAAAGTTACTGACTCTTCCATGGAATCACAGAATTAAGGTTGGAAAAGACCTTTAAGATCGAGTCCAGCTGCCAACCCAGCACCACCATGGTGTTCACCATCAACCTATGTCCTCAAGTGCTACAGCCACACATTTTTGGAACATTTGCAAGGATGGTGACTCCACCCCTGCCGTTGGCATAAGCCTATTTTGTGTTCTTCCCCACCACACACTGCTACAACTGGCCCTGGAGCTCACAGCAGAGGTGACAGGAGCAGTGGGCTCTGCAGCACAATTTACTCACAGAGAGCTGCCTTCAACTCAAGGTTGTAGCTAAGGAGCAGAGAACTGAGGAGAAGGACTTGCTCTGCAGTGTGGATTCTGTGGACAGGAGGGATCAGGTGCACACTTTTTAAACTTAGAATTTTTTAAAAATCACCAAGGTCTCAAAAATCATGAAGTCCCTTTTCTCCTTCACACACACAAAAAAAGCATTACTAAATCCCAATTTCACAAATAACATTCCACTATTTTATAAATACCGGTTTCACATTTATTATATAAATAAATCCAAGCAGGTGTCTCACACCCAGTTCAACTCTGCTAACAGGAAGCCTGTGCTGGCACCATACTGTGGGGAAAAAAAAAAACAAAACAGGTCCAGAAAAAAAAAGCTCAAGATAATCTCAGCTTCCCAATAATTTGTGTCTTTATTTTTAACTTATTTTGATATTACATGTTTCTCCCTTAAAGATTCTCAGTTGGTTTAGATTTAAAAAAACCCCACAAAACAAGGAGGAGAAACAAGGTAAGTTATCTGACATTTTAAGATTCTATTGTTCAAATAATTTGATTTGGGAAATTTTTTTCAAAGTAAGAAAAATTAAAACAACATTTTAAACTAATTTCCATTCCTCTGCTTTCAAAGATAGCAAGCGCTGCCTGCTGTGTGGAATTACAGAGAAGGGAGGAGCAGGAATGAGGAAAATCACAACAAATTGCTTGTTCTTACCTTGAATTTTTGGACGTGTGCCTTGTGAGTTGCCTCTCTTGCCTTAGCCAATGAAGCGTTTAACTCCTCAATTTCAGAACCCAGCTCCTCATTCTTTAAATAAAGTAAAATGAATACTGTGTAAGAAGAGTTATTTCCAAGGGATAGCAACGCAGTCATTTCTATCCCATCTTGTTATCCATTCATCCAACTACATAAAACACTTTCAAGAACACCAAATGCATCATAGTAAATCTTATCTAAAGAAATTCTTGCTCTTATACACTCACTAGACTGCCTATCACTCAAGTGAAGTATTTCCCACTCTTCCACACAATCTGAATTTCAGCTGACGTTGACCTCTCTTATTTTAGCTGCCTTTGACAGCTCCACTTACTCAACAACATAAAATACCCCTCATATCTTCTAAGAGGTGCTCAGAGCTGATAAAAATCAGTATGCAACTGAAAACATTTTTCTTTAAAGTTCTTAAGGGAGGAAGATACTTAACTGATACTTTCTCCTCTCTTCTCCAGTCCAAGAGCCCAAACTGCAGACAACTAGAACTGCTTAGAGAGATGACAGCAGTGACAGGGATCCACTAGAAGCCTTCTCATGGTTACAGTGAGATCAGATCCTGCCACACACACAACACCCGCCCCGCCAGCAGTACTTCAATAAACCAGCAATATCACAATCACCCTACCTCTTTTTCCTTTGCTTTTAAGGCAACAGCCAGTCCTTGGATAGTTTTATCCCTTTTCAAACCATTCTTCATTTCAACAGCAAGCTCATTTTCTCTCTCTTGTAGCTCTTCTTGGAGTGACTAAATTAGATTATGTGAAAGCTGCATTAACTTCCCACTAAGAGATACTGTAACTGCACATTAATAAGTACATTCCCTCAGAGTTCTTGGAGCTTATTACTCAGACTACCAATATAAAATACAGTCCCCAAAATGAGAGGCAGCATCTTAAAGATGTGCCTGGAATACTGTATAAGAAGGGAGCAGGACACGAGCATCACCTTCAATATTTGATGAGTCTGTCTATCAGCTTTACTGAAAATTGCTTCAAAAACAGGAGAGGTCTTCCTGTCATCCCATATAAAAGAGAATGTAACAGAGGACCTGCTCTGCTGCTCTTGGAGTCAAGGCCTCCTGTACCTATGAAAGGATAACAGAGGGAGCCCAACACACACTGTAAGGGGACAAGGAAACAGGAGCAAAACTGGAACTTACCTGAATTTTTTTTTCAAAGGAATTTCTCTCATTTTTAAGCTCCATTCTAAGAGCCTATAAGAACAAAACAGTTGTTATGGTCACTTTAATTCATTCTCAACACAAATACAACTCATTAAGCATTAAAGTGAAGCAAAATGAGCTTAAAAACCCTGGGCATGAAATAAGCCAGTCCAAACTAAGAAGAAAAAAAAAGAAAATAAAACCCCACAAAACATGTTCTTCAATGAGACAGAACAACTGCACTTGCTGAGTTAATAGAGGTGCATTTTTATGTGACATTTATCTTTGTCAGCAAGATGCTTTTATCAAGAGAGATTTTAATTAGCACTTTTCCCTGGGGAGGTTACAGAATTATTTGTTTTAAAAAAGTAATCATACATAAAACCAGAGTTGTGCAAACGTATTCATCAGATTTTTTTCTCCAATACTGCACCCCAAATGATCATATGTACTCTATTCACCTCCTGTGAAATGATTAAAGATGACACTGTTTTCACCTTGACACACAAATACTCTTGTGAAACCAGGGTGGTTTTTCCTGGCACAGATTGATTTAATTGCAAGACCACCCAGAACCGAAAACTTTTAATACCTGTAATCAATTCAATCATAAAAGATTCCTGACATAGACAAAAAAAGCATGTAGGTACTGAGCTGAGCAGAATTAAGTTCCAAAACAAAAGGGAAGAAAAATTCTCAGATGCGTGACAGCCTCCATAATTAAGTTCCTTAATTCTGCCAGCTTTAATTTCTTCTTTGAATAACCAATAGGAAAAAAAGACAACAAGCCTCAGGACCTGCTTCTACATTCCAGCTTTCAGGATCTCTGTCTTCCTATTTAGGAGCCAAGTGAAATAAAAGACTGATTCTTGCACCTTTTGTAAGCTACGGGGTAAACTCGCTTTTTTTTTTCCATGAGATTTTTTTATGCCTACCTCCCTTACCACAGCTTTTTTCCCAGACCATAACAGCAGAGACACTTCCCAAGAACAAACTCTCAAGTCACATTCTTAGCTTTTACAGCAGTTATGTCATCCAGTGAGGGATCTATTAATATCCAGGATTTCTCTAATATATACTTCTGTAAAGCAATTGCACAGTATCTATTACACAGGCATAAAGTTGGTGGGAAACAAAACCTCTCACTGAATGAATGGATAAATAAGGATGAATATTGCCAACCAAGCCACAGCATAATCCATGAATGGTAAGGAACTGGAAAATGGAGGAAATAATATTTTAAAAAATTGGCTGGTGTCACTCACATAGTGTCATGCACAAAACCTTTAAAATCCTACCCCCCATGAGATTTATAACATATAATTGGTCAGACAGTTTCCTCACCTCTATCTCACTATCCTTTTCAAGCCTCAAAGCAATGGTAAGTTCTCTGATTTTTTCTGCTGGCAAGTTCCCATCAGAAGATCCACTCTGAGACTTTTCCTGTTCAAGGTGCTGAATTAGAGATTCTTCACTTTTCAGTGACAGATTCAGTTGCTCTGTAAGTCTAAAATTAGATTTAAATATTAGTCTTGCACCATCTACCACCAATTCTCCAGTCATTGCAGTAAATCTTGCAGACAACTCCCCTAAGTGAAAACTCGAGACTTGTAGAACTTAAGGGAAGACTTTCATAACCCTGGAAAACCTGAAAAAGTGCTGTAACTTTAACACAAGCCAACAGGGTTGAGCTATCTGCAAAGTGCTCATTCTTATTTTCCTCCAATACCACTTCAAATATCAACAGTTAAGTTTCAATATTTTACATTGTCCTTTACAGCACACACAAAAACCTTATTAATCTCTTTCCTTTCTTAGCTCACACACCACATCCTTACGTGCCTTCACCAAGTGTCCATCGAGTACTCAGTTTCATCTAAATTTGTATCTAAGCTGGTTCTCATTTCACGTAAACAAAACAAAACAAAAACACACTAAAACCAAGAAGTCAGGTCAGTGCTGTTGTCTTTTGTCAATACGCATCTTCATATTTCCAGTATCCCAAGAACAATAACAATGTTTTCTGACAGACCTGAGTGTTACACATGAAAACTTTGCAGCATAAGATGCCATCCCTGATTCCTCATGTTTTATAACCTGGATTGTAAAAGTATTTCTAATAGTGTTTCTCTTCCCATTAAGTTTACCTGCCTGACCTGTGAGCTTATGTTTCACACATCCTGACCCTTTTAGGCTTTCACAGAACTTTTAAAGATTACTTTGCTACACAAAGCACTAAACTGGTTGCTGTGTTGCCATTCACTCCATAGATGGCCTGAAACTATCCTGTACCCAAGGGTAAGACCAAACTAATCACACCCAAACCCATGCTGACTCTTCACACTTGAACCATAAAGAATTCCAGCAGTTAGAAACATTACTGTCAACAGTTCTGACCTGTCTTTCTCAGCTTCTGTAACCTTGTCCACATCCTTGGCCAGGGCATTCATAATTGAAGCAAGTTTCTGCTCAGCAGCAATTCTCAGAGCTTTCTCCTTCTCTGTCATTGCAAGGGCTTTCTCCACCTCTTCTCGGGCAGCTTTAAGACTCTGAAATTAAAACACACAATCCTGATGCCTAGAAGAACTAAATGCTCATTAATTTTTTCACACACTGAAGTTTCTTCTACCCAACATATGTCAGAATGTTTAATTTAGGAACTTTTACCAAGTATTTCAAGCTATTTGTAAATGCTTCTGAACTCTGTGTCTGCATTTTCAAGGTTAATCCACTTTCTGTGGTACAGAAAGAAGGGAAATTTGTTGCAAAGAAATAAAAAATAAATACCCTAACTGATAACAGAACTGAAAACAAAAGTACCCCTATGCTATGATTTTAGATTTAGCAATTATAACATGGTTTTGTCCCACTGTCCTCCCACTATCATAATAAATAGCTACACTTAAAGAGGTTAAAGAAGGGCTTTTTTGTTCAATAAAATTAATATTCTCAAGCTCACTGTAGCTAATTGGAACTCTTTCCAACATAATTTATAATATTATGCAAGAATTGATAAAGTATGAACCAGACATTTTTCTCTTGGACAGCAAAAGAAATGGAGATAACAACCAGAGATTTCACTCAACTTCCTCTGGGTGACCCAACTCACAGAAATGGAGAATGCCAAAAAAAAGGACACTTGCCTTATACTACATCAAATTTGATTCAGATCTTCATTTTTACATTGTAAGCGTCCCTGCTGTGCTCACCCAATTTAGCTTCCTATGAAATAAAAGCCTCCTTGTAGCCTAACAAGTCATTCCCCTCTCGCCTTCACATCTAAACTAAAAAGCACCTCTGTGGGGGAGGGAGAGGAAAAGCTCCTTCACCAGTGAACTTTCCCACTCAACCCCTCTCCTGAAAAGCTGTTTTTGCCAACATTCACCTGTCAGTCAAGAACTCTGAAGGAAATTAATCTTTGTTAGCACTCCCTGGATCTGTATAATTACATGGTGCTGTGTAAACCTGTGACTAAAACCGCACTGCAGTGTTTGAATTCGTAAGCAGAATGCAATTAAGGTCAGAGGCCAACACCATCTTTGGGCTACGGAACATACTCTATCTCCATGAGATCAGAAAATCTGCTCTTCAACCTATCAGATCTGGGAAACACCAGCCTGATTGACTGATTTGGGACAGAGAAAGCAATTTAAGAACTTCTCTACCAATTCACCAGCACAAAGACTGCTTTCAGAAATCCAAGTTCCACTAAAATGAATAAGAGGCCATGGAAATTGCCCTTTCTTCCTCCCTCAAGGAGCTCACTTTAAATGGACTTCAATCATCCTTGTGGGTCCCTTCCTTTTACACTACAATTTCCCTGAAAAGTAACCAGAAATGGCTCAACAATAAATACAGGAATAAACTTTCTCAAGCACAGATAGCAAGGAATAAAAAAAGACATTATGGAAATATAGGCTGACCACAGTATCAAATCTCAGATAACAGTACAAAGACAGCAGTGATTTCTTATTATTCCTTCAGCTGTGGTCACTCACCTCTTCCAGAAGGTTTATTCTGCCAGTCAGCATTTCCTCCGTATCTTGCATCTTCTTCTGTGCCTCTTTCCCATGCTGCACTTCAGCATCACCACCCTGGGCCAAGCTTTCAACTGCCTTACTGAAAGATAATAACACAGACATAACTCCCAGTGCATATCAACATGGAAAACATTGCAGGTGCCAGTGGCTGATGGATTATGCTCAAGCATCTTCCACCTCCTCTGTACCTGCTTATCACTTTAAGGTTAAATACAAACATCTACAGACTGTAGCACATACAGCAATTTGGATGATGCCCGTGAGTTCCACATACAAGCCTTGGCACAGTGGATAAAGAAGCATTTCATATGTATGATGAAAAAGTGAAATATTTCCTTTATATATCTAAAGCTTCCAAATACACTATAAAGCCTTCAGCAGAGCTGTGTTTTCTACAAGAAACAGCACTGGAATAAATGAAGACATGGAGCTGCTGAGATCTCTACATTTGCCTTCTCAGTATTTGTTAACACCTTGTAAGAAAACAACAGGTAGTGTTTCCTTACTCAACACCAGATGACCACTTCTTCATGACTGCCACCTAAATTTTGCTTTCTAGTATGACCTTGTGCAAGGTTCCCTTCAAAGCACAGCAATACCCTTCGAGCAACCTGGAGAGATCACACAAAATTCATCCGGTCCTCAGGAAAACAAAAAAAAATTCCATTGGAAATGAGGCCCATAGGGCAATCAACAACTGCCAGCCTGGATTAGTTTTGAACCAGACATTTCTAGATAAGTGCCCTTTAGATCTTCCAATTCCTAAAGCATTAAGAAAAAAACACATAGAAACAAATCCTAAGTAATGGACATCAAGAAATAAACTGGTGCTTACTAGGCCTTGACGAGTAGCTTCTCCCTCTCCTGCAGTTCACGCTTCAGACTTTCTATCTCAACTTTCAGCTCAATGTTCTGTGACAAAAGAATGAAAATGTCTGGAGAGAACTGCAAGATCAGCCAGCCCAAAAGTTATTGGCAATGTGTAAATAACGTTTTGCTTGGACCAGAAAATAAAAAGCATCATTGGGCTAAGAATAGACATTTAGCTGTTAAAAGACATATTTTACAAGGTTCAAGCCTTCCAGAAATATCAAAAGCACTAAAGATCATTGCACTCAAGCAATACAAATCCCGTACACACTCTCTTAACTGCTCTAATGGGGAGTACTGCACTTCAGTTTGAGAATTTCTAGGGTTTCCAAGCATATTTTTTCTTTAAACCACAAGATATTTTATTTTCTTTTCAAAATCTGATTTTATCAACAGTAATTTTAGAATTATTTTGTTATAGCCTGAGAAAACCTCTCATGATGTAATTGTACAAAGAACTCCTTGGCTCAGAAGCTGACAAACACCATTTCAACACATCAGCAATTACAAAAAAATCACCAGTGGAGAAGACCAGGCAGCAATATTCAGATGAAACTGTGATCTACCCAAACATCAATTTATGTTCTTAACTACTGAAACATGCATCAAGAGAGACTCAAGTTTCCATCTCATCATGGAAAAGAGACCTGAGGAAAGCAACTGTTTAGGTCACTTTAATTTCATTATTACTGAAAAAAATAAGGTCAGAATAAAATAATCACACCAAAATTTCCAACAACAAAAAAAGCCTTAGAAGTCAAGTGAAATAGGCAACCTCCCCACAAAACAAACTCTTCAAAAAGAGACACAGTTCCAGGAAATTATTCTAAATGCCTACGATTTTGTAGATTTCTTCAGTGGGACCATCAAACTTCTGCTGCATTCGCTCCTCCAGAAAATAAATACGAAGTTTCAGGTTAAAGTTTTCTTTCTTCAGATCAGTGATTTGCTGAGAAAAAAGAAAGAAAATGAGAAAACTATACCATGTGTTTCAAATTAAGTAAAATGAAAACCACTCTACTTTGGTTTTTATCTTGGTTTGAAAGACAGGTGTGTGCCAAGGAAGATGGGAACCTCCCTTGAAATGGAAAATATGACCCCCTTCCCTCCAAATTACCATAACTTTGAAATTACAGGGCTTTCAGGCAAAGATATGGGAAAAGGAATAACAGTTCTTTACTAATATAAAACAAGACAAGCAAACAACAACAGTGGCGGCAACAACAAACAGAACCAGAACCCAGTGCCAGCCTCTCTGGGCCGCAGGCACTTTCCCCTTCGGTGCAGTTCCGGTCACGGCCGGCAGGGGCGCTGGTGGCTCCCGGCCGGGCAGGGCGGGGGCGATGATTCCCCCGCTCCCGCAGGGGGCGCTGTGGCGCGAGCTCGGCCGCATCTCCGCCATGTTAATGAAGGCGCGCCGGCGGGAGAGATAGAAAAGGGGTTTCCTTTACAAACCCCCCGGGGCAGCCGGTCCCGGTGCCCCTCCGGATGGCGAAATGGACCGCAGCAG